>CM050167.1:14053151-14058151 GCA_027410445.1 Discoglossus pictus
GAACAGAATTTTGGAATCAAAGATGTTAAATTAAAATTAAAAAAATAAGAAGTAATATTGAATCCAGGTGAGTTGTTCTACAGATATATTTCATGGTATTTAAAATAAATAAATACATTTTTATATGCCTAAAAATGTGTTTAATGAGGATATTGTAAGAATGCAAAATAACTGTAAGGAAAATGTTTATTGCATATATGTAATTTATAATAAGTATTTTGTTATCTATCTATCTATATATCTATATTGTATTTATATATATATATGTGTGTTTGTGTGTGTGCATCTGTATATAGATAGATAGATAGATAGATAGATAGATAGATAGATAGATAGAAATATAGATAGACAGACAGACAGACAGATAGATAGATAGATAGATAGATAGATAGATAGATAGATAGATATAGATAAATAAATAGATAGATAGATAGATAGATAGATATAGATAAATAGATAGATAGATAAATAGATAGATAGATAGATAGATAGATAAATAGATAGATAGATAGATAGATAGATAGATAGATAGATAGATAGATAGATAGAGGGATAGATAGATAGATAGATAGACAGATAGATAGGTAGATAGATGGGTAGATAGATAGATAGATAGATAGATAGATAGATAGATAGATAGATATAGATAAATAGATAGATAGATAAATAGATAGATAGATAGATAGATAGATAGATAGATATAGATAAATAGATAGATAGATAGATAGATAGATAGATAGATAGATAGATAGATAGATAGATAGACAGATAGATAGATAGACAGATAGATAGGTAGATAGATGGGTAGATAGATAGATAGATAGATAGATAGATAGATAGATAGATAGTTAGATAGATAGATATAGATAAATAGATAGATAGATAGATAGATAGATAGATAGATAGATAGATAGATAGATAGATATAGAGAAATAGATAGATAGATAGATAGATAGATAGATAGATAGATAGATAGATCTGTGTGTTTATATCTTTATAATTTAAGTATTGAAATAACTATTATTCAGTATTTTGTAGTGTACTTAGAGTTTATTTTATTATTTGGGGAGTATTAGAATAAGATGTTCCTTAAGGTGTAAGATGTGTGTACTCATGAACCCATCCTCAGACTGATTCTAAGGCTCAGCTTTGTGGATCTGATAATCTCAGCCTTGGGGCAACTTCTCAAATATCTCATCTCTGCAGTGAAGGAATGAAGGAGCCAGTCCCCCTTTGTTCCTTAGTCTTGGTAAATGAAATAATCTATTATAGGTTGCTATTTATAATTTATTATTTATTTCCAGCCACAGTCTTGAGATTACTTTCCCAGTAACACCTGAGAGTCTCTGAGTAACAAGAAGGAATAAAAGGCTATTATTATGTATTAAAGGGGCAGACATGTGAGCTGATACCCCATAGGGGGCACCAGAGAGAGTGACCAGCCAATGCCCAGTCCCTGCATCTTAGATGACCACCTCAGCAGCCAAAACCTAACTTAAACATTTAATCATAAAAATAGCCACAAGGCAGATTTCTTTCTGGCTTTTTTTCCTGTTAGTATTTGTAACAAAACAGGTAAGAACTCGGCTATGAGTAAGGAATGTGGAAATACAAGCCAGCCTGCTCAAGGAATATCACTAAGGGCACCCAGGCAGGGAACTTGGCAAGTGAAGAAGGTACAAATAATATAATGATTCAAATGATTGTGATCAAATAACAAGCAAACACTGGCAAGGGGTGGCGAGGTGTGGGGCACCTAGGAGCTTATCCCAAACACTTCTATACTATCCAAGGCTCCTCAGCCCAGGAAGGCAGGCACACCAGATGTCACTTTACTTTCAACACCTCTATCTGATGAGCAAATTCTCCCAATTCTGTCTAGGCCCCTGGAAAGAAAGAATGAAAAACATTTCTGCCAAACCACAAATTTACATTTTTTTCCCCTTTGCAGTAACTGCTAAGTATTTGTGTATTTGTAATAACCCCATGAGTTATATTACCTACAAGGACTGAGCCCATCATCTTATACAGAAGAACCTGTGGGGTTGTATTCTGTCACTGAGTGTGGATGAGACCTATAGATCTATAGGCAACACAACAGGTACTCACCCTAATTTCATGTAGATGATCCCAAAACAGAGAAAAACATAGAAAATCCACCTCCGAGAGTGCCTGTGCATGTCTAGGGAGAGAAGGGAGCCATAAAAATAAAAAAAATCATGTAAATGTCAGATACCATCCATTGTAGAGTTTATCCCAAGTGGAGAGAGAGGGCTGAGAAAGAGACAGTGCCCAGGCATCCAGATCCCACTAAATCCATCAGGAGAGTGCGAGGAGGGGAGTGCGAGGAGGAGAGTGCGAGGAGGAGAGTGTGAGGGTCAGCTGCTGGCTCCAAGTACTGCAAAGAGAGGTCTCTGCACTCAACTATGAGAGGTATCTGCACTCAGTTATGAGAGGTCTCTGCACTCAGTTATGAGAGGTCTCTGCACTCAGTTATGAGAGGTATCTGCACTCAGTTATGAGAGGTCTCTGCACTCAGTTATGAGAGGTCTCTGCTATGAGAGTTCTCTGCTATGAGAGGTCTCTGCACTCAGTTATGAGAGTTCTCTGCTCTCAGTTATGAGAGGTCTCTGCTATGAGAAGTCTCTGCACTCAGTTATGAGAGGTCTCTGCTATGAGAGGTCTCTGCTATGAGAGGTCTCTGCACTCAGTTATGAGAGGTCTCTGCTATGAGAGGTCTCTGCACTCAGTTATGAGAGTTCTCTGCTCTCAGTTATGAGAGGTCTCTGCTATGAGAGGTCTCTGCTATGAGAAGTCTCTGCACTCAGTTATGAGAGGTCTCTGCTATGAGAGGTCTCTGCTATGAGAGGTCTCTGCACTCAGCTCCTGCACCCAGACTGGCAGATCAATGTGTTATTACATGTTCAGACCTCCACAGGTAACACACCACGTACCTGGCTGCAGGTAGGAGGAACTATCTGCCTGTCTGTCTCACAATCACACTGCTCTGTCTGTCACTCAGACTGTCTCTATGTACCACAATCAGACTGTTCTGTCAGTCACACACACTCTCTCTCTCTCTGTCCCACAATTAGACTGCTCTGTTTGTTTGTCAGTCACACTCTCATTCCCACAATCACACTGCTCTGTCACTCTCTCTCTCTCTGTCTCTCTCTCTCTCTGTCTCTCTCTCTTTGTCCTACAATCACACTGCTCTGTCTGTCACTCAGACTGTCTCTCACAATCATGTTACCTATACCTCTCTCCCAGTCACACTGACATTGTCTGTCTCTCACCCACAGTCTCTCTCTCTCTCTCAGAACCACAACCAGATTGCACTGCCTGTCTCTTATTCCCCTTTTCCACATTCACATTACATTAGCACTCTATCTATCTCACTCTCTCTTTCTGCATATATGACTGTTAACATCTATCTATCTATCTATCTATCTATCTATCTATCTATCTATCTATCTATCTATCTATCTATCTGTCCATCTATCTATCTATCTATCTATCCCTCTATCTATCTATCTATCTATCTATCTATCTATCTATCTATCTATCTATCTATCTATCTATCTATCTGTCCATCCATCTATCTATGTATCTATCTATCTATCTATCTATCTATCTATCTATCTATCTATCTATCTATCTATGTATCTATCTCCCTCTATCTCTCTCTCTCTCTCTCTCTCTGTCTCTCTCTATCTATCTTTATCTTTATACTGTATATATCCCACAGTCACATTATAAAGCATCTGCTTGTCTGTGTCCTGTCTGTCTTTCTGTCTCATATTAGCCTCAGTTTGTCCTCTCATCACATTCACACTTTATTACTTAATCTCCTTTCTGTCTATAACATTAACCCTTACAGAGCTCCTCTAACTCTCTGCAAGGTGACCCTGATAGTACTTCCATGGAAAGAGTTAGGATACAGGCAGTGAAGTGGTTAATGACTCCCTTCTTGGATCCTGATTTTTCTAGATGTTCTGTGTCTTTAAGGAACACTTTTATTACAATATCCTCTTTTGGAGATCTAGACTTGATCCTCTGCGAATGGATATGGAAAGTAAGCTCAGCATTTCTTGTATTAAGTATTATTATCAGCAATTATCATGTACTGTGGCAGCCATTGCACTTGTTTCAGCTGCAATCTCAGCAGGGAGAGGCCTGGGAGACTGCCTAAAATCCCAAAGGTCAAAGGGGATCATAAGGAGCCCCTCATCAAAAGGAATACATCATAAAGACAGTTGGATGATAAAGTGCTACAGAGTAATATAGACAGTTCTATTATTAAGTCCACTATCTCTTTATTTATTTATTTATTTATTTATTTATGTATCTATTCATATTATATATTTTAGATTTTTTAAAATATTTGCTTAGTGCTGAAATATAATGTTTTATAAATAATATAAATAAAGAGAAATCTCTTTTTTTCAACCTCAATTAATATGTAACTATGTAACAATTACGTTTAACCCTTTCACTACAATGCATTGCCCTGCAATACATTATACTGCTGGTCCCTGTGCTATTAAAAGGGTTAATAAGATCTGTTTCATTAAAATAATGTGTGGGATTTAAATCACCTATTTCTTATAAAAAGTCCTCAGAGCTGTACAAAAAAAAATAAAAAAAAAAAATAAAAATAAATAAAAAAAATAATAAAAAAAAAAAAAAAAAAAAAAAAAAAAAAAAAAATATATATATATATATATATATATATATATATATATATATATATATATATATATATATATATATATATATATAGCAATAAGAGATGCATGGGGCCTGTACAGGTGGGCCCAGGAGACCCTCAGGGGGGCATATACTGGACATACCCAGGGTAACATTATCTTTCCCTTAGTAACGTAACTCTTTCACTGCCCCCTCTGGCAATGTAGAGGTTAAACAGTCTGGCCCAGGCTCCCCTAGTGACACTGATACTTGGACATTGTGTAAACTTACACAAAGCACCTGAAACACTG
>CM050167.1:14063151-14110651 GCA_027410445.1 Discoglossus pictus
CATGAGGTTACGGAGAGTCAGTCACACACACAGATTTAACAGTATTTATATTTATATTTTCTTATTCTTATTCTTCTTCTTCTTATTATTATTATCATTACGTTCGCAATAGGTAGAGTTAGCAATAAGCAATCATTTTTACACTCATGTTTTTCTTCTTTTTATTATTATTATTATTATTATTATACCTCTAGCGTAAAACCTGCAAGTACAATAATACATTTGTATATTGAATAAACATTTTACAAAACAAATAACTTTTATAAGCAATTATTATGTACTATTATCTTTTCTGACCTAGGGCCTCATTCAATTGCGATTCCGCCAGTTGAATAGGGCTCTATATAAGCACAGAGCATAATTTTTTACAGAAGTTTTTAGTTAGTGATCTTCTATCCAAAAGCAAGGTCTTCACTAACTAAGAACTTCTGTAAACAATATGCTATGTGCTTATATAGAGCCCTATTCAATTGGTCAAATTGCAATTGAATAAGGCCTCTTGTCTGCCACTATAGACGGATGTGTCCTTCTAAACCAATGAGCTTTTCTTTAATCTGGTTGAAAGTACTGGCGGTTTTAGTTGCCGTACTAACAATGTGCAGATTCCCCGACATTCAAAGCTCCAACCAATCTCCCATTATTTAGATGACTTACAATTCAGCCAATTGGGACAGCCCACTTGAATATTTTCAAATGCATTCCCAATGCTGTCAGCCAATCAGAAGTAACCGCTAAGTTTCTGCTGCATTAGCTGTGACTTGATGTAAAGAAAGGAACTAGTGGGAACAAATAGTTTAACCTCTTAACTTTTATTATAATACAAAATAATGGACAAATAGTGGAGATAATTATTTTTTTATTAATAATGAATAATTCTTATTAATAATTAATAACTATGGGCCTCATTCAAATGTGATTTGGCCAAATGAATAGGGCTCTATATAAGCACAGAGCATATTTTTTTACAGAAGTGTTTAGTTAGTGAAGACCTTGCTTTTGGATAGAAGTTCACTAACTAAAAACTTCTGTGAAAAAATATTCTCTGTGCTTATATAGAGCCCTATTCAATTTGCCAAATCGCATTTGAATGAGGCCCTAATTCTGAGAAAGAAAAATCTTATTTAATACCGCAAAGGGTTCAAAGTCTTCATCTTATGTGCAGCACACCATCAACATGTTCCCACCCTGGTTTTCAATGTTATTGCCATGAAGCCCCTGACCTGATAACGTTTAACTATAATAAATCAGTGATGATTCGTATAGGACTTTTCAGTTCTTTATGATTATACAAAGTTGATCTTTTGTGAGAAAACTTATACTGAGAACTTCTGTTTCCTCCTGATCTTTAGGCTGGAGACTCAAAGTGCAGCAGATTCCCATGAATTGTGCCAGAAAAGCTGTACAGCAAATAGGAAGCTGCAAGGAAGTCAGCTGTGCCACAGTAGGAAAACGATGGTAGGAGCTTCAATCTAAAGATGGTGGGATTTTCAGTTTGTTTCAGTCTCAATTTTCTCACAAACAACCATTTTTTTAATCACAATAAATTGAAAAATTTAACTATACCACTTAAAAATGATAAAAGTTCGACCATAACATGGGCCCTCATTCAATTGCTATTCGGCCAATCGAATAAGGCTCTAAATAAGCACATAACATATATTTTTTACAGAAGTTTTTAGTTAGTAAGCATCTATCCAAAAGCAAGGTATTCATTAACTAAAAACTTCTTTAAAAAATATATGCTATGTGCTTATTTAGAGCCCTATTCAATTGTCCAAATCGCAATTGAATGAGGGCCATGGTGTTTACATTTACGTTTTGTAATTAAACCAAAATGTTTTTTTCTCACCTGGATTTTGATTTTTAATTAAATGTCAAATTATATGAAAAAAGTATAAAAACACTCTATCCTGTTATGGTGTCGGGACAGGTCCACTGCTGCAATGCGACCTCCAACCGCTAGATGGCGCTGCCGATATTTTGCAGCGCTGCTGATATGTGAGAGAAGTTCTAAGCTTATAATGTTAGCTTAACACTTGAACTAACCCTAACCCTCATCCTAATCCCAACCCTAACCCTCACCCTAATCCCAGCCCTAACCCTAACTGTTTACCTAAGCCTTGACTGTATGATATGGCATTGGGATATCGGCAGCGTCATCTGGCGGATGCTCACCGCCACTGCTGCTCCCTTGTGCTTTGCTACCATAAGAGGATAAGACCAAAAACTCTATGTGTGAAAAATCACAGGTGGAAAAATGGAAAATTCTCTGAAAATTTTAGCCTTTTATGTAAAAACATTTGAATATAAGAAAAATATTTAATTTAATATTTTATCTTATTTGATAAGTTTAAGAAGTTTATTTGTACAATATACAACAATATCAGTTTTTTTTTATTATTATTTCACTATTTTGGATATAAATCTCTTATATTTTTATAAGAAGAAAAACCAAATGCAACGTCTAAGACGTGCACCGTTTCTTTATTAATTTCAGATACAAGTACATTGGTTATAAATAAACTGGTCTTACTGGTCACACTTGCTGTAATCCCTATGGAGTATATGGGCAGGATTCACACCACTTCTCAGTGTGCCATACGTTATATATCTAACAGAACCTCAAACTGATGAACCCCATTAGGGCGAAGCAGCCTGTCAGTGTGTGTCTTGCACCCTAATCCAAGGCTATGGTGTGACGTCTGCCCAACAGGGCACATATTCTAAAAAAATTATATTTGTAGCCTCATTTGCATGTCTCTAACCAGAATCCTTTGCACCTCCCCAAGACCCCTTCCCATAACAGCACCCTTCCCTAAGTCCCCTTCCCATTTTGCTCACCCCCCTAAGACCAAATTCCATATCTGCTCCATATCCCTTACCCTCCTGCCTGCATGAAGCACACATATATACAATCTTTACATAGCACCCAGTCACCCTCAGGACCATCTACACAAAGCGCCCAACCCTCTTAGCATACATCCCTACATAGCACCCAGTCCTTGTCAGCAGCCACCTCACAGAACTCATCCCCTGGTACTTTGTGCTTTCTTCCCTGATTCACATCCCCAGTGTGCTGCTCCAACCTGCCACCACTTGAAGCTTCAGTAGAAATGCTATGCAGAAAAATAAAAATAAATGCACTCTTGTGCATTGCACCACCTGCACCACTGGTAGCTCTGCCCTTGAATATACTAATTTATTTCAACACATGGAGGTTAGTAGGAACCTGGATCAAGGCAACTCAGTGGATGTAGTTTTTTTGATTTTGCAAAGGCTTTTGATACAGTGCCACATGAGAGACTATTGTGCAAACTAAGAGATACAAGAATTGCAGTAAATATCTGCTCATGGATTGAGAGTTGGCTAAAAGACAGGAAGCAAAGGGTTGTTGTAAATGGAACATACTCCGATTGGACTAATGTGGTAAGTGGGGTTCCTCAGGGTTCAGTCCTCTCCTTTTTAACATATTTATTAATGACTTAGAGGTAGGATTGGAGGGTGGTGTCTCCATTTTCGCTGATGACACTAAGTTGTGCCATCATTAAATCAGATAATGATGTACTTTCCCTCCAAAGAGATTTACATAAATTTGAGGAATGGGCATCTAAATGGCAGATGAGATTTAATACGAATAAATGTAAAGTTATGCATCTGGGAAGGAAAAATAGCCATGCAATTTATAATCTTAATGGAGCAAATCTAGGTGTCTCAGATATTGAAAGGGATTTGGGAGTACTTGTGGACAACCACCTAGGTAACAGTGCTCAAAGCCAAGAAGCAGCTGCAAAGGCAAGTAAAATATTAGCATGTATTAAGAAAGGTATAGAAGCCAGGGAAGCAAATATAATTCTGCCACTATACAAATCTCTAGTACGCCCTCATTTGGAATATGGAGGACAATTTTGGGCACCACTTCATAAAAAGGACATTTTAGAGCTGGAAAAGGTACAGAGGAGGGCAACAAAACTAATAAGGGGAATAGAGGGGTTAAGTTATGAAGAAAGACTAACTAAATTAAACTTATTTTCTCTAGAAAAAAGGCGTCTAAGAGGAGATATGATTACCTTATTTAAATACATCCAGGGTCAGTACAAGGCTTTATCAGGGGAGCTTTTTGTGCCAAGAGGTTTTCAACTGACAAGAGGACATCCCTTGAGGTTAGAAGTAAAGATTCCACCTTAAAGAAAGAAAAGGGTTCTTCACAGTAAGGGTGGTTAATCTGTGGAATTCTCTACCAGAGGAGGTGGTGACAGCGGATTCGATAGATAACTTTAAAAGGAGACTAGATTTATTTCTAATTAAAAAGGGAATTCAGGGTTATCATGGATAATTAGAGAGGCAGTGTTGATCCAGGGATAAGTCCGGTCGCCGGTGTCTGGGATCAGGAGGGATGTGATGTTTTTTTTTTTTTTTTTAATATATACAACTAATTAATTAATCGTTAATCCGCATATTGCAGATCAGAGGAGATCTTAAAAGGTTAAACTTGATGGACTGAAAGTCTTTTTCAACCTTAAATACTATGTAACTATGTAACTATGTAAAGAAGTTAATGGCAAAGTTAGTGAATGGAGGGCCCCAGTGCATAATAATTTAACCCCCCCCCCCCCCCCCATCACCCCCTTGCAACATGTAGGTGCCTCTAGGGGTCATTAAGAAGTCATAAAATAGATGTAAGTGGCCAAAACACACCTAGGGTGATCAGATCACCTAATAAACATAATAAAATAATAGACCTGACATAGTCATTGAGAGGCCCTTGTTGTATACAGTGTATACACTACTTCTATAGTTCTATTTGTTATTTGTATCCATATTTCTAATATATATACGGTGCATACACTGCTTGTTACATGCATGTATTAGTTCTATTTGTATCCTTCAGTACACATCGTTCAGTGTCGGCAGCTCCTCTTTGTCAATCACTCCACTGGCTTCCCTTAGCCTCCAGAATAAAGTTTAAAATCTTGACCCTAACTTATAAAGCCCTCAACAACAGCACACCCCCATACATCTCTGCTCTCATCTCCAAATACTCCCCCACACGCCCTCTTCGTTCTGCTAACGACCTTCTTCTTTCTACCACGCTTGTAACCTCCTCTCACTCCCGCCTCCAAGACTTTTCTCGCGCTGCCCCTATTCTCTGGAACTCCCTGCCTCGCTTCACCAGACTATCCTCCTGCCTTAAATCCTTCAAAACATCAATAAAAACGCACCTCTTTAAAGAAGCCTATAACCTTCCTCCCTAACATGCTCAGCACTACTCTCTCCCTACTGTACCACATAAAACTTTAACCTTTAGATTGTAAGTCTGCGAGTTTCAATCCTGCGCAGTGCTTTAGGGAAAGCGCTATGGACACCGGATTCCAAGCTCAAAGACAGGGCCATCCACTCTTTGCAATGTATGAATCTTTAACTTGTCATTGCCTGTAACTTAACTTATGTATAGCGCTACGGAATATGTTGGCGCGTTACAAATAAACGATAATAATAATAATAATAATATCCATATATAATATATATAAGGTGTATAAACTACTTGTTACATTTATTTCTCAGTTCTATTTGTATCCATATATAATATGTACGGTGTATACAGTGCTTGCTACATCTATGTCTCAGTTCTATTTCTATCCATATATAAGATATACGGTGTATACACTGCTTTTTACATTTATGTCTCAGTGCTCTTTGTATCCATATATAATATATACGGTGTATACACTGCTTGTTACATCTATGTCTCAGTTCTATTTGTATCCATATATAATATATACAGTGTATACACTGCTTGTTACAGCTATATATAAGTTCTATTTGTATCCATATATAATATATATAGTGTATACACTGCTTGTTACATCTATGTATCAGTTCTATTTGTATCCATATATAATATATACGGTGTATACAGTGCTTGTTACATCTATGTATCAGTTCTATTTGTATCCATATATAATATATACGGTGTATACAGTGCTTGTTACATCTATGTATCAGTTCTATTTGTATCCATATATAATATATACGGTGTATACACTGCTTGTTACATCTATGTCTCAGTTCTATTTGTATCCATATATAATATATACGGTGTATACAGTGCTTGTTGCATCTATGTCTCAGTTCTATTTGTATCCATATATAATATATACAGTGTATACACTGCTTGTTACATCTATGTATTAGTTCTATTTGTATCCATATATAATATATACAGTGTATACAGTGCTTGTTACATCTATGTCTCAGTTCTATTTGTATCCATATATAATATATACGGTGTATACACTGCTTGTTACATCTATGTATCAGTTCTATTTGTATCCATATATAATATATACAGTGTATACACTGCTTGTTACATCTATGTATTAGTTCTATTTGTATCCATATATAATATATACAGTGTATACAGTGCTTGTTACATCTATGTCTCAGTTCTATTTGTATCCATATATAATATATACGGTGTATACAGTGCTTGTTACATCTATGTCTCAGTTCTATTTGTATCCATATATAATATATACGGTGTATACACTGCTTGTTACATCTATGTATCAGTTCTATTTGTATCCATATATAATATATACGGTGTATACACTGCTTGTTACATCTATGTATCAGTTCTATTTGTATCCATATATAATATATATGGTGTATACAGTGATTGTTACATCTATGTATCAGTTCTATTTGTATCCATATATAATATATACGGTGTATACACTGCTTGTTACATTTATGTCTCAGTTCTATTTGTATCCATATATAATATATACGGTGTATACAGTGCTTGTTACATCTATGTCTCAGTTCTATTTGTATCCATATATAATATATACAGTGTATACAGTGCTTGTTACATCTATGTATCAGTTCTATTTGTATCCATATATAATATATACAGTGTATACAGTGCTTGTTACATCTATGTCTCACTTCTATTTGTATCCATATATAATATATACAGTGTATACAGTGCTTGTTACATCTATGTATCAGTTCTATTTGTATCCATATATAATATATACGGTGTATACACTGCTTGTTACATCTATGTATCAGTTCTATTTGTATCCATATATTAATATATACGGTGTATACAGTGCTTGTTACATCTATGTCTCAGTTCTATTTGTATCCATATATAATATATACGGTGTATACACTGCTTGTTACATCTATGTATCAGTTCTATTTGTATCCATATATAATATATATGGTGTATACAGTGATTGTTACATCTATGTCTCAGTTCTATTTGTATCCATATATAATATATACGGTGTATACACTGCTTGTTACAGCTATATATAAGTTCTATTTGTATCCATATATAATATATACAGTGTATACAGTGCTTGTTACAGCTATATATAAGTTCTATTTGTATCCATATATAATATATACGGTGTATACACTGCTTGTTACATCTATGTCTCAGTTCTATTTGTATCCATATATAATATATACGGTGTATACAGTGCTTGTTACATCTATGTATCAGTTCTATTTGTATCCATATATAATATATATGGTGTATACACTGCTTGTTACATCTATGTATCAGTTCAAATTGTATCCATATATAATATATACAGTGTATACACTGCTTGTTACATCTATATATCAGTTCTATTTGTATCCATATATAATATATACGGTGTATACACTGCTTGTTACATCTATATATCAGTTCTATTTGTATCCATATATAATATATACGGTGTATACACTGCTTGTTACATCTATGTATCAGTTCTATTTGTATCTATATATAATATATACAATGTATACACTGCTTGTTACATCTATGTATCAGTTCTATTTGTATCCATATATAATATATACGGTGTATACACTGCTTGTTACATTTATGTCTCAGTTCTATTTGTATCCATATATAATATATATGGTGTATACAGTGATTGTTACATCTATGTCTAAGCCCTATTTGTATCCATATATAATATATACAGTGTATACACTGCCTGTTACATCTATGTACCAGGCCTATTTGTATCCATATATAATATATATGGTGTATACAGTGCTTGTTACATCTATGTCTCAGTTCTATTTATATCCATATATAATATATACGGTGTATACACTGCTTGTTACATCTATGTCTCAGTTCTATTTGTATCCATATATAATATTTACGGTGTATACACTGCTTGTCACAGCTATATATCAGTTCTATTTGTATCCATATATAATATATACGGTGTATACAGTGCTTGTTACATTTATGTCTCAGTTCTATTTGTATCCATATATAATATATACGGTGTATACACTGCTTGTTACATTTATGTCTCAGTTCTATTTGTATCTATATATAATATATACGGTGTATACACTGCTTGTTACATCTATGTATCAGTTCTATTGGTATACATATATAATATATATAGTGTATACACTGTTTGTTACATCAATGTATCAGTTCTCTTTGTATCCATATATAATAAACTAGCGACTTGCCAGTCAAAAAATGACGGTCAATAAAAATTAAATGTTGTGAAATTTGTTTGTAACACAAAATGAGTCAGCTACATTTGTCGCTTTTTTTTTTCTAAAAATAAATACACATTTTTTTTTTAACTTTATATTTTTTTAACTTTCAACTTATATTTCACCAACATATTTTTTTTTTTCAATCTTCAGTCTTTTTTTTTTTTATAACATAAATTTTATTGAGAAGTTCTGGAACTGCAATGACAAAACAAAAAGAATAATGAAAAACATAGTCCACATGTTGTCTTATAACTAACATCATATTGCTAATATATTAAAACCATTCCATTTAAATAAAAACTCCATTCCAACTCTTTTTCTTTTTTTTTGTGATTCTGTCCAAAAATATTCACACTAGTTTCTTAATACTCAGCAATATATACAGCTTATAAAGTCACATTGCTCAAATTGCAGTAATTCACATTTCCATGGATGAACCTGAGCAGCAGGAGATATGTTAAAAGAAAATAAAATAGAAAAAAAACAAAAAACAAAAACAAGTGACATTATATAACACCTATGGTGGGGTGTCATCCCCCATTAATTCCCTGCTCAGCCAATCTTAAGGTAGCCATCCTCCCCCCCTGTACCTTTGGCGTACTGAAGAAGTATCTCTCCGGGACCTCTCACCACTTCTCCCCGTCCGCTCCACACTCCACTCCCCAGCCGCACATCAGGAATGGCTTCTTTAATGTGTTCCCTTAACTTAGTTATTATATATTACTGTCTGTGAATAGAATCCAGGGTTCCCAAACCTCCAGGAAGCAGTGATGTGTATCTGATATGATATGGGTCATTCGCTCATTAATGCAAATAAAGGTTATTTTGTTTGTTACATCATGGAAATTAATATCCCTACTCTTCCATCGTCTTGCGATGGTGTTCTTAGCTGCTAGAAATATCAGTTGGGCCTGTTTATTCCCCTCCCTTCCCAATTTTGAGAAGCGTGCTCCCAGGAGACAGACTGCTATTGATGGTTGTAGTGGGGTTTTGAGTATTAGCGAAATTAGATTGGTCGTCTCAGACCAAATTTTTAATACCTTAGGACAACTCCACCAAGTATGAATGAAGTCTCCCCTTCCGTGACACCCCCTAAAACATCTATCTGAGATTGTTTGGGATATCTTATTTAGTCGAACTGGAGTTGTATATGCCCGATGTAAAATCTTAAGGGAGGTTTCTAATAAACTATAATTAAGTGAACCCTTAGATAGGTTCGTTAAGGATTCAGCCCATTGATTCCCATCCCAAATTTGCCCTAGGTCCAACTCCCACCTCGATACAAAGGAAGGCCTCCAAGTGCTTGGTGGACTATTGAAGATTTGGTATATTGACCCCAAGATTCCTTTGGACAGGGCCTCACTCTTACACACCACCGACATCCAAGTTTCCCTCGGGGGTCCATGGGTTCTTTGTATCTCATCAATCCAGCTCCTTATTTTAATGTAATTAAAGTGTTCCCGGTGTGGAACCTCGAAGTTCCTAATCATGGATTCTGAAGTTCTCATAATCCCTCCCTCAAACCAAGCCCCCAGCTTATCCAGACCATGCAAAGTCCAATATTCCTTGGACTCTGCAGTGATGGTGGTTAATAAGGAGGGCGATGTAAAGATCGATGTGAGGGGAGAAACCGGGTAAGTCAGTTTGTATTTCCTCCTAGCCCAGATCCAAACTCTCAGTGTAAACTTAGTTATGGGGTTCTGTATTCTAGAGTAAAAAGCGCTTGCACCTGGAGCCCACAGGATAATACCCCACGTAAGCGGGCCATCTGCAACTCCTCTACAAAGACCCAGTTTGGTTGAAGTGGAATGGAGTGAGCTAGTGGGATAGAGGCAAGCTGGGCTGCTCTGAAGTAACTCAGGAAATTAGGGCAAGATAGGCCCCCCTTGGATTTATGTACGTACATCGTTTTTCTCGCTATCTTAGGGGGTCTATTTCTTCATATGAACTTAAACACTTGGGTCTGGAAGCGGGCCAATTCTGTATTTTTTATCTGGATTGGCAGCGTCCTGGCAAGATAGAGCAGCCTCGGCAAAATATTCATTTTAACCGTGACTACTCTACCCGTCCATGAGATATGTCGGTTTGTCCAATATTCCAGGTCTCGCCGCAGAGCCCTATAGAGAGGTGGATAGTTAGCTTTATACAAATTAGTTAATGAGTTGGTCAAATTAATCCCTAGATATTTGATGTGTGAGGGGGGCCATAGAAATTTGTGTACTCCCTTCAGGTGATTCAAAATATCCAAAGGGATCCCAACACTCAAAGCTTCTGTCTTGTCCTGGTTTAACCTCAGGCCTGACACATTGCTAAAGACTCCTATTGTGTCCATCAGGGCGCCTACAGAAGAGCTAGGGTTCGAAAGTGTGCAAAGCAGGTCATCAGCAAACAAGGAGCATTTTAGTTGCTGGTGTCCCACCCGCACCCCCTCTATAGAGGAGTTAACTCTGATCGCCTGAGCCAAAGGCTCAATGGCCAGAGCAAAGAGAAGAGGAGACAATGGGCAGCCCTGTCTCGTACCTCTCTCGATTTTAATACAGGCCGTATGAGAACAGGCAATTTTAGTGTGGCCCTGGGGAGTGTATAATAAGTACGCAGCAGGTTTAAGAAGTTTCCTCTGAACCCAAACTTATCCAAAGTGGCAAATAGGAAGGGCCATTCCAGGGTATCGAACGCCTTTTCGATGTCCAATGCGAGTAGGCACACAGGGAGACCCCTAGCCCTGGCCAAATGAATGACATTTAAAGTCCTCCTGATGTTATCACTAGTCTGCCTGTTTGGAATAAAGCCTGATTGGTCCTTATGTATTAAGGCGGGTAGGAAGATCGAGATCCTCTGGGAGAAAATTTTGGCCAGCAGTTTGACGTCCCCATTAAGAAGCGAGATTGGTCTATAATTTTTAGCTTCCTTTGGATCCCGGCCCTCCTTGGGGAAGAGCGTCAAGTCCGCATGATTCAGCTCTGGGGGAGTTGTCTCTCCTCTTAGAATTGAATTGAAGAGACTACATAAATGGGGGGCCAGTATTTCCGAGAACTTTTTGTAATAGATGTTAGTGAACCCGTCCGGACCGGGGGACTTCCCTAGCTTCAGTTCTTTAATGGCATCTAAAATTTCTTTGACCGTCACATCTTTATTCAAATTTTGTAAGTCCAGGGGTGAAATTTGGGGCAAATCAAGGGAGTTTAGGTAGGAATGAATAACATTTTCTGAGGCCAATTTCTGAGTGTAGTAAATATTTTGATAAAAGTCCCTAAAGACCTCCTGGATTTCATTTTGGCTGTAGGTGAGATCGCCTTTCCTATTTTTGATTTGGGATACCCTGGCTTGAGCATATTTAGCTTTTAAGCTCCTTGCTAGTAGCTTGTCAGGTTTATTCGCCTTAGCATAAAACAAATGTTGAGTCCTCCTTAATGCCTTATCCGTTTTTATGGTCAAAATACTATCCAGCTCTAGCCTGGCCTTATCTATCTGTTTCCTTAAAGCTATCGAGGGAGAAAGCTGATGTTGCCGCTCCAATTGAGATAGTTTCCCTGATAGCTCCTTTTCTTTTAGCCTGTTCTGTTTTCTGAATTGGGAGGCTAGCTTGATAAACACCCCCCTTATGTATATGCTTTGTGCGCCATCCAGACCCAACCCGCCCCTGTCTCCCCACCCGCATTGGACTCAAAAAATTCCACCAACTCCCTCTCAGTTTGCTCCTGGAATCTGGATTGCGAAACTAAGTATTCATTAAGTCTCCAGGTATAGGGCATCCGAAATTGAACTCCCAGGTCTACCTCTAGTGTGACCGCCGCGTGGTCCGACCAGGTGCACGGAACAATAGCCACTTTGTTTGAGCTGTCTAGAAGCGAATTACATATATACATTGTGTCTATACTGGAATAAGTCCCGTGTGTGGGGGAATAAAAAGTATAGTCCCTTCCTCTGAGGTGCAGACCTCTCCAGGCGTCAACCAGATCTAAGGAGTGCAGAAGTTTTAAGATTTGCCTGTTTTTTTTGGAGAAGCGAACTTCTTGTGAAGATTTAGATCTATCTGCCACTGGGTCTAATACCAGATTAAAGTCCCCTCCTATAATTAGTTTGCCCCATTCTCCCCCCTCCAGGACCCTTAAGAATCTGATCAGGGTCTTCTGTGGTGCTTTCGTGGGGGCATAGAAGGAGGCTAGTGAAACTGGAGAACCCAGAATCGTCCCCTTTAAAATGATGTAATAGCCCTCCCGGTCCACTATCTTGGTTGTCATTTGAAATTGGAGGCTCTTGTGGAGCAAAATCGCCACTCCTTCTTTTTTGGAGACCTGGGTAGAGTAGTAAAAATGAGGATAATTTTTGTCGAGGTAGGTTGGGGCTTTATTCCTGGCGAAATGTGTCTCCTGTAAGAAGATCACCATGGGGTTAAGGGTCTTATTGTATAGGAAAGCCTTCCTTCGCTTGAAAGGGGAGTTGAAACCTTTCACATTATAGGTAAGTAGTGTCATTGGTGCGGTCATGGATAGACTTGAGGTGTATATTTCTGGTGCATTAATGTAGCCTTACCCTTCCGGAGGAGCGCTGAGGAGGGAGTGCAGAGCGGATTTCCCCCTCTGGGGGATAGGAGTGGTTGAGCCCGGCCAAGAAGAGGTCCAGTATGATTAGGTCTGTGGGGGGAAAAGAGGCATGAGTATAAGTAGTGCAGAGGCGGTCCCAAGAAGTCTAAGGGAGGCAGGATTATACCGGACAAGTCTGGCAGTAACTCAGAACTACTAGAACCCAACTCAATAGGCTGAAATGAGATCCGTTCCAATAGTACCAGGGGTCCTCCACTCTCTGAGTCCAGTCAACGTGGCCCACTGTCCAGCAGACAGGCCGCCGCCTTAAGCCCAGCTATGTAGAGCAAACCCTGATTTGGCTCAAAATCCCCTAAACAGCCATAGAGAAAGAGAAAACAAGAACTAGGAGGCACCAAGTGGCAAGTTTCGTTTAGGCAGTAGGGGGGAGTACAGGGGCAAGAGAGCCCATGCTGATAGGTGACAAGGAGAAGAGCAGCAATGAAGAAAACACAGAGGGAAGAGAGAACAGTTGCTGCCAAAAGGTCTGACTGTCCCTGTCATGAATCACCCAGGGGCCATATTGGATTTGGTGTTAACTATGCTGGGGCCATTTTGTGACTGGCAGCAGTGGCCATTTTGGGCTGGGTTATCTTCCACATGCTGTTGCCATGTGGAAGAACAAAAGGTTTGGGTTGTAATGATTAATTACAGTATAAGGTTGTATATTGTATTATGGAGGGATTGTATTTAGTTAACCATCCCCCAGTAGATAAACACTGAGGCAGGAGCTGAGCCAAATGGGTTTATCCTAAACAAGATAAACCTCACAGGGTGTCGCCAGAACCTAAACAAAGAGATTTGCCAGACAGCCAGGCACCTAGATAACAATGGGGGGGGGGCCTAGGAGCAAACAGGAAGTTTCCCCTGGGACCGCCTGGGTCAGAATGAGCTTGGTGGCCACGCCTGGGGTTGGCCCAGGGGAGGGGTCTGGTGGTTCCCATAGCCTCCCTCTACTACATTGGACAGAGGTAATTAGGTTACTCTAGAGGTTATCCTATTGGCCAGAGAGAGGGGAATGAGGGTTTGACTAAGAGTAGCCACTCCCTCCACTGTGTGTGTGTGAAATGTTTTAAATATGTGGTTCCAAAATAAAACGTGGTTCATAATTTTCATCAAGACGTGGTGTGTAGATGTATTATTTACCAGGGGACATATGCTTGCAGTAAGATTCGTCAGACTTACTGTCAATATTGCTCAGTCTAACCCAAGGGCTGAGACATGATGTTCCTGTACTCAAAGCTACTCCAAGGTCCAGAGTAACCCAAATCAGGTCAGCAGACCCCAGCCAGAGAGTGGGTCGTGAGAATTGGTGGCACAGTGGTGGGGTACTCTGAGAAGGACCAGAAAATGGAGCAGCAGTATGAGGACATGTCCAAGGAGGCAAGACGCAGGTTCAGTATAGCCAGGGAGTTTTGCCCCGGGGAGATAACGCTGGAAGAGGCAATTAAAGGACTGAACCTAATAAAGCAGCAAATACAGGAAGAACGTACAGGGGTGAGTATCCAAGCTCAGCAAAGGCTTGGGGTCATCCCTGCAGAGATGCCAGTAAGAGTCAAACTGGCAAATCAGAATTTTAAACAGTCCCAGGATGATAAAGAAAGCATTGACGGATTTATCCAAGAGGACTACAGAGGAAGCGTCCTGCTAAATCAATGGATGGCATTCCTGCAATTATGGCATGGCCATTAACTGGCAAGCTGGTTGGAGGAACTGGTAGAGAAAGAGATGGACTCGGAGGAACAGTATCTTGCCAGGGTAGAGTCCTTTGGTGGCCGGAGAAAGGATCTCTATTTTCGTTTGGATCTACAATATGGTGTTGAGGAGATTCTGAATGGTGATCCGGAATGTGGCATGGTAACTGCAAGGAGACATAATAACTTGTTTGTTGAACGCTGCCGGGGTCTGGGACTGGAACCATGGTTTCCGGAGGCTCCTTTGCTAGAACCCCTGGTTTGGCAAGAGCAGCAACTGGAGGCTGAATATGTTCAATTGTGGGATGCGATACCCAAGAAGTATTTTGGCCCATCCGGATGGGAGGACGGCTCACCAGACCCTTACAACTCAGACGGTATGTACCAGAGTGAGTATGCTCACTGGAACTGGGGAGAGGCTTTTCTAGACTGTAAACAAAGTGAGGAGTGGGAAGGGGTAAACACTGTTCCTTTGCCAACTCCTGGGGATGGAGAATGTTTGCCCCTAGAACATGCAGCAACTGTGTCAGGGCCTAGTCACCAGCCCCAAGAGCCAGAGACCCAGTGGAATGTTCCCTGGGTGGGGTCAGATAATCCATGTCTGCCCCCTGATACCCCAAGAGATTTAATCCCAGAGGAAGTGGGAACTGCTCACAAGCTAGGGCCAGATAACTTAAGTCTGCCCTCAGAAGTTCTAGGCAAAGTGTGTTGGCCAGAACTGCTAATGGAGCCAGAGGCTCGGGATGATTATGTAATGGACGGTGGGAAGGGAGCCTTAGAGGCCAGGCTGGGTGGGAATGATGAGATTCCCCAGCCTGCATCAGATAACCACTGTCTGTACCCTGACACCCCAGGGGAGTTGTTCCCAGAAGTGCTAGTGAAGCACAGAGCCCAGGAGGGTTGTTTAAGAGACTGTGGGGAGGGAAAGGAATTGGTTTCTGGCTACAGGGAACCTGACCTCACACAGCAAGAGTGTGCCAGGGGCACAAAGAGCCAGGCCGGGGCAGCAAGCATGCCAGCCTTGGCAAAAGCATTATGGGTGCAGAGTGGCACCATGAAAGAGGGTGTACCAAGTGGGGAGATACCTTGGATAACCATTGTCCAGGGGCCCACTGGAACAGACACCACTCCAAAGACCCAGTTCAACAGAAAGGACTGGGATAAAGTTGCTAAACCCGGGCAATGGAGGAGTCCGGCACTTCAGCTGGATGGGAGCAGCATAGCCCCCCAGCCAAGTCAGAGGAGGGTAAGCACAGCTTGGGTGGGAGCAGCGTAGCTCCCCAAGCTGCAACGGAAACAGCTGGACCAGAGGAAGAAAGCCAAGAGGAGCTGTCCCTTTGCAATCCCATAGGCCCAGAGACTGTTTTAGAGACCTCAGCCCAGCGGTGGGGACTGGCTGGGGGGAACAGGGTTGCTATGGGACAGAAACTGTGGCCCACCTGTTGTACTCTGGGATACCAGATTATTGGGGAGGTACCCTGGACTATTTGGGGGGGTGTGAATGGGAAGAGCAATTTGCTCTATACAGTGGGAGCAAGGCCAAGGGCTGGGGGAGGTTTTTACTCTGCACCTTGGGACAGACAAGAACTGGCATAGCATACAGAGGGCCAAACCAGCACATTCATGACTATCAGCGTAGCTGGAAAAATCAGGGATGTTTCCTGCCACGCTTGGGGAGGTGTTGTCATGAATCACCCAGGGGCCATATTGGATTTGGTGTGAACTATGCTGGGGCCATTTTGTGACTGGCAGCAGTGGCCATTTTGGGCTGGGTTATCTTCCACATGCTGTTGCCATGTGGAAGAACAAAAGGTTTGGGTTGTAATGATTAATTACAGTATAAGGTTGTATATTGTATTATGGAGGGATTGTATTTAGTTAACCATCCCCCAGTAGATAAACACTGAGGCAGGAGCTGAGCCAAATGGGTTTATCCTAAACAAGATAAACCTCACAGGGTGTCGCCAGAACCTAAACAAAGAGATTTGCCAGACAGCCAGGCACCTAGATAACAATGGGGGGGCCTAGGAGCAAACAGGAAGTTTCCCCTGGGACCGCCTGGGTCAGAATGAGCTTGGTGGCCACGCCTGGGGTTGGCCCAGGGGAGGGGTCTGGTGGTTCCCATAGCCTCCCTCTACTACATTGGACAGAGGTAATTAGGTTACTCTAGAGGTTATCCTAGTGGCCAGAGAGAGGGGAATGAGGGTTTGACTAAGAGTAGCCACTCCCTCCACTGTGTGTGTGTGAAATGTTTTAAATATGTGGTTCCAAAATAAAACGTGGTTCATAATTTTCATCAAGACGTGGTGTGTAGATGTATTATTTACCCGGGGACATATGCTTGCAGTAAGATTCGTCAGACTTACTGTCAATATTGCTCAGTCTAACCCAAGGGCTGAGACATGATGTTCCTGTACTCAAAGCTACTCCAAGGTCCAGAGTAACCCAAATCAGGTCAGCAGACCACAGCCAGAGAGTGGGTCATGAGAGTCCCAAGACCACCCGTCTTGTCTTAAACATTCTACCCTCTTGGAACCCTAGAGCCTCTGTTCCAATTCCCGCCGGCAAGGCCAAGCAAAAGTAACCTAGAAAAGTATTAAGAAAACAGAATAAAGACAGAACCATGAATAGCTTATTTAAATGTTTAACAACATAATTTTTTATCTTGACTAAAGCAGAGTAAACCTTTAGACCCGGTCCAGTAAAGAAAGATCCTGACGGACTGGCTATACTATCTGCATGTGTATTAAAACTTATAGCTTTATCAGTCAGCTAACACCTGCTGAAGAGGGGAGGAAAAGCAAAACATGGATTAGTAACATTCCAAAAGTCTTTGGTAAACATGGCCCCGCTAAGGGCCCCAGGCTCCTTTGAGGACCTAAGTAAAAAAAGTAAGAAAAATAACCCGTCCTGGGAAAAGGCCAGGTCAGTTCCAGGTGGCTTCCATGTTAGTCTCTACCAGGGAATTTTGATATGGTGTTTTTAAGCCCTTGTAAATCCTTAGGATGCCGAAATAAGTCTTTGCTAGCCAGTTGTCTTTTCAAGCGGACCAGCCTATTTGAAAGTCACTGGAGTTGGCAGCAGCTGAATTATTGCATTTACGAGTCCATGATTTGGGAGGGTCGTCTATGAGTGGTCTTTGAGGCTTGGTCAGTGGGCTTCTTGTGCCTGGTCACTTCAGACCATTGCCTTTTCGGGAGAGGTAAAGCTGTTGATGCAAGTGATGTCGAGGTCGGGTCCCCCCCAGAGAGATCCAGACTCTTCAGAAGTTCTTGGCAGTCTTCTAGAGAACGTGTTGTATACTGGGTGCTCCCTACTGAAAAAATAAGGGCAAATGGGAATCCCCAACGGTACCTGATGCCGTGGTGGAGAAGAACTTCCAGGGCTGGCCTCATCAGCCTCCGTTTTTGAAGTGTGGAAGGGGAGAGATCCGCAAAAAATTGAAGTTTGGCCCCGTCTGGGCCTGTGATCACAGCCTTCTTGTGGGTAGTTGCCAGGATTAGATCCCTTGATTGTTGGCGTAGTAGCCTTACAATGATGTCTTTGGGAAGGTCTAGGTTACGACTTCCCCCAAGGGCTCTATGGGCACGCTCCACTTCCCATTCGTGGTCTGGATGACCTGAGAGGATCCCGTCGATCGTGGCCTTAAGGTAGCGAGGAAGGTCGACTATTGCCGTAGGCACGCCTCTGATCCTCAGGTTGAATCGCCTGGATCTATTCTCCAAATCCTCCAGTTTATCTTCTATGCCACAAATACGGGAGGTGTTATCCGCAATGGTGGCCCTGTCTCTCTCCTGGGCCTCTACCACTTGGTCAACGGTCTCTTCAAGTTGATGGGTCCTTTGGCCAATCTCATGTATGTCTTTCTGCAAAGATATGACCGCCCTGTCTATGTGAGAGGCCAGGAGAGCCTCAATTCTTGCCATTAAATCGCTGTTGATGGAGACTTCAGGCTGTGGGGCCCCCTCCAGGGGAACCAGGTCAGAGGTGTCAGATTGCTCCGAGACAGGGTCCTTCATCAGTGCCACCTGTGTTTCTGAAGCCTTGAAATGTTCGTCAATATTTTTGGATGTTAATGACTTTTTGTTTTTCCCCATTTTTATGGAGCTGCTTCTACCCGGGGTAGCCATTGAGTGTCCAGACAACGGATGGATTCCACTGGGGGGGTCACTCGGCATTAGCTTTTACCTCTCAAGTATTTAGGTCTGTTGTAGTCTGTCTTGTCTGTTCATATCTAGATTCTGTACTGAGATCTTGGCATCTCTCAGGCCCTGCCGGCGGGAACTGTGCTCGGCTCCTTCAGCTACATCTCCTTAGGCTGATATGCCCCGCAGTTCAGTGCCCCCAGCAGATCTGGGTTGTGTACTTATCAGAGTCCCACCAAGTGTGATCTGTGCAAACTTTTCAGTGCAGGACTTGAAATGAGTTTTTTTTTCAATCTTCAGTCTTTTAATTGTGATATATATAATAACAATATAATACTGTCTTACTTTTTAATGCATACATATTGTAAAGTCTAACATGAAAGTTTGTAACAAGCAACTTGTATATTAAACAATCTTTCAACATTTTTTTAACAATACTAACACTTTTCAATAAATATTTATCACTGAGTAACTGCGGACTATATTAACTTAGAGTAAGTAAATTGTTTTCACAACAACATGCTTTTTATCATTTGTAACATTTTTGTTAAACTCTTGTTAAACTAAATTACATTGAATCCAGAGGAAGGCAAACAATAAAAACCCCCATTGAAACTTGGCCAATTGTATCAAAGAGGAAAAAAAAAAATGTCCTTCCTGACCCCATTAACTGGTGATCGGATTACTCCCTGAATCAATACTCTGTCTTTAAATAATACATTTCCAATTATTATGAAATGCTGCAACTTTATACTAACAATACATGTTTGACTATACCACATATATATTTAACAAACTGTCACAAAAATTTAAAATACTCATATTTAACATCTGAAATTGTAACATCAAACAATAACATTTAACTCTTGTAAATCATGAAAAAGTCAGATAATTGTTTTGTGGGGCTAATCATGTTAATATGAAACTTTGAACCCATTCCAATCTGTTTAAGGATGTTTTACTGTTGTTTTTGTTGTCATTTCTTTTTTTATTTATTTCTGTTTGTCCTTTCTGCAAATATCACATAGATTTTTTTATAAGTGAAATAGTGGTCCCCTATTTAAAGAGTCCCAGAGTACTTTAATTTTGTACTGGAAGTCAAACCACTGTTCTCTATGTTTTTTTGTCCATTCTATAGATGTTTTACTTTAAATATTGTTTTTCTGCAATCATATTGAGTACCATAACATGTTGGCATTAAAATGAAACCATTGTCCTCTATCTTTCCAACACCTCATAGTAGACAATGTTTTTGGTGTAAACACATCCATCGTCCAATAAATGACCCTGACTTTTGTTTTCTCTAAACATGCACTTTAATTTCTTTTGGATTAGTGCACCTTGAAAAAGCCACATAGAGTTGTCCATGTGCAAAAACTGGTTCCTTTAAAAAAATCCCAACAGACTTAAAAGTTTATCCTTGGGATTTATTGATGCTCATGGCAAATGCCATGATAACTGGAAAATGTCTCCTTTGAAGGACAAAAGGCAAACCACTCTCACTTGGAGCTAAATCAATTCTTGGTATAAAAACTCGTTCACCTTTATGGGTCCCAGTTATAATTACTGCATGTATAAAATGATCTTTTAACTCATGCACAATTAATCTGGTCCCATTACAAAGTCCTTTTTTTGGATTCATATTTCGCAATGACATGACAATTGCGCCTTTTTTCAATTGTAAAATATGTGGTGGCATTCCAGATGGTGTTAACGAATTAATAAAGTCTTTATCATCAGACAGAACCAAATCTGCACTGTAATCATTCTTTTGTGGTGCATTGATGTATTTTAAAATGTTGTTTTTTACATTCAAGGCATCGATATTTTTTGATGTTAATATCACTTTGTTTGCAATGTCTGAGTAATCCTCGTTATTAAGAGTGTTTAGAAATATGGCTGATATGAGTGATTCATTGCAAACCATTTCTGATGGAATTTCAATGGTATCATTTGGTAAATGCTGTATTTCTGGATGTTTTCCTTCTCCGATTTTAATGAGCCAATCATTGAATTCATTTTGGCCTTCAGATGTCATATTTAATTCTAATTTGAGATGTGTAAATATTTGCCACAGTTTACTGGTCTTGATACATGTTTCAATGATCTCCGTTCTATTTCCGTGTGGCACAACAGGTAATGTTTGCCTAAAATCTCCTCCTAACAGCATCACCTTTCCACCAAATGGCAACTTATTATCCATCCCTTCTTTTAAGAATCTGTCAATACATTGCAATGCATGACATGACATCATTGTTGCCTCGTCTATGATAATTAGTTTAGTTAGTTTACATTTTTTTGCTTGTATGGAATTCAGTCGAATATCTGACACTGATGTTTCCAAAATGGGAACTGGCAGCTTAAATCCGCTATGCACAGTTCTACCACCATCTAACAAAAGTGCAGCAATTCCAGTTGTTGCAAATGGCATAGCTATATGACCCTGTGATCAAATATAACTCATCAAACAATTGTACAGATAAGTTTTTCCTGATCCACCTGGGCCGTCTAGATAGAAATACTGGTCTTTGACCATTTCATCATCTGTAGCATTTGTGATGGCATGAAATGCTTCTAACTGTAAAGTATTTAAAGTTGCCATTTTTTCTTGTTTTTTTTGTTTTTGTAGCTCAGTGTCATAATCATCAAAATTGATGCCATCTATAAGTCCTGGATCTGGTAAATTAAAACTTGCACAATTTAATCCATGAGCCAACAATATTTCTTGTATTTCTATCAATGTTTTTAACAGAGCTATTGGTTCTCTGTAACGTTTCAAGAAGTCTTCTGACATATTTAATTTAAATGTTTCCCACAAAGTGAAAGCATCAGGTACATTGCAAAATATGCAAATGAATGCAAATTGTTGTCTCATTTGCTTTGGCATTTGACATAGTGCTGCTTCTTCCAGACACCTCTCTTATTCTGTATCATAAGCTATGAAATTTTGATGTCTTGCAGCTAATAGGAATGTATCATAAACTATGTCATTCACTGTACATAAATGCTCAAAACTCTGTGCACCGGGAACATATAGCAGAAGTAATCTTAAGCTGAAAAGTTCAATGTCCCTTGGACTGACGGTATAAATGCGTGGTATAATTTTATGTGCATCTCTTCTTCGTTGTCGCCATAGACCATTTACAAATACATAGTGATATGGTATCTCTATGTATAAAAATTGTCTGGCCTGCGTATCCTGACAGTTTAATTTAAACCTTGCAGTAAGTGTGGTATCTCTGTCTTCACTTTGATATAATGCAGTTATTTCATTTCCTGCAGTAAAGCAAACCAACTGACTTTGAGGCAAATGTACAGCTAAACGATAGATAGCATGTGACCGATCATGCATCTCAAATTTCTAAAGGCGCCACATTGCTTCAGGTGCACTCACATACCGAGCATCTAAATAATTTGATAGTTCATCATGTAAAATTGGATTTTTGTTTTCATTTGCAGCACCTTGCACAACAACAGTAGCTGCGTCATATCCTTTGTATATATATTTATACACATACTTAATTGATTTAATCGAAGTGCAAGCTTCCACATTGATGTGTGCATTCTACTTGATGAGCAAATGTGGATTGTATGGAACGACAAATCTATTATCAACCTTTTGGCCACGGATAATAGCTGTTTGTCCTTTTGTTCTTTTATACAAAGGATATCCATCACGATTTGCATAAGTTTGCATTTGAAATTGTTTTGGAAATTCTTTAGTACATTTTTTATTTTTCATACATGGTGAATTAGAATTCATCTCTCCACATGGGCCATGAATCATTCTATGTGTAACAATTTGCCAAAGTTTTTTATATTTTTCTTGGTCTGGCAATTCTGTGGAAATAACTGAATCCACTCTCTCTGCGGTGTTTAACTTATCTTTTTCCTGCAGAATTAAAAGTATGTGAGCATGTGGCAGTCCTCTTTTTTTAAATTCAATGGTGTAAACAAAAGCCACACATTGTCCAAATAAGTGTGCTTTAGTGATATCATGTATTAATGAATTGAGTTTGATTTTTAATACTCTTGCCACTAAATCTGGTCGGTCAGAAGTAGTTTTTCCCAGATTAAAATTTTCCTTGATCTCTGGCCATTGTGGATTACATGTGAATGTAATAAATAAATCTGGTTTTCCAAATTTTGTGACAATAGCCATGGCATCATTATACCTTTCTCGCATATTGCGAGGAGATCCTTGGAAAGTGGATGGCAAAATAATTGCTCTTCCAGCTGGAATGTCTCTGTTGGAAGCTAATTCTGCCACATAATCCATTAATCCACAATACTGTTCTACTCTTTCTTTATTTTGTTGAAATTTAATGAAATTTAGATTATTGGCTTCAACTTGTAGATATTAATCAATAATCCATTGTTGAGTGAGTTTCCCTCCATGTAAAATTGGATTAAAACAATCACGGATAGCAGTTTGTGCCACTTTATATTCCAGCATGGAAATATTAGATCTAAGACGAAGTTTAGTGTTGGGATAACTTTCCAATTGTAATTTTGGTTCCCATCCAGGTTCCCCATTTGGAAAGAAAATGGGATATGTCATTGGATCTAAATTACAGCTTAATATATTTATGTTGATAAATGGTTGTTCTTCATTGTGTGGATATATTGTAATATCCTGCTGAAAAGGTGGTTCACCATATTCATTTTTAAACACCATGGCAACCTCATTTACTGAAGGTAAATTATACCTTCTTTGATCAGTGTTGCGATTTCTTTTTAACACCATATTTACTCTTGGTGTAGGCAATTGATGTATTTGAGCATGTTCCTGTTGTTCTTTTTCAAGCTGTGCTAATTGTTTGTATGCTTGACTGTATGGGTTTTTTGCATAATTTTATCCAGCTGTTCAAAGACTATGCGCAAACACTGTTTATTTTCTGGAAGTGTCATTCTTTGTTGCACAGCTTCCATTGTATCTAAGACATATAACTGTGCAAATTTCCTTTGCTCTCCTTCTTGTGGGTGTAAATGTGAAGTTCGGTGGTAAATTTGACCTTGAACTCTAAAACAGTAAGGACCATCTCCTGGTACATTTTCTGCTAATGTTGCACCCATTGAAGCAAATGAAATTGCACTGTTATAAGATCTTATGTTTTGTTTGAAATTATTATAATTTGGAAATGTTGGATCACTCATAATGCATTCTAAATAATATGGAAATGGGTGTCTTAGTGGAAGTTTCACCTTTCCTTTCTGACAGCAACAAATGAAATTTCTGTCAGTAGGTCTTTCCTTTACAAAATGATAGGCCCCACAAAACTGACAAACCACATTAAGTAACCCACAATAATGAGTATCTACTTGTACTGCAGTAGTAAACACATTGTCATGCATTTTTTCCACATAGATATCAGACCCACTTTCTATATGTACATTGTTGTCATGTGTGTCTACATTTAAGTCATTCTGCAAAATAGAATCATTGGACAATGGTTCACAGAGATTTTTGTTTACTTTTATGTTTCTTGGAAGCCCCAACACACTCACTTGCGGCTTTCTTACTCATCTTTATTTTATTTAAAAGTCTCTGTCGATCTTCTTCTCGCAAGCGTTGTGAAGTTTCCGGTGTCTGAGCATCTCTCCACCTTTGCTTCCTTTCCCTTGCCAATCTTCTTTTGCATTCAATTTTGTCTTCTCCATTATCCGCCATTTTAATCTGTAATTGTAAATAGAGATGTAATTATTGTTTGTTCTTTGTTTTGTGTACATATTTTTTTTTTGTACTGTTACATTAAAGTTGATGAATAAACTAATCAAGCATTTTAAAATGTTGTACTTTTTTACAATGAAATAAATGAAACCATTTTTCAAAGTTTTTTATTGACATATATTAAATATGAAATAGCTGCACATATATATATTTATATTATTAATCCTTCAATTCCATTCATTCTTGATTGACTTCACTGCATACATTCAATTACTTTTTTTCGCAAGTGTTCTAAGCTTCTTATTTTTTTAAGTATTATTATTAATTAGTATTGTCTTTTCAACTTTACATAAGTGCATGTTAAAAATTGTTGCAAACTTATGACTAAATATTATACGTTAATGACTCAATAAGTACTCTCCATTTTCACAAAATATAATATAGCCTTTTTTGATGCATCACTACAAAATTAAATGTTATACCTGTGAAGATGATCTTGATGTTGTTCAAAGGTTGCAAACGTCACGCTGTGTGTTGATTCACTTGCAGATCCAAAGAAACTGTTAAATAAAATTGAGAATCTTTTTAATATTTCGCTTCATCCGTATCATTAAATGAACAGCAACAGACATATATTTGGATAGATTAAAAACCTAAAAGCATATTCCTTAATATCTTGCTGTAGTAATATAATTAAATTATGTACCTGTCAAGATTATCCTTATGATGTTCAATGGGTCCAAACGTCACTGTCTCTGTTCATTCAGCTACAGCTCCACTGCAATTATAGAAAATTGTAAAATTAATGTATAATATGTTGCTTCATCCGTATCAATCAATCAGGCTGAACATAGATATTTTTGCATAGATTACAAACATGAAAAAAATATATCAATCAATCAGCATGAACACAGATATGTTAGCATAGATTAAAAACATACAATCAATATTCCTGTTAGTCTTTAAATACGACTCAATTAATGTCTATTAATCTTAAATGAATGTCTGACTAAATATAACGTCAAGATGTAAGCATGAGTATATTCCCTTTTTTTGTACTAATGATTAATTAATTAATTAATTAATTAAAGTACATTATGAATGTTATTTACAATTCTTTCACACAGGTAAGCACGATATATAACAAATTAATTATTAAAATAATGTACATTAATAATTAATGAATCAATGTGTTCCTTTTTTATGCACATTCTTAAACTTTAACTATTTTTGATATTAATGATTAATTAATTCATTAATGTACATTATGAATGTTATTTATAATTGTTTCACAAAGGTAAGCACAATATTATTTTTCTATTAATTACATTTCCTCAATTTTTTTAATTTATTTATTAAGTAACTAATAATTTAATAATTAATGATTGTGGCAGAAGCAGCCACAAGAGACTTTTGCATTGATTATTGCCTGTATTTGAACTGTATGTTATTTGAGCATAGTGGATTTTATTAGACTGGTTCTGGCCCTTTAAATGCTCTGACAAAGGATCTGCAGTTTTGCTATGCACTTCGGTTGCAGAGTGTGAAGAAAAACCCTGTTTTATGGACTTAGTTTGACTGTTTAATTCCCCTCCCTCCTAGAACACCAGTTTAAGAACCCTTAATAACTGTCATATTTTCAAACACTGTCTGTTTTTAACTGTCATTTTTTTCCTCTGAGGAGGAGTTGCTCTGGCTGTGTGAGTGCTGTTGCTTTGGGTGCTCATTAAAACAGACCTGCTTGACCCTTTCTTGAAGCCTTGGCTCATGCTTGGGGGAATGTGATAAGTCTGCAGTGCTGATGGTGTCGGTTGGAGTGCTTGAAGTCCTCGGCAAGCACTAGGAGCACCGGTTGGCGGAGGTTCCTCGGTCGCAGTGCCAGCGGGTCCGTCACAATTGGTGGCAGCGACGGGATTCAAACCTCACAGCAGACCTTTGTTCGGCAGTTACAGCCATTTGGGAAATTTGCTATTTCATATGGAAACGAAAGGAAAGGGTATGTGAATATACCCGAACGGATAGTGAATGGGGACAGACTATACCAACTTGAAACGGGCCACGCTAAAAGAGCTATTGGAAGCAAGGGGAATTATTGCCAGCAATAAAACCAAAGCTACCCTTATTGCTGAACTCATGGAGGGAGACCGGGCAGCTGCTGCAGCACCTCTTATGGACAGCACACAGAATGAGTTTGGAAGAGAACTCCAAAGCAGACTGGTCTTTTTCCCAGGTACGCCTCCCACAGAAACCTTGGAAAGGATTATGGCAGATGTCCACGAATACATAATGGAAAAGCAGCGGGCAGACCGGAGGTCCAGAGAGGGGTCCCTAATCACACCACACATAATACCGGGGAAGCCTAAAATCCCGTACCATGCTTTTAAAAACTATGTGGAGACCGAAGACATCAATGGCTACTTGCATGACTTTGAGAGGTTATGCCAATTAGATGAGATCAACGCCGCTGACCAGGTAACCCTGTTGGTGGGTAAGCTAGCGGGCCGGGCATCAGAAGCCTACCGCACCATGCCAGACGAGGATAGCAAAGACTACCAGAAAGTAAAGCAGGTGATCCTGGACAGGTATGCAATTACCCCAGAGGCATACCGGCAGCGGTTCCGAGAAAGCCGAAAAACGGAGAAAGATACTCACATGGAGTGGGCACACCGCTTAACTAGGGCGGGCAAAGGTTGGGTGCAAGCCGCACAAGCAACCACAGTGGAGGACATGCTACAATTACTGCTACTGGAGCAATTCTTCCAGGGGTTAACCCCGGATTTACAAAACTGGCTGAGGGATCGGAAACCGTGCATCTTAACTGATGCCGCCAGGTGGGCAGACGAGTACCAAGATGCCAGGAGGACACAGCGGGCACAGGCACGGTCCATCTTGGGAGCTGCTAACCCACCTCCCACCATTAACCCCACCCCAGCACTGCATCCGGGTGGTGGGAACTACCAAACCCCTCCACTGTACAACAATGCCCGATCTTTCATCAGGTGCCACATGTGTAACCAGCAGGGCCACATGCAGAGAGACTGTCCCAGAAACAGAAACCGCCCCACGTGGAATACTCCAACTAATTCCCCTGCAAACCGGGCAGCAGTACACTGCTACCAGAGTGAGCCTCGACAACCTTTCTTCGGGACCCGGTCTAATGAAGAATCTTTGGGCACCCTCCACGAGGTTAACCCAGTACAAGTAGCTGCAGACAACCGACAGGGACACCGCCAAGGGGTACACGTAGAGGGAAAATGCCTTCAGGGTCTGCGCGATTCTGGGGCCACCATAACCCTGGTTCGCAATCACCTAGTCCCCAAGCACCAGCTCACTGGAGAATATGTGGCAGTCCTGGTGTCAGGGGGAGCAGTTTACAAAATTCCCACTGCTAAAGTACATTTGGATTGGGGAGCGGGGTCGGGGAATATGGAAGTGGGCCTCATGCAGGACTTACCAGCTGATGTCATCCTGGGTAACGACTTGGGGGAGCTGAAAAAATGCACTCCCTACCCATAATAGGTGAGCCCTTCAGCAGAGTGGCAGTAGATATAATCGGACCCCTAGCAAAACCCAGCCCGTCAGGGAAGAAGTATATACTAACCGTAGTAGACTATGCCACCCGGTACCCGGAGGCCGTAGCCCTAACTAATATCCATGCAGAGACTATAGTAGATGCCCTAATCCGGATATTCTCCAGAATGGGGTTCCCCAAAGAGATTATCTCAGATCGGGGTACCCAATTCACAGCCGAAGTCACTCATCAGTTATGGAGAACATGTGGGATGAAACCTATTGTAAACTCAGCCTATCACCCCCAGTCCAATGGGCTCTGTGAACGGTTCAACGGAACCTTAAAGCAAATGCTCCGTACCTTCATGGATACCCAGAAGAACTGGGAAAGGTTTCTTCCCCATCTGCTTTTCGCTTACCAAGAGGTACCCCAGGAGTCCACGGGGTTCTCGCCATTCGAATTACTATTCGGAAGGAGAGTGCGGGGTCCCTTAGACCTCATTAGGGAACACTGGGAGGGAACGGTCACCAGTAACGGTCCCCCTATCGTCCCATATGTACCAGAGTTCAGGGAACTCTTGGAGACCCTAATCCAGACGGTACGGTCTAATCTCCAGGCGGCCCAGCAACGACAGCGCAGATGGTACGATAGGGGAGCCAGAGACCGCAGTTTTCAAATAGGACAAAAGGTGTTAATCTTGAAGCCGGTCCAAAATGACAAACTGCAGGCCTCCTGGCAAGGCCCTTATAAGGTGGTGGAACAGGTATGTAACACCACCTATATAATTGCCCCATGTACAGGAGCAGGCGGTAGACGCATGCTCCACGTTAACATGCTGAAACCCTATCACGAGCGGATTGAAGAAGTAACTGCCATATGTGCCTCGGCCGCCGAGGACCCTGATAATCTACCCCTACCAGACCTATTAGCCCAAAGGGGGGACAAACACCGAATTAGGGGAAGTACAGCTAGGAGACAGGCTGAGCACTAGAGAGCGAGCTCAAATACTAGAGCAGATCCGGGAAAAAGGGGATACATTCTCCAAAAAGCCCGGGTATACCCCGCTGGCTACCCACAGGGTAGAAACCCCAGGGCAACACCCTCTTCGACAAACCACCTACCGCATACCCGAATCCGTAAAAGATCATATACGGAAGGAGATTGACGAAATGTTACAACTAGGAGTGATAGAACACTCAGATAGCCCATTGGCCTCTCCGGTAGTGCTGGTACCGAAGCGGGATGGAACTACCCGCTTCTGCGTCGACTACCGGAAACTTAATGAAAAAACAATTTCAGATGCCTATCCCATGCCTCGAATCCATGAGCTCTTAGATAAAATGGCCAGGGGCCAGTATCTTACCACAATAGACTTGTGCAAAGGGTACTGGCAGATCCCACTAGCCGAGGATGCCATCCCAAAGTCTGCATTCGTCACCCCGTTTGGGCTATACCAATTCAAGGTGATGCCATTCGGGATGAAGAATGCGTCGGCTACGTTTCAGCGGATGGTGGACCGGTTACTGGACGGATCCCAGGAATATGCTTGCGCCTATTTAGATGACATAGCAATATTTAGCAACTCCTGGGATGAGCACTTGACCCATATAGGAGCCATCCTCGACCGCATCAGGGAGGCAGGTCTCACGTTAAAACCCAGCAAGTGCCACGTAGGGATGGCCAAAGTGCAGTACTTAGGCCACAGGGTGGGCAGTGGGCAGCAAAAGCCAGAACCCGCTAAGATAGAGGCCGTAGCTAAGTGGCCAACCCCTCGCACGAAAACTCAGGTTTTAGCTTTTCTAGGGACCGCCGGGTATTACCGTAAATTTGAACCTGATTATAGTGCCCTAGCCAAGCCCCTTACTGACCTCACCAAAGAGAACTTACCCAAAGTAGTGACCTGGAGCCCAGAGTGTGAGAAGGCATTCCAAGAACTGAAAACTGCCCTAATTCATGTCCCTGTACTGGCCGCTCCCGATCCAACTAGACGCTTTCTCGTTCATACAGACGCTTCTATGCTTGGATTGGGAGCAGTGCTGAGCCAAGTTGGGGCCGATGGCGGCGAGCATCCAGTCGCTTACTTAAGTCGGAAACTACGACCCAGGGAAGTAAGCTATGCCGCCATCGAAAAGGAATGCCTGGTGGTGGTGTGGGCCCTCAAGAAACTACAGCCCTACTTATATGGACAACAATTTGCCTTGCTCACAGATCACAACCCGTTGGTGTGGCTAAACCGGGTGTCAGGGGACAACGCTAGACTACTGAGATGGAGCTTGGCACTACAACCATTTGATTTCACCATCCAGTATCGCCCAGGGAAACAAAATGGTAACTCTGACGGGTTGTCCAGACAGACAGAACTCCAGAAATGATCTGTGAGACATCCCCAAGCAGATCCGTTGGGATCAGACTGTGTATGCTGGCTTGGTTCTGGGGGAGCATTGCGGCAGAAGCAGCCACAAGAGACTTTTGCCTTGATTATTGCCTGTATTTGAACTGTATGTTATTTTAGCATAGTGGATTTTATTAGACTCTGCAGGATCTGCAGTTTTGTTATGCACTTCGGATGCAGAGTGTGAAGAAAAACCCAGTTTTATGGACTTAGTTTGACTGTTTTATTCCCCTCCCTCCTAGAACACCAGTTTAAGAACCCTGAATAACTGTCATATTTTCAAATACTGTCAGTTTTCTCTGTCTGAGGATTACATCGATGTCTCAGTTCTATTTGTATCCATATATAATATATAGACGGTGTATACTGTCCTTGTTACATCTATGTCTCTGTTCTATTTGTATCCATATATAATATATATGGTGTATACAGTGCTTGTTACATTTATGTCTCAGTTCTGTTTGTATCCATATATAATATATACGGTGTATACACTGCTTGTTACATCTATGTATCAGTTCTATTTGTATCCATATATAATATATAGACGGTGTATACTGTCCTTGTTACATCTATGTCTCTGTTCTATTTGTATCCATATATAATATATATGGTGTATACAGTGCTTGTTACATTTATGTCTCAGTTCTGTTTGTATCCATATATAATATATACAGTGTATACACTGCTTGTTACATCTATGTCTCAGTTCTATTTGTATCCATATATAATATATACGGTGTATACAGTGCTTGTTACATTTATGTCTCAGTTCTGTTTGTATCCATATATAATATATACAGTGTATACACTGCTTGTTACATCTATGTCTCAGTTCTATTTGTATCCATATATAATATATACGGTGTATACACTGCCTGTTACATCTATGTCTCAGTTCTATTTGTATCCATATATAATATATACGGTGTATACACTGCTTGTTACATCTATGTATCAGTTCTATTTGTATCCATATATAATATATACAGTGTATACAGTGCTTGTTACATCTATGTATCAGTTCTATTTGTATCCATATATAATATATACAGTGTATACAGTGATTGTTACATCTATGTCTCAGTTCTATTTCTATCCATATATAATATATACAGTGTATACAGTGCTTGTTACATCTATGTCTCAGTTCTATTTGTATCCATATATAATATGTACGGTGTATACACTGCTTGTTACATCTATGTCTCAGTTCTATTTGTATCCATATATAATATATACAGTGTATACACTGCTTGTTACATCTATGTCTCAGTTCTATTTGTATCCATATATAATATATACAGTGTATACAGTGCTTGTTACATCTATGCCTCAGTTCTATTTGTATCCATATATAATATATACAGTGTATACAGTGCTTGTTACATCTATGCCTCAGTTCTATTTGTATCCATATATAATATATACGGTGTATACAGTGCTTGTTACATTTATGTCTCAGTTCTGTTTGTATCCATATATAATATATACAGTGTATACACTGCTTGTTACATCTATGTCTCAGTTCTATTTGTATCCATATATAATATATACGGTGTATACACTGCCTGTTACATCTATGTCTCAGTTCTATTTGTATCCATATATAATATATACGGTGTATACACTGCTTGTTACATCTATGTATCAGTTCTATTTGTATCCATATATAATATATACAGTGTATACAGTGCTTGTTACATCTATGTATCAGTTCTATTTGTATCCATATATAATATATACAGTGTATACAGTGATTGTTACATCTATGTCTCAGTTCTATTTCTATCCATATATAATATATACAGTGTATACAGTGCTTGTTACATCTATGTCTCAGTTCTATTTGTATCCATATATAATATGTACGGTGTATACACTGCTTGTTACATCTATGTCTCAGTTCTATTTGTATCCATATATAATATATACAGTGTATACACTGCTTGTTACATCTATGCCTCAGTTCTATTTGTATCCATATATAATATATACGGTGTATACAGTGCTTGTTACATCTATGTCTCAGTTCTATTTGTATCCATATATAATATATACGGTGTATACACTGCTTGTTACATCTATGTCTCAGTTCTATTTGTATCCATATATAATATATACAGTGTATACAGTGCTTGTTACATCTATGCCTCAGTTCTATTTGTATCCATATATAATATATACGGTGTATACAGTGCTTGTTACATCTATGTCTCAGTTCTATTTGTATCCATATATAATATATACGGTGTATACACTGCTTGTTACATCTATGCCTCAGTTCTATTTGTATCCATATATAATATATACAGTGTATACAGTGCTTGTTACATCTATGCCTCAGTTCTATTTGTATCCATATATAATATATACGGTGTATACAGTGCTTGTTACATCTATGTCTCAGTTCTGTTTGTATCCATATATAATATATACAGTGTATACAGTGCTTGTTACATCTATGCCTCAGTTCTATTTGTATCCATATATAATATATACGGTGTATACACTGCTTGTTACATCTCTGTATCAGTTCTATTTGTATCCATATATAATATATACAGTGTATACACTGCTTGTTACATCTATGCCTCAGTTCTATTTGTGTCCATATATAATATATACAGTGTATACACTGCTTGTTACATCTATGTCTCAGTTCTATTTGTATCCATATATAATATATACGGTGTATACAGCGCTTGTTACATCTATGTCTCAGTTCTATTTGTATCCATATATAATATATACGGTGTGTACAGTGCTTGTTACATCTATGTCTCAGTTCTATTTTTATCCATATATAATATATACGGTGTATACACTGCCTGTTACATCTATGTCTCAGTTCTATTTGTGTCCATATATAATATATACGGTGTGTACAGTGCTTGTTACATCTATGTATCAGTTCTATTTGTATCCATATATAATATATACGGTGTATACACTGCTTGTTACATCTATGTCTCAGTTCTGTTTGTATCCATATATAATATATACAGTGTATACAGTGCTTGTTACATCTATGCCTCAGTTCTATTTGTATCCATATATAATATATACAGTGTATACACTGCTTGTTACATTTATGTCTCAGTTCTATTTGTATCCATATATAATATATACGGTGTGTACACTGCTTATTACATCTATGTTTCAGTTCTATTTGTATCCATATATAATATATACAGTGTATACACTGCTTGTTACATCTATGTCTCAGTTCTATTTGTATCCATATATAATATATATACGGTGTATACACTGCTTGTTACATTTATGTCTCAGTTCTATTTGTATCCATATATAATATATACGGTGTATACACTGCTTGTTACATCTATGTCTCAGTTCTATTTGTATCCATATATAATATATATACGGTGTATACACTGCTTGTTACATCTATGTCTCAGTTCTATTTGTATCCATATATAATATATACGGTGTGTACAGTGCTTGTTACATCTATGTCTCAGTTCTATTTGTATCCATATATAATATATACAGTGTATACACTGCTTGTTACATCTATGTCTCAGTTCTATTTGTATCCATATATAATATATACGGTGTGTGCAGTGCTTGTTACATCTATGTATCAGTTCTATTTGTATCCATATATAATATATACAGTGTATACACTGCCTGTTACATCTATGTCTCAGTTCTATTTGTATCCATATATAATATATACGGTGTATACACTGCTTGTTACATCGATGTCTCAGTTCTATTTGTATCCATATATAATATATACGGTGTATACAGTGCTTGTTACATCTATGTCTCAGTTCTATTTGTATCCATATATAATATATACGGTGTATACACTGCTTGTTACATCGATGTCTCAGTTCTATTTGTATCCATATATAATATATACGGTGTATACAGTGCTTGTTACATCTATGTCTCAGTTCTATTTGTATCCATATATAATATATACGGTGTATACAGTGCTTGTTACATCGATGTCTCAGTTCTATTTCTATCCATATATAATATATACAGTGTATACACTGCTTGTTACATCTATGTCTCAGTTCTATTTGTATCCATATATAATATATACAGTGTATACAGTGCTTGTTACATCGATGTCTCAGTTCTATTTGTATCCATATATAATATATACAGTGTATACACTGCTTGTTACATCTATGTCTCAGTTCTATTTGTATCCATATATAATATATACGGTGTATACACTGCTTGTTACATCTATGTATCAGTTCTATTTGTATCCATATATAATATATACGGTGTATACAGTGCTTGTTACATCTATGTCTCAGTTCTATTTGTATCCATATATAATATATACGGTGTATACACTGCTTGTTACATCTATGTCTCAGTACTATTTGTATCCATATATAATATATACAGTGTATACAGTGCTTGTTACATCTATGTCTTAGTTCTATTTGTATACATATATAATATATAGAGTGTATACACTGCTTGTTACATCTATGTCTCAGTTCTATTTGTGTCCATATATAATATATACGGTGTATACAGTGCTTGTTACATCTATGTCTCAGTTCTATTTGTATCCATATATAATATATACGGTGTATACAGTGCATGTAACATCTATGTCTCAGTTCTATTTGTATCCATATATAATATATACGGTGTATACAGTGCTTGTTACATCTATGTCTCAGTTCTATTTGTATCCATATATAATATATACGGTGTGTACAGTGCTTGTTACATCTATGTATCAGTTCTATTTGTATCCATATATAATATATACAGTGTATACACTGCTTGTTACATCTATGTCTCAGTTCTATTTGTATCCATATATAATATATACGGTGTATACACTGCTTGTTACATCGATGTCTCAGTTCTATTTGTATCCATATATAATATATACGGTGTATACACTGCTTGTTACATTTATGTTTCAGTTCTATTTCTATCCATATATAATATATACGGTGTATACAGTGCTTGTTACATCTATGTCTCAGTTCTATTTCTATCCATATATAATATATACGGTGTATACACTGCTTGTTACATTTATGTTTCAGTTCTATTTCTATCCATATATAATATATACAGTGTATACACTGCTTGTTACATCTATGTCTCAGTTCTATTTCTATCCATATATAATATATACGGTGTATACAGTGCTTGTTACATCTATGTCTCAGTTCTATTTGTATCCATATATAATATATACGGTGTATACACTGCTTGTTACATCTATGTCTCAGTTCTATTTGTATCCATATATAATATATACGGTGTATACAGTGCTTGTTACATCTATGCCTCAGTTCTATTTGTATCCATATATAATATATACAGTGTATACAGTGCTTGTTACATCGATGTCTCAGTTCTATTTGTATCCATATATAATATATACAGTGTATACACTGCTTGTTACATCTATGTCTCAGTTCTATTTGTATCCATATATAATATATACGGTGTATACACTGCTTGTTACATCTATGTATCAGTTCTATTTGTATCCATATATAATATATACGGTGTATACAGTGCTTGTTACATCTATGTCTCAGTTCTATTTGTATCCATCACATATATAGTTGTGAGCGTACGAGTTGTTGCTAACGCTGCGGGCTCGCGTAGCGAGCCCGCGGCCCTCGCGAAGCGAGGGCCGCGGGCTCGCTACGCGAGTCGCGGCCCTCGCGAAGCGAGGGCCGCGACTCGCGTAGCGAGCCGCGGCCCTCGCGTAGCGAGGGCCGCGGCTCGCGCAGCGAGCCGAGGCCCTCGCGAAGCGAGGGCACTGCCCGAGGGTCTCAGTTGCTGCAAGGAGCGCCGAAGGCGCTCCTTGCCAGCAACTGAGACCCTCGGGCAGTGCCCTCGCGAAGCGAGGGCACTGCCCGAGGGTCTCAGTTGCTGGCATGGAGCGCCGAAGGCGCTCCATGCCAGCAACTGAGGACCCTCGCGAAGCGAGGGCCTCAGTTGCTGGCATGGAGCGCCGTAGGCGCTCCATGCCAGCACCTGAGGACCTCGCAAAGCGAGGGCCGCAGTTGCTGGCATGGAGCGCCGAAGGCGCTCCTTGCCAGCAACTGCGACCCTCGCAAACTTCACCTCGCAACCCAAACAGTACGACACACACATTACGACACTCGCAAACAACATACGACACACGTTCACACACATTACGGACTCGCAACACTCGGACGCAACTCGCGAACATTAGAAAATGTCAAACACAATACATACACACACCACATACATAAAAAACTTACCTACACCAAGAGGGAGCACCCAGCACCTCAAAAATACAACTTACACCTCGATTTTACTTCAAATAAAACAGTTTAGACACTAAAAAAAAAAACGAAGCGAGAGAAAAAATGGCCGCCGAACAAAACGAAAACGAGGCTACAGCACTCTAAACTCGCAAAACACCACAAGAAACTCGCAAAACACCACAAAACACCTACGGATATTCCGATACAAACGTATAACACACATTACTCGCCATTTCTCGCCAATGCGGAAGTACACGACTACGCTAACGGTTTGGTCTCGCGCACGCACAGTGTTACACTGCACACATTCAGCACGCTTACACAGCAGATCCACACCACTAATGCTGCAGCAACATCAAAACACATTCACAGCTCTTCCACACAATGCTTTAAAATAGGTAAAGTATATTCATTTATTAATGTATTATATATTTCATTATTACACACTAAACAGCATTAGCTACCTTACAATTTCATTGCCGTCATTTTTTGACGGGCAATTCGCTAGTATATAATATATACGGTGTATACACTGCTTGTTACATCTATGTCTTAGTTCTATTTGTGTCCATATATAATATATAGAGTGTATACACTGCTTGTTACATCTATGTCTCAGTTCTATTTGTGTCCATATATAATATATACGGTGTATACAGTGCTTGTTACGTCTATGTCTCAGTTCTATTTGTATCCATATATAATATATACGGTGTATACACTGCTTGTTACATCTATGTCTCAGTTCTATTTGTATCCATATATAATATATACGGTGTATACAGTGCATGTAACATCTATGTCTCAGTTCTATTTGTATCCATATATAATATATACGGTGTATACACTGCTTGTTACATCTATGTATCAGTTCTATTTGTATCCATATATAATATATACGGTGTATACAGTGCTTGTTACATCTATGTCTCAGTTCTATTTGTATCCATATATAATATATACGGTGTATACAGTGCTTGTTACATCTATGTCTCAGTTCTATTTGTATCCATATATAATATATACGGTGTATACACTGCTTGTTACATCTATGTCTCAGTTCTATTTGTGTCCATATATAATATATACGGTGTATACAGTGCTTGTTACATCTATGTCTCAGTTCTATTTGTATCCATATATAATATATACAGTGTATACAGTGCTTGTTACATCTATGTCTCAGTTCTATTTCTATCCATATATAATATATACGGTGTATACACTGCTTGTTACATCTATGTATCAGTTCTATTTGTATCCATATATAATATATACAGTGTATACACTGCTTGTTACATCTATGTCTCAGTGCTCTTTGTATCCATATATAATATATACGGTGTATACACTGCTTGTTATATCTATGTATCAGTTCTATTTGTATCCATATATAATATATACGGTGTATACACTGCTTGTTACATCTATGTATCAGTTCTATTTGTATCCATATATAATATATACGGTGTATACTCTGCTTGTTACATCTATGTCTCAGTTCTATTTGTATCCATATATAATATATACGGTGTATACACTGCTTGTTACATCTATGTCTCAGTTCTATTTGTGTCCATATATAATATATACGGTGTATACAGTGCTTGTTACATCTATGTCTCAGTTCTATTTGTATCCATATATAATATATACAGTGTATACAGTGCTTGTTACATCTATGTCTCAGTTCTATTTCTATCCATATATAATATATACGGTGTATACACTGCTTGTTACATCTATGTATCAGTTCTATTTGTATCCATATATAATATATACGGTGTATACTCTGCTTGTTACATCTATGTCTCAGTTCTATTTGTATCCATATATAATATATACGGTGTATACAGTGATTGTTACATCTATGTCTCAGTTCTATTTGTATCCATATATAATATATACGGTGTATACAGTGCTTGTTACATCTATGTATTAGTTCTATTTGTATCCATATATAATATATACAGTGTATACACTGCTTGTTACATCTATGTATTAGTTCTATTTGTATCCATATATAATATATACGGTGCATACACTGCTTGTTACATCTATGTCTCAGTTCTATTTGTATCCATATATAATATATACAGTGTATACACTGCCTGTTACATCTATGTCTCAGTTCTATTTGTATCCATATATAATATATACGGTGTATACAGTGCTTGTTACATCTATGTATCAGTTCTATTTGTATCCATATATAATATATACGGTGTATACAGTGCTTGTTACATCGATGTCTCAGTTCTATTTGTATACATATATAATATATACGGTGTATACACTGCTTGTTACATTTATGTTTCAGTTCCATTTACTATAATATAATTATTTCCTGTATTTTGTATCATTTTGTCTTGGGTTTACCCATCAGTATAACTTGAGCCGCCTCTTTATCTTGGTAATCAGAGCCATCTCTTATTTTATTCTGAGTGTCTGTCCCTGAATGGGGAGTTTATTCTGCAGGTGGTTTCAGGGTGGTCTTTTCCAAGGATGGTCTCTGTGGACAGAAGATGTTAACAAGTTTTCTAGGATAACCAGCACTAAATGAAAAAGGTAATTGAGAAGTTAAGCAGACTGTGTCAGGAGGAGAGATGGGAAGAGAGATAGTTTAAAGGGATCTGGTTTCCGGAGCTTTAAGGGTCATCAGTGTCTGTTTATGGCATTAAAATTGTCGTTGCTGCCATCTACTGGATATATGGTGAACTGCAACAGCCAATATACCTGGAGCACTAGAAATATAAAGTCTGCGAAAAGCAGCAGTGCCATCTACAGGCCATATGTGGTGCTACATGCATAAATATTAAAGGGATATGGAAGGTTTCTGGATTTCAGTAGGAATTTATATCCTTGGGTAACTATTTACTTTTATGTACTTTTATTTTTTTTAAGAAATGCTTATAAGTTTTGTTTTGTCTAAAATCTTACAAATGGTTCCTAATTTCTTCCTCCCCTCTGCAGCTCATGAAGACAGTGTGCTTCTGAGTACAGGATGTTCAGTGTCTCATAGAAACCAATCAGTGGCAATATTATGCAATGTGCTGCTTGATGAGATGTTACTGAATGGATCATTTTATACACTGCACTTCACAGTCTGTGTATTTATGAGCTGCATGAGCTACAGAGGGCAGTCCCAAACAGGTACAAATTGTATGATCCTAACCAGATATATTATATATTGTATTATATCTGCCATCAAAGGCTGATTTCTATTTACTCTATTATATGTGTAATTCTTATATATTGTGTTACATCTTCTACTCCTGACTGCTATCTATGGTATTATATCTGTTATACCCTGCTGATTTCTATTCTCTATATTATATCTGCCATTGGAGGCTGATTTCTATTTATTACATCATGTGAGCAAAGTCTGGCTGACATATATCATTGTATTATATCTGCCATCAATGGCTGACTTCTATTTTGTGTTTAGCCGTTCAGTCATGTCCAACTCCACATCACCCTATGAACCACAGCATGCCAGGTACATCTCTCAGTTATACCACCTTTCTATACAAATAGTTATTTGCGCCTCTCCTCTGAGTTTCCTGTTACTCCAGGATGCTGCTGATAGCACAGGGCCCCTACCCTGTTGTGGGCCAATTGCTCTGGGTGCTTTGCACCTGCTGCACCAGCATGCTATTAATCTGTGTATATTAAAGTGATATAGCAGAGAAACTAAAACTACACAAATATAATTGACCTTAATATAAACTTACAGAGAAAAAGTTAAATATATATAAATATAGCACCTCTGTCAGTCTTTATCTAGGGTCATCAATTAACTCTCACTGGGGGGGGGGGTTATAAGGAAGTACAGGCATTAAATGACCCCCAGGAAGCTCTGATGAAAGATCTGGTTTAGGTGGGAGTTACCATTCATCGTTACCTGTCAGTGCCCGGGTGGTGTCATCGCCTGCACGCTGTGTCCACTACTTGTCACCATGTCATCAGGTCGCCCCTGGCCGGGTGCAGCTCCCGTGCACAACACGGACATTTAGATCCATTTCCTGCCTCTTAATCACCAACTACAAAGAATCAAAGACCAAAAGCCACAAACATTAGAGGGGCTGATAAGTGAGATCCGAGAGCGTCCGGTAACAAAACCCAACGCTCACACGGGAAATAACAAATGATTTATTTTATTTTATTTATTTATCTATTTATTTATTTATTTATTTATTTATTTTGTTTTTAAGATTTAAGGGCTTTTTTAAAATTATTTTTGTTGCAAAATGTTTTAAATAGATACATCTTTTAATCACTGTGCCGGTTGGCCCTTGGGTATCAGATATTACTACTATTATATGGAGGTTCCCTGTTTTTAATATGAAAATAAACTTAAGTAAGTGTTTGCATCTAAACATCGCTTTATTAAAGTGCTTTACTCACTGTCCCCTTCTAAATAGTCCCTGCAAAGGTTTGCCCCCAGCAGCTCATACACACAGTGTTTCTAATGGTACTAGATGTACTAACCAATCACAGATTGTCTCTTGGCAGCATTTCAAAACATGTGATTGGCTAGTACATCTAGTATCAATAGAAACCTTTTATGCATGAGCAGCTGGGGGTGGAGCTTTATATGGACTATTTGGAAGGTTTCAGTGAGTAAATTTTTTTTATGTACTTGTTAATAAAAGGATATTTAGCTATGCAAAATATCATTTTAATATTAAAAACAGGGAGCCTTCTATATCTCTACAAACTGTTATAAACCAAATCAGCCATCCATGTATATATATACCTCCTCCCAAAATACACTACACAAGCTAGGAACCGGCCCCACACTGATGAGAGGCAGTAACCTCGAAACAGCTCTACATGGGTTGGATTCCTAGCTTGTGCATAATCCTGGGCTTTGCTCAAAGTTGAGTAATACAGCAGGCATATGCTTAAAGCAAACCATGTTTAAAATGTTAATGGATTACAAGAGCAAAGCCTTTGTGGGCACATTTGCATGTCCCTGCCCAGGTTGCCAGAATGCAGTGCAAGGACTGTATTTATCGGAATTCTGAGCTGGAAACCATTTTTTTAAGTTTGTTTTAAATGTTTAAATGTGATCACGGATGTACTTTTTATTTACTATATAAATATATCACTAATATAGTTGTCGTCAGCTGAATTTGTGTAACGCTCGCAAATCTGTGAGTTACTCATGCGCACTATGCCGTGCGGCGAGCAATGAGCGGCAAATCAGAGCATGGAGAGAAGGAGGGAGGGAGAAAGAAGGAGGGAGAGAGAGAGAGAGAGAGAGAGAAGGAAGGAGGGGGAGAGAGAGAAGGAGGAAGGGAGAAGGAAGGAGGGAGAGAGTGAGAAAGAAGGAGGGAGAGAGAGAAGGAGGCAGGGAGAAGGAAGGAGGGAGAGAGAGAAGGAAGGAGGGGGAGAGAGAGAAGGAGAGGGAGGGAGAGAAAAGGAGAGGGAGAGAGATGGAGGTGGAGAGAGAGAGAATGAGAGGGAGAGAGAAGGAGGGGGAGAAAGAGAGAATGAGAGGGTGTGAGAGAGAAGGAGGGATAGAGGGAGAGAGAGAAGGAGGGAGGGAGAGAAGGAGAGAGAGAGAAGGAAGGGAGAGAGAGGGGGAGAGGAAGGAAGAGAGAGAGGAAGAGGAAGGGAGAGAAAAAGGAGAGAGAGAAAGAGGAAGGGAGAGAGAGAAGGAAGGGAGAGAGAGAAGGAAGGGAGAGAGAGAGTAAGGGAGAGAGTGAAGGAAGGGAGAAAGAGAGATGAAGGGAGAGAGAGAGGAAGGGAGAGAGAAGGAGAGAGAGAAGGAAGGGAGAGAGAGAGAGGAAGGGAGAGAGAGCGAGAGGAAGGGAGAGAGAAAGTAGGGAGGGAGAGAGAGAGGAAGAGGAAGAGGGAGAGGTAGTGAGCACAGAGAGAGGAAGAGGGCACACAGAGAGAGACACAGGATGCACAGAGAGAGGGCGCACAAGAGACAGGAAACACAATTTTTAATACAAGCTTATACTGTTATTTCTGATGAGCAAGTGACTAGTATTTATATAAATATTCTTATACATATAGGTGTGTGCCATCATTTAAAAAAAAAAAAAAAAAAATTGACGGCACTGGGGCCCTTCAGAGGAGGGCCCTGGTGCATTGCACTGTTTGCACTGACAGTAGCTCCGCCGCTTGACTGAATTAAACAACTTTCCAGCAGAATTTTCAGGCCTCTGCCTTATGGCGCAGTCCTGATAATGTCCCTGTCCCTTTAACTGCTATGGAGCTGTGTAAATTAAAACATCATCAGAGATGGTAACAAAGTTTTCAAAAACCAAAGATGAAATAATTTGGTTTTCAACAACTGTGTAAGAAAAGTAAGAGGAATATTTTAGTTTTTTGAGTTTCTAAAAGGCTTATAGAGAAGACGTTGGTAGGAAGTGGAGATGTAAGGCATATAGGCTAACCCGGTCTCTTCGATCGCTAATCTAATCAGGGGCAGAGCTACCGCCGGTGCAACCGGCGCCTTGCACCGATGCACCTGACGTCTGAGGGGCGGACCTCCCGTGGGTCCTCTGTGGCTCCATGCCCTCCTGTGGTCCACGTGTCACTTCAGTGCCCCCCCCGGCCCTCCAGTCACCCCCATGGGTCCTCAGTGGCCCTTGTAGGTCCTCTATGGCCCCAAGTGGGCCCTCTGCAGCCCCTGTGGGTCTTCTAAGGTCCCCGTAGGTCCTCTGTGGCCTCCACAACACTCAAGTAGCCTTGTGGTTCTTCTGTGGCCCCCATGGGTCTCCTGTGGCCCCAAAGGGCCCCCATGGCCTCCTATTGCCCTCACCACCCCTTATGGCCCCTGCAGATCTTCCCAGGTCCCCTGTGGCCCTTCAGCCCCTTATAGCCCTCTGTGGCCCCCAACAGGCACCAAGGGCCCCCTGTACCCCCTGAATGCTTTGTGGCCCTTCAGATCCTCTGTGGCCTCCTCTGGTTTTTGTGCAGTCCCTGTGGCCCCCACAAGCCCCTCGGACCTTCCGTGGGTCCCCTGTGTCCCCTGCAGCTCCTTATGGCCCGCTGTGCCCCCCACAGACCCCAGGGGCTCCCTGCCACACAATGTGAGAGTATGGCCCCTCTGAGCCCCTTCGGCGCACATGGCAAGTCCTGCGATGAGCGCCTTCAGCAGTCATCACGTGGCTCGCAATGAGCGCCTGCTGTGCTCATTGTGAGCCCCTCCTCTTATAGTTTAGGGGCCTTGTGATGACTGTTACTACCTTGCGTTAAGAGTTAGTGCCTTGGGTTAAATGTTACTTCGGCGCTCATTGCAGGCTAAGTCCTGCACGGTCGACGACTCGCCTCGCTTTGCGAGGCTCGCAAAGTATGACCAACATCGTAAGCTTTACGAACATCCCCGTAGATCCACAGCTATTATAGTGATATATTAAAAAATATATATATATATATATATATATATATATATATATATATATATATATATATATATGTGCCTGCCCAAATGTTCTTTTTGCACCAGGCCCCCCCCTGCAATCTAATGTAAACTATCAATGAGTTTAGCTCACGATCTGGTCTGAGAATTAACTGGGATAAGACCGAAGCAGTAGATGTTGGGATGCCTTTGGCCGATATTAAGACCCTGCAACACCTTTACAGATTTGTTTGGCCACAAGATAGCATTAACGGTATATGCTAGTGAGCTGGATTATTAATGCATCTGATAGAGGAGAAATTGTAGCGTATGAAAAAAAATGTTTGCATGAAAAAATACCAAAATAAACATTACCCTGAAGTTTACTGAATTTCTTTCATTTGCAAACTGTTTTCTATCAATCCCAGTAAAAAATAGCATACATAATACATTGTATATCTTTGATCTGTGCATTGAGCTGCAGCTTTCCTTTAGATTTCTGTAATACTCAGAACAAGGTCTGTGTCCCTTCATTCACTGATTGTTTTATCAACATCCCAGGTGAAACTTCCGCCAGCCCCAGTTATTTGCCCCTGTAAGCCCCCCCCCCCAGCCCCAGTGGTTTACCCCATCACCACCCCCACCCCCAGTGATTTCCCCTTAAGATGTTTCCCAGCCTTAGTCAATTGCCCCATTACCTCTCCCAGCCACAGTGAATTTCCCCATCACCTCCCCCACCGTCAGTGAATTGCCCCTGTGATCTCTCTCAGCCCCACTGAATTGACCCATTACCTTCCCCATACCCAGTGGTTTACCCCATCACACCCCCCCCCCCCCACCCCAGTGAATTGCACTTGAGATGTCTCCCAGTCCCAGTGAATTACCCCAAAATCTCTCCCAGCCCCAGTGAATTGCATGGACTCACTCACACAGAGCCACAGGAACAGAAAACATTGCAGGTTATTGCAGGACCATAAATCAAGCATAAATGCTCATTCGCCTAAAAGACAGATTAGAATAGGAAGAAGAAGCTGAAATGTTTGGTTTCAGTACAATTATAATTGGTCAGAATTTATCAAGGAGAGGCTGTATGTCTAAAGATCAACCGTGTAACCGCTCAAGCATTTTTACTTAAATGTCGATTTATGGTCCTTTAAGGACCCAATGTAGAAGACTCATCTAGGTGGCTGCATACAGCATTGCTGATTGGCTGCAAACCTGAGCATGCTCACATGGACAGGATACACTTTGATAAAAATGAACGGCATATGCTAATGACATGACGTCACAAGCGCGTCACGTCATTAGCATATTACGGTCAGTTCACTGCCGAAGACATGCTGCAGGGGGGAGAGATGAGCAGGCAGCTCATCAGAACCCAATAACAAGTAAGGAGAGAGGGGGAGAGGGACTGGAGAGGGGGAAGTGAGGAGGAGGTTAGGGGGAAGGAGGAGGATGATCAGGGGGGGAGGAGGATAAAGACGATCAGTGGGGAAGAGGATGATAACAGGGCAAGGAGTATGGAGGAGGAGGAATGGTGTGCTGAGGGGGCCCAGGCATTTTTGGCAGCACTGGGCTCCCTGCAGTAACCCCGAGCGTGGCTCGGGGTAACCGATATAGGAAGAGAAAATGAATCCAGAGCCACGCTCGGTATTACCGCTTAAGCGGTTAGGCTGTACTATAAAGCTGACATTCTTATCCATAGCTCACTCAATCAAACATCAACCTATTTGGGTCTTTATAGAGAATTAACAACTTAAACTCCATACTTGGAACACCATTATATGGTAACCAAGTATTAAACAACCTTTAGTTAAATACTCTATCCCAAAGATTAAACTTCTCTCTCGACCTGGGACTGGGCGGTCGGGAGGTACCAACTATCCTCCTCTCTGTCCCCTTTAACATCTATTAGATCCTTTCCAAATATTGAAAGTGCCTTTAATTCAGAATCTAGACAGTGGGGGTTTCTTACCCATCGAGACAGGTCGGCTGCAAACGACAAAATCTCCCCTCACGGCCTTTTCTGTAATCAGCATAATATCCGCTCAGAGAAAGCTGAAACTATACATGTCTCATAAAGGCTGCCATCCATAATGCGGAGCTCAGGCCCTCCAAAATCAACCTGCTTCTCAGTGCTGGGCACGAACTGACCTCTGTCTTAAGGTATATTGGGTGCCTTATACGCTGATAAAAAACTCAAACCTCTCTTTGTGGTAAAATGACAACAAGACCTGGGTAGAACCTGCTAAATGGAAAGAAGCCTTCACCAACTGTCCAGGGGCTCCGTGACATATAACCTACTTGAGGTCTCAGTTAAAGTTCTGCATAGGACATATCTCTCAAGAATGCACAGAGAATGGAGAGGGAGGGAAGGAGGGAGATAGATAAAGAGAGGAGAAATGGAGAGGGAGAAGAGAGAGAGGGAGGAGAGGGAGAGAGAGGGGGAGGGGGAAAGGGAGGGAGAGAGAAGGAGGGAGAGAGATAAAGGGAGGGGAAGTGGAGAGGGAGAGAGGGAGGAGAGGGGGAGAGAGGGGGAGGGGGAAAGGGAGGCAGAGAGAGAGAGAGAAAGGTAGGGGGAAATGGAGAAGGAGGGATAGGAATGGAGAGAAAGAGGGGGAGGGAGAGAGAGATGAGAGAGAGAGACAGGGGAGGGAGGGAGTGAGGGATAGGAGGGGAGGGAGAAATAGAGGGAGGGAGAGAGAGAGAGAAATGGACAGAGAGAGGGAAATGGAGGGAGGGAGAGAGAGAGGCGGAGTGAGCAAGGGGGAGAGGGAAGGAGGGAGGGAGAGAGGGAGGGGAGAGGGAGGCAGGGAGGGGGAGAGAGAGGGAGAGAGGGAAAGGGGAGGACAAGAGACAGGGAGCACACTGAGCACAGAGAGAGGGCAGAGAGAGAGAGAGCGCACACACAATGAGAGGGCAAACAGAGAGAGAAAGAAAAGACAATTGAACATGACATATAATACTGCCATTTATGACGGGCAAGTTACTAGTATATATATATATATATATATTCCCTAGTTATTTTCTGTATCTGACAGGTTTATGACGTCCTGTTCTATACATGTATTTCTCTGCCCGGCGGTACCTTGGCACATGCCAAGGGATGTCCTGATAAACACATATTTCTATTCTTTAATAAATGACTGGATATCCTTATGATTCTGGAGGGATTTCCTTCGTCTGCAGATCATATTGCTTGGCAAATTCTGACGCACAAGGACACAAATTGTCATTTATTATTTTATAATGGCCCAAGCCCCAGTACAATAAAAGCTCTCTCTCTCTCTCTTACTCCCAAAAGCAAGTTTGTTTTGTAACTTATTCTTAAAGAGCATGGGAAACT
>CM050167.1:14115651-14151708 GCA_027410445.1 Discoglossus pictus
CCCCCTCTCCTCTCTCTATCTCTCTCTCTCTCTCTCTCTCTCTCTCTCTCCCTCTCCCTCTCCTCTCTATCCCTCCCTCTCTCTCTCTCTTTCTCTCTCCCTCTCTCTCTATCCTCTCCCCCCTCTCTCTCGCTCTCCCTCTCTCTTCTCTCTCCCTCTCTCTCTCTCTCCCTCTCCCTTCTCTCTCCCTCTCCTCTCTCTCTCTCTCTCTCTCTCTCTCTCTCTCTCTCTCTCTCTCCCTCTCTCTCTCCTCTCTCTCCCTCCCTCTCTCTCTCCTCTCCCCCCTCTCTCTCGCTCTCCCTCTCCCTTCTCTCTCCCTCTCCTCTCTCTCTCTCTCTCTCTCTCTCTCTCTCTCCCTCTCCTCTCTATCCCTCTCTCTCTCTCTTTCTCTCTCTCTCTTTCTCTCTCCCCATCTCTCTCTCCTCTCCCCCTCTCTTCTCTCTCATTCCCCCCCAGTGGGTGGCAGGTGGAGGCATTTTTGCTGCCACCAAAGAAGTGCCACCAGGGGTGGACCCCCTCCGCCCTCAACCTCCCCCCCCCCCCCCCCCCACACTTTTAATGCTCTTTAATATTAAACTGATTTGTTGTTTGGGTGATAAATGTAACTTTAAGTTCAAAAACTTTATTATACAGAAACAGGAAAGGGACAAGGAGTTTTGTGTAATGCAGCAGATAGACAGCCATGGGAATTCTGTTTGACACACAATATAAAGCGTTCTCATCACGTGCCTCTCCTGTCGTGGACTTTTGGTCCTCTGAGCACCTTCATGAGTCATGATAAAGAGAGATATATATTTTTAACTATATGTAGTTAAGTAATAATGAATTATTTATTGAATAAATTCATATACTTTAAGTATTTATAATTAATATATGCAGCCAGCAATAGCCTGAAGAGCTAACAATCTGTTTGTATTTTGCGTCTGCATAGAATATACATTTTGAGTGTTGGTGCCCGGCTTATAAAGTGTAATGAATGTTCCCAGTGTGCATCTAAATAGGCTGCGTGCGCGAGGTAAAGCCGTTTGTTTATTGTGTAAAGCGGCATTGTATAGTCGTAATGTTATTAATGTGTTACGAGGCTCGTGAGCTTGTAATAGTGTATTTTGTAGGTCGTAGTGTGATGTATAAAGTGCTACGCGTTTGGCAGTGTTTTGCACGTTTGCCTCGTTTTAATTTTTTTCGGCGGCCATTTTTTTCCTCGCTTCCTCGATTGGCGAAAACCGTCTAAGTCGGGTTAAATTTGCGTTCCACCTCACTCCCAGACATCCTGGCTGTTGCCCTGTGCTGTCTGCAATGTTTTTGTAATATTTTTGGGTGTATTTACTGTGTTTTTTTTTTTTTTTTTTTCATTTTTGCCATTCATCCGTTGTTCTCGTGTTTCATTGCCTCTTGGTGTTTGTGCTGATAGTTGTAGTGCGTTGTAGTGCCCTAACGGCTCGCCTCGCTATGCCCAAGTGCTATGTGTTAATGGCTCTCCTCGCTTCACAAAAATCACCACAATGAGCACTTTCGGTGCTTATCAGCTAAGTGCTACGTGTTAACAGCTCACCTCGCTTTGCAAGGTTCACAGTGATAAGCACCTTCGGGGCTCATCGCCTAAGTGCTACGCGTTAACGTCTCGACTCGCTTCACGAGGCTCAAAAGCGATGAGCGCCTGCGGTGCTCATCACCTAACTCATATGCACCACGCAAAGTGTGACAACTAGTGATGTCCTGAAACAGTTCGCCGGAGAACTATTCGCGGTGATTTTTGCATGTTCGCGTTCGCCGCAAACGGCGAACACATGCACTTTTCGGTTTGCCCCCTATACTTTGTCATTGAGGAAACTTTGAACATCATTTATTTTATTTTATAATTTTTTTTGTGTAATCTATGCCTGCCTGCCAGCGTGTGTGTGTGACATGCTAACACCTAACAGCTTATATTGTGCTTATTTTCACTACTCATACCTGGTGGTGTAACATACATTGAAAACAACCATTTTTTTCCTGTAATCTAATTTCAGTTGCCTGCCTGTGTCAGGCTCACAGCTTATATTGTGCTCAGTGACATAAAACAACACTTTTTTGACTGTAATAGATTGAATAGCAATTGCCTGCCTACAGGCGTGTGTGTGAAGCCTATTGCATCTACTCTGCCAACTTTTGCCAGTGCACAGTGATACGTCATATCTGGTGCAGCCGTAGTGTACAGTGACATAAAACAACACTTTTTTGACTGTAATCGATTGAATATCAGTTGCCTGCCAACAGGCGTGTGTGTGAGGCCTACAGCGCCTACTCTGCCAACTTTTGCCAGTGCACAGTGACACTCAAATCTGGTGGCACCTTAGATTGCACGCGCAGTGCTCCAAATTTGAAGTGGGAGGACCGACCAAGCATCGTTTCCATCTCCCTGTTCCAAAAATCAATGCCATATACACGTCCCCTAATAGTGGACGTAACAGGAATTAAACTGATAGGAATAGTATTACTTAACAGTACACACCTTATAATAACGCAGACAGAGGCAACGCATATAACCTTCCATGCTGTGCAGTGGAAGCCCCCAGACTCTGACCTGTGTATAATCTTCCATGCTGTGCAGTGGAAGCCCCCAGACTCTGACCTGTGTATAACCTTCCATGCTGTGCAGTGGAAGCCCCCAGACTCTGACCTGTGTATAATCTTCCATGCTGGGCAGTGGAAGCCCCCAGACTCTGACCTGTATATAATATTCCATGCTGTGCGGTGGAAGCCCCCAGACTCTGACCTGTGTATAATCTTCCATGCTGGGCAGTGGAAGCCCCCAGACTCTGACCTATGTATAATCTTCCATGCTGTGCAGTGGAAGCCCCCAGACTCTGACCTGTGTATAATCTTCCATGCTGGGCAGTGGAAGCCCCCAGACTCTGACCTGTGTATAATCTTCCATGCTGGGCAGTGGAAGCCCCCAGACTCTGACCTGGGTATAATATTCCATGCTGGGCAGTGGAAGCCCCCAGACTCTGACCTGTGTATAATATTCCATGCTGGGCAGTGGAAGCCCCCAGACTCTGGGAGTCTGGAGAACAGGAGTCAGAGGAGGAAGGTGGCTTTGAGGAGGTGGAAGACCAAACACAGCAGGCGTCCCAGGGGGCTTGTTGTCACCTTTCGGGGACCCTTGGTGGCTGGGTGGAGGAAGAGACCTTCAATGACATCCGTGAGGACAAGGAACGGGACATGGCTAGCTTGGTATCCAACCTTGTGCAAATGGGGAGTTTGCGGTTGTGCAAAGGGACTGTTTGCTGTTGTTTGCGGTGCATTTACACGGGGAGATTGGTCTGTTACTGTGAAGCGGGTGTAACCCTTACACTACCTGATCGATACAACATCATACCTGATGTTTTAAAGCATGCTATTCCAAACAGTTTAGGAATGTTAGGTGATTTATGCCCTTTATGGCTTAAAACCAGACTCTGCATCAACTATGTAATTTTCCGTGGGAGTTTTGCCATGGATCCCCCACCGGCATGCCACAGTCCAGGTGTTAGTCTCCTTAAAACAACTTTCCCATCACTATTGTGGCCAGAAAGAGTCCCTGTGGGTTTTGAAATTCGCCTGCCCATTGAAGTCTATGGGGTTCGCCGATGTTCGCCCGTTCGCGAACATTTGCTGGAAGTTCGCGTTCGCTGTTCGCGAACCCAAAATTTGATGTACGCAACATCACTAGTGACAACGTCTCGCAGTTTGACAACTATTATATGTGATTGATTTTGTGGTTCCTGTATACTAACGTGTGGCTCAGAGGACTTGGTAAAGTTGGAAGTGAAGGGGGTATTTATTTGGCCACTACAGAGACAAACAAACAGACTATCATCCTAATTAGTACATCAAAGTCATTAATTAACATGAGATTTGCATATTAATGCCCCAACAATAATATATGATTTCCAAGATCATCTTCCAGATCTCATCTTCCAGATCCAATGCAATAGCGTCTGCACTTGACAAAAAATTATAACACAGCGTTGTTTTTATCTTGATGGACCTGGTAGATCTGAGAAAACTTATTTCTATAATATCTTAATGAGTTTGATAAGAGATAATGGTCAAGGGCGTAGGAACCCAAAAAAATCTGGGAGGGACACATTGTGTGTATATATATATATATATATATATATATATATATATATATATATATATATAAATAACTATATATGCAAGTACAGGTATTGCTGCACTTTTGTTACAAGGTGGCAGGACGGTGCTAGTACGATCTGCTTTCTTGATAAGGCTGTTATGGCGAAACCTACCCAGCAGGTGTTTCAGGTTCTTTCTGATCCCTTCACCAAGGCAGCAGATGTCTCTAAAATCCTCTTCCTTGGATGCAGCATTTAGACATGTGAGCACACGGGATCAGCACACAGGATATTACATCTGGACAAGTGGTGGATCTGCTTGTATCGTGGTGGAAACTTCATAACAGATTCACCTTTTTTATGTATCAACCATCAGAGAAAACGTTGATAACTGATTACTTAGGTAAGGGAAGGGCTGCGGCTATGGAAAAGGAGTCATGGGGGGCAGTAGTTATGGGAAGAGGTCTTATGGGAAGAGTTGGTAACTGGTGGGTCTCAGCATAACAAATGTTTTATCCCTCATTGGGGCAGGAGGCCCTACATTTTTTTTTGCACCAGGCCCTCCATTCTCTAGCTCTGCCACTGGTGCAATCATAATGTTGCTTCGAAATATAAAACCCCAAAAAGGGCTATGTAATGTAACATGATTATCTCTGCGTAATTTACAGAATAACGCCATTGATGCTGAAATTCTGACTGAGACACAACGAAGTGAAAGAGTTTTTATGCCGAGAATTGACTTAGCTCCAAGTGAAAGGGGTTTACCTTTTGTTCTCAAGTGGAGACAATTTCCCATCATTATGGTCTTTGCTATGACCATTAATAAGTCGTAAGGACAAAACTTTTAGTTCTGTTGGTCTGTTTTTGGAGGAACCTGTTTCTTCTCATGGTCGGCTTTATGTTGCATTTTCACAAAACCATCATAAATGAAAGTTTTTGTAAAAAATTCTGATACTCACGGAGAACTATTAGGTGATGGTAGAATATTTACAAAAAAAACATTGTCAGGAAGTTTTGGAGAATATTACATAGTTATTTAATTATGTTAAAACTTATTATATTATTTTTTTTTCATTAAAAATGTTTTTGGACTATTTCATTACATTGAAGTGTGTATGTACATTTACAAAAAAATATGTCATGCGTTTAGAAGAAGTAGAGGAAATATAATTGAATTAGAAAGATAGTAAGTATATTAATACATTTTATTGTTTAAAGTTATTTATTACAGCGCTACAGAATATGTTGGTGCATTACAAATAAAACGTAATAATTATATAAATAGTATATTTTATACTTTAGTTTGCAATATGCAAGAAAAATTGTCATGTATTGTAACTATATTGCTGTTTATTTTCAAAAAAGTATTTATTTTTGTCTATCTGTTCCTATAAACAAATAAAAATTAGATGTTAAAAAATATAAATGTATGTTAATTGATTCCATATTATATTCCATATATTTTCTAGTTGCTAGTTACAATAATAAAACAATGAAAAGAGCTTCAGATGAACACAAGTTTACATGATGGTGCAGAGCAGTTTTAATGAATGCTGTGTACCCGTCTTATCTACTACCCTAAAGTTTCTTATCATTGTAGTGGGTTGATATGAGTATAAGCTCTTCAGACAAGGCTGTATTGCTTCCCTGATATAAAATGAGGTCAAAAACAACAACAAATAATAATACAAATAATAAAAATAAAAACACTGTACGTAAAATATCCAATGATGTTGAGAACAGCAGCTGGGTGTGTACTTCAGCAGAGCTAGATAAGAAATGAAACGTTTTTCCTCCCACAGATGGCTGGACAAGTTACTATATTACTGTATTACTCATTAATGTCTGCACTTTCCATGAAGCCCACAAGATGGCAGCATTGTGTCGCTAAAATAGTACCAGGACCTAGTAGCCATTATGACGGTCACTGCAAATTCACTAAATGTTATAATATTTTATAAGTCAACTATATAAACCACGGGTTCCCTGGTGGTCCAGTGGTTAGGATTCTGTGCTCTCACTGCTTTGACCTGGGTTTGATTCCAGTCAGGGAACCAAGAGGTCACACCACCCTAAAGCCAAGCAGGGTCGGGCCTGGTCAGTATTTGGATGGGAGACCACCTAGGAATACCGGTAGCTGTATGCTGTGGCGCACTGGAGAAGGAACTGGCAAGTCCATGAGGTCACAGAGAGTTGCACATGACTGAGTGACACACACATATAAACCACATCTGATTCCTCACGGGTCAAAATTTCATTAAATGATCATAATATACTTGTTTATACAATAAATGCAAGATTGTAAAAAATAACTACAAAGAGACATCTATACTGCTGGATATATATATATATACACATATTCACAGTCGAGTGACATTATTAAGTAGGTTGTGAGTCAATAAGATGCTGGAAGGTTGGCAAGGGTATCTGGAGCCATGCAGACTGCATCCGACAGCTGCTGAGAGTGCGTGGTGGAGGATCCATACGGCAAACATTGCTATCAAGGTGGTCCCACAAGAGCTCAATGGGGTTCATGTCCAGGGACTTTGGAGGCCAGGGAAGTACTTTGAAGTCTTCGTCGTGCTCCTCCAACCACTCCCGGAAAACTCTGACTGTATGACATGTTGCGTTGTCCTGCTGGAAGATCCCATCCACTCCTGAGAAGATAGGCAACATGTGTGGGTGTACTTGATCTGCAAGGATGGATAGATAACACAATTTGTTGAGAGTGTCTTCCAGAGATATGAGATCCAAACAATGCAAAGAAAACATTCGCCTGAAGGCGCTAACTGCACTGGTGGAGATGAGCACCGTAGGCGCTCATCCCTACGACCTGCGGGACTACAGATCAACAGAAATCTCAATTAGACAACGCGAGACCCGTACTAGTTTGAAAAAATCCAGTGGAAAAATTACAGTTCATAACACTTTGCAAAAGGGAAAGCAGGACCTAGGAAAAAAAATATGAGTTCCAAAAAATACGAACTTAACTGTTAAACCGCGCACATACAAAAACAACAAAAACACAAAGAAAATAAATAAATAAAAAAAACATCACACACAGGGGGGACAATTTAAACACAATTTGTCGAGTTTCGCCACTCGAAAATTGCCTAAGCTACAAAAAATTGGCAGACGAAAAATACGAAAACAAGGCTGCACGACCCCTAACCACGCTAAACACCGCCGGACACATAAAAATTTACCCAGGAACGCACAAGGTACAAAATACACTATTGGGAAAAACGGAGAATGCTCCACACCCGCGTAACACATACACACTCGCCGTCATTTTACAACAATAACTTGCAACTAATAACATTACAAATCTCAAATGGCGCTTTACACAACTAAACAAACAGTTTGGCCTCGCGCACGCAGCCTATTTACACTGCACACTTGCCACATTGCTGACACTTACACCTCAGGGCAGCAACAGTACAACTGTACATTGTATGCTGCAGGATATTGCTTGCTGAATATATTAATTACAAATAGGTAAAGTATATTAATTTATTATTTAATTAATTAATTAATTAATTAATTCATAATTATAAAAAATATATATAAATAAATAAAAGGAGCAGGGAAGGCTCCCAATCAGCGCCAAAGGCGCTCATTGCTCAGCACGGGGCTCGCAATGAGCGCCTAGAGGGTGCTCAGCGGAGCAAAAGTACCCGAGGGGAGAGGCTCGCAATGAGCGCTGAATGTACTCAGAGGACCAAAAGCCTTACATTGTGTGGCAAACAGCATTACCTGCCTTACAATTTTATGACCATCATTTTTTGACGGGCAATTTGCTAGTATATATATATATGTGTGTGTAGTAATTCTACAATAGTGATCCAGCAGAGGGTTGGGCGTGCACACATCTGAATTGATCTAGGGAAGCCTAAAACCTTAATATGCCCTTAAATATCATATTAATTCATAGGGACCTCTTCCAATCTCTATTTCAGTGTAATAAAGTTAAAATTAATTGCATTTACGTTTATTTATGCTACCCGAGGCACCCCTCCCCCAATGACTCTCCGGCTATAGCCCAATCATAAGTCTACCACATAAATCTACCACACACCTATTGGAAAATCATATGTGTCTAAATATACCATCAGAAAGTGCCAGGTGCACTAACACAGAATATTCTCTAAATATAGACATTTCCGTGTATGTCATGGCATTGCATTGGGAACTTAAGCCAGTCTGCTGCCCCCTGAGAATGCGCTGCCCTAGGCCTGGGCTCAAACGCACAGAGTATAATAGCCAACCAGAATCAATATATCAGGATATGCTCGTTATTACACATCATCAGTGGACTTTAATCTTGTTATATATATATATATATATATATATATATACAGTATATACGGTATATAAATAGTAGCTCCCCCACTACTCATGATCAATACATAACAATTTTCAGAATTCTGATTTCTGTCTACAAATGTTTTCATGCCCATGACTCACAGCTGTTGTTAGTTTGTTACATACACAAACAAGTGCAGTTTTTCTTGAATTACAGAGTTTCTTCAAGACTAGACATGGCTTCATTGGCGGTTAATGTCATTGTCTTATATAATTGATACTCAAGTCACTGGCGTGCTTAAAAACATGAAAAGACTTAAAAAATGCAGACGCGGTGACCGATGTGAGTAGAATAGAGGCGAGAAGGTGCCAGCTCCCTGGGCATCTCATGGTGCCAACTCCAATCACTCTCTGCACTAATTATTCAACTTGCAGATCTCTCCCTTGGATACTGTTTGTAAAGTGTCTGAATAGACGGCAATAAAACGTCCTGGGATTTAATGTCTGTCTGGTCAGGCCGTCGGCAGAATATTTAGGTTTAGAGCGTCTCAGCCGCTCGGTGTTATGGGTAGTTATGCATTGGTAATCATATCATTAATGTGATATGGAAGGTTCCTGGATAGTACTAGGTATATAATATCCCTATAAAGAAATGCTTTTAAGCTTTGTTTCACTGCCTAAAATCAAGCAAATAGTCCCAGTATGGGTCTGCCCACTGCAGCTCATGAAGACACAGACTCTGCTGTACTTGCTGCACAGTGTCTCATACTAACCAATCAGTGACCATCTATCAGCAACATTCTACAACATGCTGCTGAGACGTGGTCCCGGATAGGCTAGGACACTACACTGTACATCAAGCCCTACAGAGTCTGTGCCTGCATACATTGCAGTGGGCAGACCCATACAGGGACTTAATGTTTGATTTTAGGAAGTAAATAAGATAAAGTACATAAAATTAAATAGATACGCAAGTAACATCCAGGAACCTTCTATATCCCTTTAACATGTAGAGGTTAAATTATAGGTCCTTGTACCCCCTGCTTGCAGGTAAGGGTCAAAGAGAAGGGGAGAGACATTAGTCTGATGCCTAGGTGTTAGTATGAAGCCTCAGAGCTTGACGGGCGCCGCTGTACGCTTTATGCACATGAGGCACCTTTCTTTTTTTGTCCATGTATTTTTCAAGAACTGGATCCCATTGTATGGGCTTTATCCCTAGGGAGATTATTGGCAGTGGTCTCTCCATGGCCCAGGCTATGGTGGGTACGTGGCAGCTGCCTGAACAGCCCCCAGCTCTTATGAATTTGCAATGGACCCTCGGCTCACTGACCACTTCTGTTATGCTTTGGATGTGATTGGGACACATTACACCCTTCACTAACCAGGGAAGCCATTGGGCCTTGCTGTCCTTTAGGTTGGGCCTTTTGGCCAGGGACACGCGTGTAGCCCACTGTAATCTTGTGGCAGGTTTTCAGTAAGGAATGTGGCACCATTAGGCTACCCCGAAAGTGCGAAGGGACACAGGAGAAGTTTCACTTTTGGTACAATGTAAAACTATAGGTAATAAGGAGTACAATCCTAATCTTTTTAGCCAGATTCTGGTTGGCTGAGAAGTGGATGCAATCTGATGGTTTAAATACAATTTGTATTTTTGATACATACTTATCGGAACTACAATGTATAGCCAATGTGTATTTGTGCTAGGAAAAATGGTTAATAATATATATATATATATATATATATATATATATATTTAAAAATGGGGTTTTCTTGTATTTACTTCAAGTTGATCTAGGAAATAGATATTTCCTTTTCTCACACAATCTTTTTCTTAGAAGTGCAAATTGCCTCACTACAGCCTCGCCCTGGGTGTCCTATCACTACCTCCCAGTCCTGGGTGTCCTATCACTACCTCCCAGTCCTGGGTGTCCTATCACTACCTCCTCACCCTGGGTGCCCTATCACTACCTCCTCACCCTGGGTGCCCTATAATTATCTCCTCGCCCTGGGTTTCCTATCACTACCTCCTCACCCTGGGTGCCCTATAATTATCTCCTCGCCCTGGGTTTCCTATCACTACCTCCTCATCCTTGGTGTCCTATCACTACCTCCTCATCCTGGGTGTCCTATCACTACCTCCTCATCCTTGGTGCCCTATCACTACCTCCTCGCCCTGGGTGTCCTATCATTAACTCCTTTCCCTGGGTGTCCTATTATTACCTCCTCGCCCTGGGTGTCCTGTGACTAACTCCTCGCACTGGGTATCCTATCATTACCTCCTCGCCCTGGGTGTCCTGTGACTACCTCCTCACCCTGGGTGCCCTATCACTACCTCCTCGCCCTGAGTGTCCTATCACTACCTCCTCACCCTGGGTGTCCTATGACTACCTCCTCACCCTGGGTGTCCTGTGACTACCTCCTCGCACTGGGTGTCCTATCACTACCCGAAGCTTCGTATTTCTACAAAAGAGTTAATAATCTCCACATCCATTTCCACACATATCCATCTGCCTAACTATTACTACTATAGATACAAAGATATCATATAATATGATTCCCTCACAGGAGAAACCTGCATAAGGGCCTTACTCATATCCTAACCTTTATCGGGCAAAAACACTGCAAAAATTCTAGTGAATTGCTTTATCACCCATCTTATAAGTAGATAAGTATAGAGGACGTATGAATGTGTTTTAGTATATAGATATAGTTAAATATAACTAGAATATTGCCCAAGGGAAGCGGCGCTGCAATCTTCATTTGGTTGACAATTGACGCTGGATCATGATTCCAAAGGGACATTCTTCACCAGATTAGCCTCACACACTGCCCCATGGAACTCAACATTTTCCTTAGGAGAGTTACTATCACTTCCTGCTTGATGAGGCCCTAAAGCCCTTTCTCTTCCACTCCTCCACACCTAACGTACTCTAGGAACAGGGGATCAGTCCTGGTCCTCACACAATGGTCTCTCCAATACTCCCCACCTAACATACTCTTGGCAGGTGGAATCAGTCATCAGTTCATGTAATGGTCTACCCATCTAACATGCTCTAGTCCAACCGATTCTCCCCACCTAACATATTCTGGGCATGTGGGATCAGTCATGGACCTCACACAATGGTCTCTCCAACGCTCCCCACCTAACATACTATGGGCACATGGAATCAGTTCTGGGCCTCACATAATTGTCTATCCAACACTCCCCACCTAACATCAGTTCTGGTCTACATAAAATGGTCTCTCCATCTCTCCCCACCTAACATAGTTTGGGGTAAGGGGAAACAATCCTGGTAATTATACCTTTCACTTATAAATTCACAGTTTTTTATTCTATAACTGCAAACAAGTCCTTCTTCACATAACAAAAAAATTGTTCTGGAGACAGTCAGCAACTATTTAGCCTAGACAATATGTATTTCAGTAGCCCACAAGGCCAGCACTTGACCTATGTGAAAAGATAACACGTAAAAGTGTTTGTGCGCATATATAGTGATGTACCAGGCATGACTAACACGTGCTTTATATTTTATTGGATCACCTTATTTAAATAATAATTTATTGGCTGTTAGTGGGAATGTCTCGTTTTCTTAGAGGGGTGATAATGGAATGTACCATTCTCTGTATGTAATTACTATAAAAGTTGTGTTTTGTTTATATTTGTGTTCAGTCAGTGAGTCAACTGCAGCCATTATGAATGTTTTTTGTTGCTGACCACATTTTGTATAAATAAAATCTGATAATAAGAAAATTATCTGAGGACTCTATTTTTTGGTATCATGACTGGGTTTCGGAGTAAAATGTGGTTTGTGGGTATGGTTTTTGCTACAACATTCCATAAAAAGAGCCATCTTCATGGCCTCTATCTTCCAGTCCACAATCATCTCGAAGTTCAAGTGCTGAATAACCTCCATGGATTTGGTACCACGGTGTAAATATTGCTGGTCCAGCTGGTTGGGTTATGAAGCAAATTCCAACGCCAATTCAATATCAATGGCACCCACACTTAATAATGGGTAAGAAGCCTTGTAATCAGAGGGAAAACAGACGAGAAAATGGGAAAATGTATGAACCAGGTGAGGACATCGCTTAGTGAAGCTCGCATGTCTGTAGCTTCTGTATAACATCCCTCACTAAGCACAGCTTTGACTTTGGAAAATCACCTGTATTTCTATGTAAAAATCTATTTATCATTTAATATAACTGAGCAAATAATTTCTCGATTTATATTCTTTTTTTTTGTTGTTTTTTCTTTTTATTAGGAAATGTAGTCAGTGGAGCATTTCGAAAACCATTTCTTCTGCAGGAACATTAAACATGAAGTAATTTAATAATCAAGAAAAGCAAAAAAGTCAATTTGTATTTCCAAATGAATATTTCAAATTTCAGCTTGTGTTTCAGGCGTTTGCGTTGGCTGTATTGCATGTGCGAATTTTAAAAGGCTTGTTCCTCGTTACACGCTGTTCTGAAAATATTTAATAAATTCCCTCTTGTAAAATCTGTAAGGATGTATTTATCTTTTTTGGCAGGAAAACCAAATTGAAAAGAAAATATCCTGTCCACCCTTCTCTGCCAAAGGGGTCTGCAATTCACAGCCATTACTAGAACGTCAACTCATGATCCATATTTCCATTTAATCATTTGCATAAAATATATCTGAACGTCTAGAAAAGGAATAGGATTGTATATATCTGATTATTAAAGGGGTATATGTTATTTACTGACAAATGTAAATGGACACAAGCCATACATTTTATGTCAGGAACTTTAAACAGCAGGTTTTACACATAAAAAAAAAAAAAAGGATAAAAATGTTTTTTTTCTATTTTAATGCCTGTACAAACTGCTTTTGGAACAATGTCAGCCAGTAGCAGAAGTCAATGGTTTCTGAGAATTAAGGATATTATTTAAAAAATAAAAAAAAACATTTTTATTCCATGTGACTCCATTTACTGCTCTGATCGAGCAGTACAGTACTCCTTTGCTGCTAGGAAGTTTCCATGTAAATTATGTTAGTGGACACTGTTTCTTCAGAGTGTGAGCGAGCCCAGAAGCATCATTTCCATAGAATCCTCCTAATGTGAGACATCAGCAAAGGACCTCACTCATCTTTTCAATTTCTCTCTGTCCCCTGGCACATTTCCATCCTCCTTCCAGTAGACCTTCATCACACACATTCTAAAGAAGCCATCCCTCGATCTTTCATCTCTCTACTCCCCCTAGCTTCTAAACTACTGGACTGGGTAGTCCTCACCCACCTTAATAACTTCTTAGCAAACATTTCCGTACTTGACCCACCACATTCTGGCTTTGGTCCCCAACACTTAACTGAGACTACTCTAACCTAAGTAACAAATTACCCAGTGACTGCCATGTCCTGCTATGTTCTCCTTATTAATACTTCTTGTCCTCTCTGCTGGTTTTGTCACAGTTGACCACACACTCCTCCTGCACATACTCCAATCACTAGGCACAATCCTCTCATGGTCTTGGTCCTATCTCTCTAACTGTTCTTTCAGCACCTCCTGCCATGGCACCTTTTCCGCTCCACTACCTCCTTCTGTTGGGGTATCTCAAGACTCAGTGTTGGGTCCATTGCTTTTCTCTCTCTGTACCTCTGGTCTTGGTAAACCGACCATCTTCTACAGGTTTCAGTATTATCTTTATCGTTCACTCCTCTCCAGACCTATCTGTCCCTTCTAACTCATGTCTTTTACACATATCCTCCTGGATGGCCTAAAAATCATCATCTCCAAGACAAAGCTGTTACTTATTCCCCCTTTCTCCTCCAAAGACTATACTCACAAATACTGTATAACATACACAGATATTAATTTAATAATGTACAGGTAATGAATAAGATCCCCTATTATATAGTACATGCATATATGTATCATACACAGGGCCGGATTAAGACCTTTAAAGGCCCTAAGCACTTAAAAGATTTTGGTGCCTCCATATATACATAATTCAAAATATAAACAATAATAAACTGTTACAATGTATATCATTAACCTCTATTATTAATATTTTATTATTGTTTTCATTATTGTATATATATATATATATATATATATATATGCAATTTTTCATGTATTGTGGGAGCCCTATTTGTGGAACCTGGTTCAGTTGCGCCATTTGCAGTTTTGCACATATGGTCCATGGTACATCCAGCAATGGAAACTCTCTGTGGTGCTTCCCTTCCCCTGATGCCCTAAGCAAGTGCTTACTTTGCTTAATGATTAATCCAGCCCTGATCATATATCACAATAAACATATTTTACCTATTTATGTATCCGTCTCTGTAAATGTATAATCATATATATAGATCTAGTTATGAATCATCAAAATCATATATATATAAAAATATTATTTTTATAAATGATATATTTTACTTTTACTTATTTTACTATTTACAAAGCCAGGTAGTAGGCACGGTGAGTAGACATTTGCTTTCAGTCTCAGTACATGCATTGCTGTCTCTTTCAGTCTCAGATCTGTCTCGATCTCAGTGCACTCTCTACCATCTGCCGCCATGGAGTCGGAAGGCAGGAAGTGATGACTTATTTCTCTCTCGTTCTCTCTTTTTCTTTTTAGCACATCCCTGATAACTCTCTTCACAGTAATTTCCGTGAGAGCTGGATCACAACCCAACGTTAATTAATAATGGCGACCCATCAAAGTGTGATACAGAATTCCTGCCTTTACCAAAAAGGGCCACGCATTACAATTAATAAATAACAATTCAGTTAACTACCAGTACTGGGCCCCATTCTAAGGCAGGCCCCATACAGAACTACCTCATTTTCCACCCTGATGGTGACCCTCGGTGTCAGGGCCATGAGCATATTTAGATAAATAATTTAAAAAAAACATATTTCCGGCTCAGCATTCCAAGAAATACAGTTATTGCAATGCACTCTGGGAATCTGGGAAGGTGCATGAGCTCACATGTGCATAACCCATCCTATGCTATGCTTTAAAGCGAGTATATGCCTAAAAAGGAGCCATGTATAAAGTGGTAGTGCATTGTGGGCTAATTTACATGTCCCCACCCAGTTTCCCAGAGTACAATGCAAGAACTGTATTCCTTGGAATGCTAAGTAGGAAATATGTTTTTAATATATTTTTAGACATGCAAATGTGAACACAAATTATAAATACTATTTATTTACTATATTCTGTATGGTGGGGGCTTCTATCGCTCTTTTGCCCACCATAAGCTAAATGATGATGTGTTATATATATATTGTCAACTGGGAATTCCCCACATTTCATAAACTCTTCCTCACACACCTCAGTTTGTTTGGAGTCTGTGCCTGGAGGGTGTTTCTCGGTGATTCATTGTCTTTTGGCTTCACCAAGCCTACCTTTGCAGATTTCTGGCCCTTTTCCATCAAGGAGCAACCTTACCCATAACCAAGGTAACGCTTCTGGCTTTCACCAAGCCCTATGTTGCAGATTTTGGTCTATATCTAATGTACATGAGGGCATTTACGTTGCTGGAGAGCCAACATCCCAAAAGGCTTTCAATAAGTCCTAAATCAGCTTTTGCTAAGCACTACATTGCCGATTTGGCCCCCATCAGTGTCTTTACTCATGTCCTAGGACACACCTTTTTCATCGTCACATGGCTTTCAACAAGCCCACATTGTAGATTTCAGCCCATATCTACTAAGCAGCGACCTTACCCATGTCCAAGGTAACGCTTTTCGGCTTTCATGAAGCACTACATTGCTGATTTCAGCCTCCAATCAATTCTTGTCCATGTCCAAGGACACACGCTTTTCCATATTATGTCAATACTAGTCACTTGCCCGTCACAAATGACGGGATAATATTTTATATTTCTGTTTCCCCTCTGTTTTTTTAGCTTAAAATCAAACGTACATAGAGCTTGTTTCCAAAGCACCGACACAAGATTGAAAACTTGCAAACTTACAATATATATATATATATATACTTCCCAGGAGCCTTGCAGCCTTATTAAATTGCGATTCGGTAAATTTAAAAGGGCTCTATTTAAGCACACAGCATATTTTTTTTTACAGAAGTTTTTACTTGGTGAAGTCCTTGCTTTTGGATAGAAGATCACTAACTAAACACTTCTGTAAATAAAATATGCTGTGTGCTTAAATAGAGCCCTTTTAAATTTACTGAATCGCAATTTAATAAGGCTGTTGGCGCCTAACCTGTTTTACTGCTAACTAGAAAGCAGCCTCTCTGGCTTCTAAAACCCCTTCCTGGCTCTTAAGTTTTGTATATTTTTGGCCACCCCTAAATATATATATATACTTACAGACGGATATGTCTCTGCATACAGACATGGCTTGTTTCAAAATTATAATATCGGATAAATGTAGTTTCTGGTTGCTTGAGAGTTACATATAAAAGAGGCCTAGATTAGCTGCACATAGGATGCTCAGCTAAGTATATTTATCAGTGAGGGCTGTTCTAGCAGCAGCAGCTTTCACTGCTCACTTACACACAGGTACTGGCTCAGTCACTTATGCACAGGGAATGTAACTCCAACACTGCCCTGGCTCAGTCACTCATGCCCAGGGAATGTAACCCCAACACTGACCTGGCTCAGTCACTCATGCCCGCGGAATGTAACCCCAACACTGCCCTGGCTCAGTCACTCATGCCCGGGGAATGTAACCCCAACACTGCCCTGGCTCAGTCACTCATGCCTGGGGAATGTAACCCCAACACTGCCCTGGCTCAGTCACTCATGCCCGCGGAATGTAACCCCAACACTGCCCTAGCTTAGTCACTCATACCCCGGGAATATAACCCCAACACTGCCCTGGCTCAGTCACTCATGCACAGGGAATGTAACCCCAACACTGCCCTGGCTCAGTCACTCATGCCCGGGGAATGTAACCCCAACACTGCCCTGACTCAGTCACTCATACCCCGGGAATATAACCCCAACACTGCCCTGGCTCAGTCGCTCATGCCCGGGTCATGTAACCCCAACACTGCCCTGGCTCAGTCACTCATGCCCGGGGAATGTAACCCCAACACTGCCCTGGCTCAGTCACTCATGCCCGGGGAATGTAACCTCAACACTACCCTGGCTCAGTCACTCATGCCCGGGGAATGTAACCCCAACACTGCCCTGGCTCAGTCACTCATACCCCGGGAATATAACCCCAACACTGCCCTGGCTCAGTCGCTCATGCCCGGGTCATGTAACCCCAACACTGCCCTGGCTCAGTCACTCATGCCCGGGGAATGTAACCCCAACACTGCCCTGGCTCAGTCACTCATTTCCGGGGAATGTAACCTCAACACTGCCCTGGCTCAGTCACTCATGCCCGGGGAATGTAACCCCAACACTGCCCTGGCTCAGTCACTCATGCCCGGGGAATGTAACCCCAACACTGCCCTGGCTCAGTCACTCATGCCAGGGGAAAGTAACCCCAACACTGCCCTGGCTCAGTCACTCATGCCCGGGGAATGTAACCCCAACACTGCCCTGGCTCAGTCACTCATGCCAGGGGAATGTAACCCCAACACTGCCCTGGCTCAGTCACTCATGCCCGTCTGCTTCCAGGTAAAACTAATTTGCAGAGACGTACAGTGGATGACATCTAGGTGCCTGTAAGCATTTTGGGTCACGTCAACCTGGCTCCCGGCATTTGTTGAGCCCTAAAAACTTTTGTTTTTATTTAAAGTACAGTTTTCAATTTTTTATCTGGTTGCTAGAGAGTTCTGGTTAACCGAGAGTCTACTGTATTTAACTAATTAATGAATTAATGAAATAATTAAAGACTATAATATTTATTCTCTGTGTTCCTTTAAATCTATGCTGAGGTTGGCAGAGAATGGCTGTCATATGAGAAATCTGGCAGTGCCCAGCAAAGACGTGAGCATCAGTCTGGGCAATGAGATCACAGATAATCACTTATTCACACGTATCCAAGTGTGTATTTGAAAACTAAATGATTGTGCAATGCACTGTAAGAACTTATGAACAACAGCAAAAAAAAATACTTTTGCAAGAATTTCACTCAAAAAATGTAAGTTGTTAAGAAAAAAAGTCTATATAATCCGAGTGCTGAGGGAGGACGAGGCTTCTTTACAGTCAGATACGACCTCACTATCTAAACGCAAGCTATTCTGCTGTTCTATTCCCCTCCGGCCGGGGACTCCGGCAGGCTTGCGGCCAGTGCCTTGCTATCTCTTGCGGCCGCACGCGCCGGAGGAAAGCCTTTGATCTAAAACGGCCGCAAGAGTTTCGGCCGCAAGAAAAGCCTGGTTGCTATTCTATTGCTCCGGGAACCCTGTCTGCAAGGCTAAAAACGAGCCGCAGCTTACTTGCAGGAAAAAGGTCCCGCTAGCACCAATTAAGCACATAATATAGCCCAAATAAAGCCATCCTGCACTTTGAGAAGACTATAAAGTGATTTTAGGTGTTAGAAAAAATAGCACAAATTTCCCCTATACTCAAATCCGTAAAATATTTTTTTTTTATATATGTCAAATATACATGTAAAAAGTCCATAGGGCTTGGAGCACCTCAGACACGCCCACGCCGCAGAAAATAAACAGTTAATTTAAACTCAGGTTTGGGCTGATGTGCAAGCTTGAGAGTGGGTTTCTTTTAATCCTCATGTCCCCCAATATGATCCCTAGCATTTACAGAGCTGTACAGTGCAGGCTTGAATTTATTTTTGACTTTGTAGATTTCTGAGCTTACGGCCGGTTCCAAGATATGCGGCCGGCCGTAAGAGGAGATCCTTGCGGGGCCGTATAATAGAATTGCGAGGTAACAGAACCCCCGCAAGGAATCGCAGCCTTACGGCCGATTTACGGCCGATAATAGAATGAGGCCCAGGGACAATGGGATTGGCTGGTCTAGGAGCTTAAAAAATTCCAGCCCTAGCTGTAGAAACAACACCATTTTGGAGTCTAACCTTAAAGTGATACACTGAAATTACAAGGCTCCTAAAAAGACATAAAATATTTCCTAACTATTCAGACAGATGTTTTCGAGGCTGCTTCTCTGAAGGATCCTATTTAGATATGTTTATGGTGGTGATTTTGGGGGAAAATTGGAACTATTACTTACTGATATTTATTAGTTATTATTTACCCTCCAATTATGCTTACTGGGAATATCCAAAGCTTAGAAGGCTGTAGGTAAAAAAAAATGTTGTCAGCTATTTTTGGTATTATCATATTAGATATTGCAACTTAGTGGAAATTGGACAACTCTTTCTTGGCACCAGTTAACAAAATTGATGAAGTGGCATATTTAGAGAGATTAAAATACTCTTAAAGACCACTCAATAAAAAAAAATGGTCACCGTGAATAAACAAGTAAAAATAATACTTAATACAAAATGTACCCAGGGGTCGTATTGTCATGTATTATTCTCCTCCACATAAGGTTCTTGTCAGAAACCTTTCTACTTTCTTTTCTTCTGCTCACTACATTTTTTTTTTTTTTTATTATACTTTTTTTTTAGCTTTTAATGCTTATTATTGTTTATATGAAAAACAAGAAATGAGACCACACAACGAAGTCATCAACAAAATAAGGGAACTTTATTGGTTACCATTATATTCTTTATCAAACAACACTTACATATGATTGCAACAGATAATGTTATTATAGTTGTTAGATAATAATAATAATGTTGTCTCCTTAAATAAAAATTAAAAATTAAAAAAAGCTAAGTATTTAAAGGCTAAGTCATGTTATTTAGATGTTATCTGAGTCTTTATAAGAAGAGCATTATAAATTACACATTTTACATTACACATTTTAGAGAATCATATGAATAATCTGAGTAGGAAAAATTGTTCTATTTCCATTTTTGAACAATTTATTAAATACAAAATTACAAATTAAAAATAATATCTTAGGAAGATCATTTTATAAGATGTATATTGCAACAAAATATATTACAACAGTACATATTATTTATTTGTATTTACACATAATATACTTAGAATATTTTAAATATAACATATAAATATAGTGATTCTTGCTAATAAAAGAGAATATCAACGTTACCATAACATATTTTATACTTTGGATAGGTCTTGGCAATTCAGTAATAAATCTTCATTTCTGTGTTATTGTTCTACATTTTTATTAACAGAAAAGCATCTGAAAAAGAAAAGAAAGAGAGAAATCACATTTACTTTGAATGTAGAGAAAGAAGCATTTTACATAATTCAGGGTGTCTGAGATTTAACCTGAGGCCTTCACCCTTTTCCCACTAAATAATATTTTGTTGATTTAATATCAAATATAATATAAATATAATAAGTTGCATTAAAATAATTTTACATGAGTATAAAACCCATTGGAAATACAAACAAAATATGAATCTGTACAATGAAAAAGGGGAACCACAATAAATAATTAAAATCTATAAACAATAAAATATTATATGTATTTTAAGATTATATTTCCCTTTAAAAAAATCAAGTAACAGCCTCCCATGTTGCCTAATGTGTCCCACCATATAATTATTGCACTAGACCATATATGTGATCAACATACATGATAAATTAACAGAAAACTGAATAAATAAACAAAAAAAAGTTAGATCATATTAAATAAAATGTTTAATAAATTAAAGAAAAACTGAAGGTGTCTAAATAGTTAAGTGCAGAACTAAAACTAATTTTAAAATTAACTCTGAAGCTCCTAATACACTTTAAGACATTTCCCAGATGCTCGTAAGTGTAGCGCTGCCTTCTGAGCATATTCTGCTACTTTCTAAAGGCCACTTTTTTTATATACAAGTAAGAGGATTTAAAACAAAAATATAAAGACATACAAATTAACTCATAAAAAATATCCAACCAATTATTAACCTATTGATTTTAGTGAGTATGTAATCATAACAAAACACTACTTTGTGTAATTACAAAGGATTTCAATATAAATTAATAGTGTGTGCAAAATAATTTTATATATGAGTAAATACAAACCTATCAAATTATTTTTAATTTATTATATTGTATATTGTGAATACAAAAAAAGTATTATATACTGTCACAAAAAGAAAATATATGTTTATTTCTGTTTAGTTATGTGTATTAAAAATACTTATTTTACAAAATCCACAAAAATAAATTATTTGCTATTAATAAATGTCCTCTATGTTAAAATAAACTTTGTGAGAAAAAAATTAAGCACGGATCTGTTTCTATTTTTTAAATCTGAGGGTGATTATCTAATTTCAGTTAGTAAAATTTGAAAAAACATATATTACTTTCCTGAAGCAGAAGGGTAAAGTTAATTGTGGATAATGGAAATTATGCTCAAACTGAAGAAAATTATGTTAAAATCTAGATTGCATAGAAGGGGGTAAAAGAAAAATAAAATGTAACATCTGGTCTAGTATAATTTTTATGCAAGAAGCAAAAAAAAGTAGATTTAAATAGGACAATTATATTTATAATTGTATAATTAAACTGATAACTTCTAAATTAGTATGTTAGAAAATTAACAAATATAGATTATTTTTGCACTCTCATCTCTATGTTGCCTTCTCATTTCTCTGTCACTTCCCTCTCTTCTCTCTATTGTCATTGCCCTCTAATCACATATTATAATTGTCTAACTACGAAACGTCGTCACGCTCCGTTGCGCAGTGCGTACGATTTTGCGATGAGCGCCGCAGGCGCTCATCGCCCGGCGAGCCTCGAATAGCGAGGCGAGCCGTTAAACTGCTCTGTTGCGTAGTGCGTACGACTTAGCGATGAGCGCCGCAGGCGCTCATCGCCCGGCGAGCCTCGCGTAGCGAGGCAAGCCGTTACTTCGTAGCACTTTGGCAATGAGCGCCGCAGGCGCTCATTGCAGGCGAGCCTCGCATAGCGAGGCGAGCCGTTACTTTCGTAGCACTTTGGCAATGAGCGCCGCAGGCGCTCATTGCAGGCGAGCCTCGCGTAGCGAGGCGAGCTGTAACTTCGTAGCACTTACAAAAAAAATACGAGCTGAAAAAAATTACGACATAAGCGGCGGAAACAAAACACTAAAAAAAACACTAAATACACACTAAAAAATAAAATAAAGGTCACTTACAGCATGGGGAAGCAGGCAGGACGTCTGGGAGTGAGTTGGAACTCCAATTTACAGCGATTTTGCCGAGTTACAAAGATCGAAAATCGGCTAAGCGAGAAAAATATGGCCGCCGAAAAAAATGAAAACGAGGCTATACTACTACGAACTGCGTAAAACACAGCCATAGACGTAGGTGTTAGAAAAAATACAAGATAAAGGATGCGGATTAACCGCGCAATGAGTAAAAAGACAGTAGCGACTACATTTTACGATCAGAAATTACAGATTTACGCATTAACACAGATTTAACGACTTTGTCTCGCGCAACATCGGATTTCCCGCCTAAACCAACGCATTTAATGAAATATAAGTTGCAAATTACAAAAATATTAATTTTATTAAAAAAAAAAATGTATTTATTTGAAGAAAAAAAAAAAGGGACAAATGTAGTGTCATGTTGTGTGGCAAACAAATTTAATGTTAAACCGTAGTACTTTAGCGGGCTTAGCGATGAGCGCCGCAGGCGATTATCGCCTGGCGAGCCTCGCGCAGCGAGGCGAGCCGTTAAACCGTAGTACTTTGGCAATGAGCGAAGCAGAAAAAATGACGGACGAACAAAACGAAAACCAGGCTACAGCACTATAACCACGCAAAACACGTACCGATAATCTGCGAAGGCGCATAAAACACATTATCCGCCATTTTAGGATAATGCGGAAGTACACAGCTACGTTAACGGTTTGGTCTCGCGCACGCACACTGTTACACTGCACACGTTCATCACGCTTACACAGCAGCTCCACACCACTAATGCTGCTGCAACATCAACTCAGATTGCCAGCTCTTCAACACAATGCATAAAAATATGTAAATTCATTTATTAATTTGAATTCTATATTTCAGTAGTACACAAAAAAAAACATTAGCTACCTTACAGTTCCATGTGTATATTAATAACTAAACAACTTTTAAAACATACACATCTGATTGCCGTCATTTTTTGACGGGCAATACGCTAGTCTCTATATAATCGTTGACCTCCCAAGTCTCTATTGCCATTTGTGAAGATTCAGGACTTTTCTTCAGCCACAGACTATTTGTCCTCCCTGGTTGTTCTATCCTAAAAGGCTAAGCATCACTGGTTCTTATTCCCCTGGAAGGAGTGATAAAATATGGACTTGCCCCTAACCCAGACTCAAGGTGGTAATCTTCATCACAAAGGACTAATAAGACTATTCACAAAAAGTCACTAGCCCACTGGAGCCCAATTGCCCATTTTTTCCTGGATGGTCCAGACACTAAGTGGAAGGTCTACCCATTTGGTGGGAAGATAAGCTGGCACCTTCCTGGGGACTTAGACATTGTGGCGCTCCTGCCTCTGGTGGTAACCACGTAGCCCCTTCCCTGCTCCTATACTTGGAAAACCCATCCAATCAGCACTACCCAAACAGCTTGCTGATTGGCTCAGGGCTGGCCAAAATGACTAAGTCCATCAGCACCGACCAGAGATTACACCAAATGGTCGACCCAGCTAAGGGTGGGGATTAAAATCCCAAAAGTTACCCAAATTGTGTTTGACTACATAAATGTATCTTTTTTTTATTATTTGGGAAATTGTATAAAAACAAGAACCAAGAAATAAAGATGATGCTAATTCATGGACACGTAGTGATGGTGTGTTTCATTTTGAGGGGAGGATATTATTATTTTCATTGACCAAAAATCCTGAGTCCTGAGAGAAGGGATTTTGAAGAACCGTGTGGATCTGCGGGTAGGATTGGGTATCATTGGCCCTTTTCAAGCCCACTGAACAGCAGATCTCTATTGTCTTTGCCCTCTCTTCTCCCTATTGTCTTTGCCCTCTCTTCTCCCTATTGTCATTGCCCTCTCTTCTCTCTATTGTCTTTGCCCTCTCTTCTCCCTATTATCTTTGCAAGATGGCGCTGATGATTTTCAGTGCCAATACCATAGGGTTAGATTGAGGGTTAGTTTAAGGGTTAGGGTAACCTCCTAAGGATACAACTTGTCTGAAATATTGGCATCGCTGCAAAAAATTCGCAGCGCCACTGCAGCTGTCACTGGTGGAGAATTTAAAATGGGATAGATCTGGGGCCTGTTTTCCATTGCAATGTGAATACACGCCACTATCTCAGACTCTGCAACACTTAGTAAATGTGGCCCCGAAAAGCTTGCGGTATCTCTTATATAGATCGGAACTTGCAGACCCCAATGTTTTCAATATCAATATCATTATCAGGACGCCTGTCTATACTTTAGTGCAGAGGTGACCAATACGTGGACATGGACTACAAACAGGGGCTCGTGGGCCACTCTGGCCTTGTTAAAGGGAAATGGAAGGATTTTTATATTGAAATGACCTCCCTATGTATGTTTCTATTTCTCTTTTTAATTTCTTTCTAAAGAGCATGAAAACTGGCTGTATGTTGTGTTATCCATTGTTTTCTAATGTGAATCAATACTGGGAAATTCCATGTTGTGGATGTTCAATATAAATGCACGAGCTGATCATGCATAATAAATAGTTTCTTGTCTCTTGCTGGTGTGGCCAAAACAAAGACCTGTAATATTATCTGGCAGTTAGACCCCTCTCACACTCCTATTAAGTACTCGGAGACGCATTATCATACAGGAGCCACACATTATTACACAGGAGCCGCACATTATCACACAGGAGCCAAACATTATCATACAGGAGCCGCACATTAGCATACAGGAGCCGCACATTCACACAGGAGCCGCATATTATACAGAGCCGCACATCATACAGGAGCTGCACATCATCATACAGGAGCCGCACATTAGCATACAGGAGCCGCACATTAGCATACAGGAGCCGCACATTAGTGTACAGGAGCCGCACATTAGCATACAGGAGCCGCACATTAGCATACAGGAGCCGCACATTAGCATACAGGAGCCGCACATTATCACACAGGAGCCGCACATTAGCATACAGGAGCCGCACATTATCACACAGGAGCCGCACATTAGCATACAGAGCCGCACATTAGTATACAGGAGCCGCACATTAGCATACAGGAGCCGCACATTATCATACAGGAGCCGCACATTATCATACAGGAGCCGCACATTATCATACAGGAGCCGCACATTAGTGTACAGGAGCCGCACATTAGCGTACAGGAGCCGCACATTAGCGTACAGGAGCCGCACATTATCATACAGGAGCCGCACATTAGCATACAGGAGCCGCACATTATCATACAGGAGCCGCACATTATCATACAGGAGCCGCACATTAGCATACAGGAGCCGCACATTATCATACAGGAGCCGCACATTAGCATACAGGAGCCGCACATTATCATACAGGAGCCGCACATTATCATACAGGAGCCGCACATTAGCGTACAGGAGCCGCACATTAGCATACAGGAGCCGCACATTAGCATACAGGAGCCGCACATTATCATACAGGAGCCGCACATTAGCGTACAGGAGCCGCACATTAGCATACAGGAGCCGCACATTAGCATACAGGAGCCGCACATTATCACACAGGAGCCGCACATTAGCATACAGGAGCCGCACATTATCACACAGGAGCCGCACATTAGCATACAGAGCCGCACATTAGCATACAGGAGCCGCACATTAGCATACAGGAGCCGCACATTATCATACAGGAGCCGCACATTAGCATACAGGAGCCGCACATTATCATACAGGAGCCGCACATTATCATACAGGAGCCGCACATTATCACACAGGAGCCGCACATTATCACACAGGAGCCGCACATTAGCATACAGGAGCCGCACATTAGCATACAGGAGCCGCACATTATCACACAGGAGCCGCATATGATACAGGAGCCGCACATTTGCATACAGGAGACGCACATTTGCATACAGGAGCCGCACATTAGCATACAGGAACCGCACATTAGCATACAGGATTCGCACATTATACAGGAGACGCACATTATCATACAGGAGGCGCACATTAGCATACAGGAGCCGCACATTATCATACAGGAGGCGCACATTAGCATACAGGAGCCGCACATTATCATACAGGAGCCGCACATTATCACACAGGAGCCGCACATTATCACACAGGAGCCGCACATTAGCATACAGGAGCCGCACATTAGCATACAGGAGCCGCACATTATCACACAGGAGCCGCATATTATACAGGAGCCGCACATCATACAGAGCCGCACATTTGCATACAGGAGACGCACATTTGCATACAGGAGCCGCACATTAGCATACAGGATTCGCACATTATACAGGAGACGCACATTATCATACAGGAGGCGCACATTAGCATAGAGGAGCCGCAAATCATACAGGAGCCGCACATTAGTGTACAGGAGCAGCACATTATCATACAGGCGCCGCACATTAGCATACAGGAGCCGCACATTATACAGGAGCCGCAAATTATCATACAGGAGCCGCACATCATACCGGAGCCGCACATCATACCGGAGCCGCACATCATACCGGAGCCGCACATTAGCATAGAGGAGCCGCACATTATCATAGAGGAGCCGCACATTATCATACAGCAGCCGCACATTATCATACAGGAGCCGCACATTATCAAACAGGAGCCGCACATTAGCATACAGAGCAGCACATTATCATACAGGAGCCGCACATTAGCATACAGAGCCCCAAATTAGCGTAGAGGAGCCGCACATTAGCATATAGGAGACGCACATTATGATACAGGAGCCACTCATTATAATACAGGAGCAGCACATTATAATACAGGAGCCGCACATCATACAGGAGCCGCACATTATGATACAGGAGCCGCACATTATGATACAGGAGCCGCATATCATACCGGAGCCGCACATTATGATACAGGAGCCGCACATTATCATACAGGAACCGCACATCATACAGGAGCCTCCCATTATCATGCAGGAGCCGTGCATTAGCATACAGAGCCGCACATTAGCATACAGAGCCGCACATTAGCATACAGAGCCGCACATTAGCATACAGGAGCCACACATTATAATACAGGAGCCTCACATTATCATACAGGAGCCGCACATTATTATACAGGAGCCACACATTAGCATAGAGGAGCCGCACATTAGCATAGAGGAGCCGCACATAATCATACAGAGCCGCACATTAGCGTACAGGAGCCGTACATTAGCGTACAGGAGCCGCACATCATCATACAGGCGCCGCACATTAGCATAGAGGAGCCGCACATTAGCATACAGGAGCCGCACATTATCATGCAGGAGCCGCACATTATCATAATGAGCCCCACATTAACATACAGGAGCCGCACATTAGCATACAGGAGCCGCACATTATACAGGAGCCGCACATTATGCAGGAGCCGCACATTAGCATACAGAGCCGCACATTAGCATAGAGGAGCCGCACATTAGCATATAGGGAGCCGCACATTAGCATAGAGGAGCCGCGCATTATCATACAGGAGCCTCACATTATTATACAGGAGCCACACATTATCATACAGGAGCCTCACATTATTATACAGGAGCCGCACATTATCATAGAGGAGCCGCACATTAGCATACAGGAGCCGCACATTATACAGGAGCCGCACATTATCATACAGGAGCCGCACATTATCATACAGAGCCGCACATTAGCATACAGGAGCCGCACATTAGCGCACAGGAGCCGCACATTAGTGTACAGGAGCCGCACATCATACAGGAGCCGCACATTAGCATACAGAGCCGCACAAGATCATACAGGAGCCGCACATTAGCATACAGGAACCGCACATTAGCATACAGGAGCCGCACATTAGCATACGAGCCGCACATTAGCATAGAGAGCAGCACATTATCATACAGGAGCCGCACATTAGCATACAGGAGCCGCACATTAGCATACAGGAGCCGCACATCATACAGGAGCCGCACATCATACAGGAGCCACACATTAGCATACAGGAGCCGCACATTATCATACAGGAGCCGCACATTATCATACAGGAGCCGCACATTAGCATACAGGAGCCGCACATCAGCATACAGGAGGCGCACATCAGCATACAGGAGGCGCACATTATACAGGAGCCGCACATTATACAGGAGCCGCACATTACCATACAGCAGCCACACATTAGCATACAGGAGGCGCACATTAACATACAGGAGCCGCACATTAGCGTACAGGAGCTGCACATCATACAGGAACCGCACATTAGCATACAGGAGCCGCACATTAGCATACAGGAGCCGCACATTATCATACAGGAGCCACACATTAGCATACAGGAGCCGCACATCATACAGGAACCGCACATTAGCATACAGGAGCCGCACATTAGCATACAGGAGCCGCACATTATCATACAGGAGCCACACATTATGATACAGGAGCCGCACATCATACAGGAGCCGCACATCATACAGGAACCGCACATCATACAGGAGCCGCACATCATACAGGAGCCGCACATTATACAGGAGCCGCACATTACCATACAGAGCCGCACATTAGCATACAGAGCCGCACATTAGCATACAGGAGCCGCACATTAGCATACAGGAGCCGCACATTATACAGGAGCCGCACTTTATCATACAGGAGCCGCACATCATACAGGAGCCGCACATCATACAGGAACCGCACATCATACAGGAGCCGCACATTATACAGGAGCCGCACATTACCATACAGAGCCGCACATTATCATACAGAGCTGCACATTATCATACAGAGCTGCACATTAGCATACAGGAGCCTCACATTAGCATAAAGGAGCCACACATTAGCATACAGGAGCCGCACATTAGCATACAGGAGCCTCACATTATCATACAGGAGCCGCACATTAGCATACAGGAGCCGCACATTAGCATACAGGAGCCTCACATTATCATACAGGAGCCGCACATTAGCATACAGAGCCGCACATTATCAAACAGAAGCCGCACATTATGATACAGGAGCCGCACATTATCATACAGAGCCGCACACCATACAGGAGCTGCACATTATCATACAGAGCCGCACATTAGCGTAGAGGAGCCGCACATTATCATACAGCAGCCGCACATTATCATACAGGAGCCGCACATCAGCATACAGAGCCGCACATCAGCATACAGAGCCGCACATTATCATACAGGAGCCGCACATTAGCATACAGAGCCGCAAATTAGCGTAAAGGAGCCGCACATTATCATACAGGAGCTGCACATTAGCATACAGAGCCGCACATCATACAGGAGCAGCACATTATCATACAGAGCCGCAAATTAACGTAAAGGAGCCGCACATTAGCATACAGAGCCGCAAATTAGCGTAAAGGAGCCGCACATTAGCATACAGGAGATGCACATTAGCATACAGAGCCGCACATCATACAGGAGCCGCACATTATGATACAGGAGCCGCACATTATACAGGAGCCGCACATTATACAGGAGGCTCAAACTATCATACAGGAGCCGCACATTATACAGGAGCCGCACATTATGATACAGGAGCCGTACATTATAATACAGGAGCCGCACATCATGATACAGGAGCCGCACATTATACAGGAGCCGCACATTATGATACAGGAGCCGCACATTAGCATACAGGAGCCACACATTATCGTACAGGAGCCGCACATTATTATACAGGAGCCACACATTACACAGGAGCCGCACATTATCATACAGAGCCACAAATTAGTGTAGAGGAGCCGCACATTAGCTTACAGAGCCGCACATCATACAGGAGCAGCACATTATGATACAGGAGCCGCTCATTATCATATAGGAGCCGCACATCATACAGGAGCAGCACATTATGATACAGAAGCCGCTCATTATCATATAGGAGCCGCACATCATACCGGAGCCGCACATCATACAGGAGCCGCACATCATTCAGGAGCCGCACATCATACCGGAGCCGCACATTATACAGGAGCCGCAAATTATCATACAGGAGCCGCACATCATACCGGAGCCGCACATCATACCGGAGCCGCACATCATACCGGAGCCGCACATTAGCATAGAGGAGCCGCACATTATCATAGAGGAGCCGCACATTATCATACAGCAGCCGCACATTATCATACAGGAGCCGCACATTATCAAACAGGAGCCGCACATTAGCATACAGAGCAGCACATTATCATACAGGAGCCGCACATTAGCGTAGAGGAGCCGCACATTAGCATATAGGAGACGCACATTATGATACAGGAGCCACTCATTATAATACAGGAGCAGCACATTATAATACAGGAGCCGCACATCATACAGGAGCCGCACATTATGATACAGGAGCCGCACATTATGATACAGGAGCCGCATATCATACCGGAGCCGCACATTATGATACAGGAGCCGCACATTATCATACAGGAACCGCACATCATACAGGAGCCTCCCATTATCATGCAGGAGCCGTGCATTAGCATACAGAGCCGCACATTAGCATACAGAGCCGCACATTAGCATACAGAGCCGCACATTAGCATACAGGAGCCACACATTATAATACAGGAGCCTCACATTATCATACAGGAGCCGCACATTATTATACAGGAGCCACACATTAGCATAGAGGAGCCGCACATTAGCATAGAGGAGCCGCACATAATCATACAGAGCCGCACATTAGCGTACAGGAGCCGTACATTAGCGTACAGGAGCCGCACATCATACAGGAGCCGCACATTATCATACAGGCGCCGCACATTAGCATAGAGGAGCCGCACATTACCATACAGGAGCCGCACATTATCATACAGGCGCCGCACATTAGCATAGAGGAGCCGCACATTAGCATACAGGAGCCGCACATTATCATGCAGGAGCCGCACATTAGCATAGAGGAGCCGCACATTAGCATACAGAAGCCGCACATTATACAGGAGCCGCACATTAACATACAGGAGCCGCACATTAACATACAGGAGCCGCACATTAGCATACAGAAGCCGCACATTATACAGGAGCCGCACATTATACAGGAGCCGCACATTATGCAGGAGCCGCACATTAGCATACAGAGCCGCACATTAGCATAGAGGAGCCGCACATTAGCATATAGGGAGCCGCACATTAGCATAGAGGAGCCGCGCATTATCATACAGGAGCCTCACATTATTATACAGGAGCCACACATTATCATACAGGAGCCTCACATTATTATACAGGAGCCGCACATTATCATAGAGGAGCCGCACATTAGCATACAGGAGCCGCACATTATACAGGAGCCGCACATTATCATACAGGAGCCGCACATTATCATACAGAGCCGCACATTAGCGCACAGGAGCCGCACATTAGTGTACAGGAGCCGCACATCATACAGGAGCCGCACATTAGCATACAGAGCCGCACAAGATCATACAGGAGCCGCACATTAGCATACAGGAACCGCACATTAGCATACAGGAGCCGCACATTAGCATACGAGCCGCACATTAGCATAGAGAGCAGCACATTATCATACAGGAGCCGCACATTAGCATACAGGAGCCGCACATTAGCATACAGGAGCCGCACATCATACAGGAGCCGCACATCATACAGGAGCCACACATTAGCATACAGGAGCCGCACATTATCATACAGGAGCCGCACATTATCATACAGGAGCCGCACATTAGCATACAGGAGCCGCACATCAGCATACAGGAGGCGCACATCAGCATACAGGAGGCGCACATTATACAGGAGCCGCACATTATACAGGAGCCGCACATTACCATACAGCAGCCACACATTATCTTACAGGAGCCGCACATTAGCATACAGGAGGCGCACATTAACATACAGGAGCCGCACATTAGCGTACAGGAGCTGCACATCATACAGGAGCCGCACATTAGCATACAGGAGCCGCACATTATCATACAGGAGCCACACATTAGCATACAGGAGCCGCACATCATACAGGAACCGCACATTAGCATACAGGAGCCGCACATTAGCATACAGGAGCCGCACATTATCATACAGGAGCCACACATTAGCATACAGGAGCCGCACATTATCATACAGGAGCCGCACATTATGATACAGGAGCCGCACATCATACAGGAGCCGCACATCATACAGGAACCGCACATCATACAGGAGCCGCACATCATACAGGAGCCGCACATTATACAGGAGCCGCACATTAGCATACAGAGCCGCACATTAGCATACAGGAGCCGCACATTAGCATACAGGAGCCGCACATTATACAGGAGCCGCACTTTATCATACAGGAGCCGCACATCATACAGGAGCCGCACATCATACAGGAACCGCACATCATACAGGAGCCGCACATTATACAGGAGCCGCACATTACCATACAGAGCCGCACATTATCATACAGAGCTGCACATTATCATACAGAGCTGCACATTAGCATACAGGAGCCTCACATTAGCATAAAGGAGCCACACATTAGCATACAGGAGCCGCACATTATCATACAGGAGCCGCACATTAGCATACAGGAGCCGCACATTAGCATACAGGAGCCTCACATTATCATACAGGAGCCGCACATTAGCATACAGAGCCGCACATTATCAAACAGAAGCCGCACATTATGATACAGGAGCCGCACATTATCATACAGGAGCCGCTCATTATGATACAGGAGCCGCACATTAGCATACAGGAGCCGCACATTAGCATACAGAGCCGCACATTATCAAACAGAAGCCGCACATTATGATACAGGAGCCGCACATTATCATACAGAGCCGCACACCATACAGGAGCTGCACATTATCATACAGAGCCGCACATTAGCGTAGAGGAGCCGCACATTATCATACAGCAGCCGCACATTATCATACAGGAGCCGCACATCAGCATACAGAGCCGCACATCAGCATACAGAGCCGCACATTATCATACAGGAGCCGCACATTAGCATACAGAGCCGCAAATTAGCGTAAAGGAGCCGCACATTATCATACAGGAGCTGCACATTAGCATACAGAGCCGCACATCATACAGGAGCAGCACATTATCATACAGAGCCGCAAATTAACGTAAAGGAGCCGCACATTAGCATACAGAGCCGCAAATTAGCGTAAAGGAGCCGCACATTAGCATACAGGAGATGCACATTAGCATACAGAGCCGCACATCATACAGGAGCCGCACATTATGATACAGGAGCCGCACATTATACAGGAGCCGCACATTATACAGGAGGCTCAAACTATCATACAGGAGCCGCACATTATACAGGAGCCGCACATTATGATACAGGAGCCGTACATTATAATACAGGAGCCGCACATCATGATACAGGAGCCGCACATTATACAGGAGCCGCACATTATGATACAGGAGCCGCACATTAGCATACAGGAGCCACACATTATCGTACAGGAGCCGCACATTATTATACAGGAGCCACACATTACACAGGAGCCGCACATTATCATACAGAGCCACAAATTAGTGTAGAGGAGCCGCACATTAGCTTACAGAGCCGCACATCATACAGGAGCAGCACATTATGATACAGGAGCCGCTCATTATCATATAGGAGCCGCACATCATACCGGAGCCGCACATCATACAGGAGCCGCACATCATTCAGGAGCCGCACATCATACCGGAGCCGCACATCATACCGGAGCCGCACATCATACCGGAGCCGCACATTAGCATAGAGGAGCCGCACATTATCATAGAGGAGCCGCACATTATCATACAGCAGCCGCACATTATCATACAGGAGCCGCACATTATCAAACAGGAGCCGCACATTAGCTTACAGAGCCGCACATCATACAGGAGCAGCACATTATGATACAGGAGCCGCTCATTATCATATAGGAGCCGCACATCATACCGGAGCCGCACATCATACAGGAGCCGCACATCATTCAGGAGCCGCACATCATACCGGAGCCGCACATTATACAGGAGCCGCACATTAGCATACAGGAGCAGCACATTATGATACAGGAGCCGCTCATTATCATATAGGAGCCGCACATCATACCGGAGCCGCACATCATACAGGAGCCGCACATCATTCAGGAGCCGCACATCATACCGGAGCCGCACATCATACAGGAGCCGCACATCATTCAGGAGCCGCACATCATACCGGAGCCGCACATTATAAAGGAGCCGCACATCATTCAGGAGCCGCACATTATGATACAGGAGCCGCGCATCATACAGGAGCCGCACATTATGATACAGGAGCCGCACATTAGCATACAGGAGCCGCTCATTAGCATACAGGAGCCGCACATTAGCATACAGGAGCCGCACATTATCACACAGGAGCCGCACATTAGCATAGAGGAGCCGCAGATTATCATACAGGAGCCGCACATTATCAAACAGGAGCCGCACATTAGCATAGAGGAGCCGCACATTATCATACAGGAGCCGCACATTATCAAACAGGAGCCGCACATTATCAAACAGGAGCCGCACATTAGCATACAGAGCCCCAAATTAGCGTAGAGGAGCCGCACATTAGCATACAGGAGCCGCTCATTATGATACAGGAGCCGCACATTATAATACAGGAGCCGCACATTATAATACAGGAGCCGCACATCATACAGGAGCCGCACATCATACAGGAGCCGCACATCATACAGGAGCCGCACATTATACAGGAGCCGCACATTATACAGGAGCCGCACATTAGCATACAGGAGCCGCACATTAGCATACAGGAGCCGCTCATTATGATACAGGAGCAGCACATTATAATACAGGAGCCGCACATTATAATACAGGAGCCGCACATCATACAGGAGCCGCACATTATGATACAGGAGCCGCACATTATGATACAGAAGCCGCTCATTATGATACAGGAGCCGCACATTATGATACAGGAGCCGCACATCATACCGGAGCCGCACATTATGATACAGGAGCCGCACATTATGATACAGAAGCCGCACATCATACCGGAGCCGCACATTATGATACAGGAGCCGCACATCATACAGGAGCCTCCCATTATCATGCAGGAGCCGTGCATTAGCATACAGAGCCGCACATTAGCATACAGAGCCGCACATTAGCATACAGGAGCCACACATTATCATACAGGAGCCGCACATTATTATACAGGAGCCGCACATTAGCATAGAGGAGCCGCACATAATCATACAGAGCCGCACATTAGCGTACAGGAGCCGTACATTAGCGTACAGGAGCCGCACATCGTACAGGAGCCGCACATTATCATACAGGCGCCGCACATTAGCATACAGAGCCGCACATTAGCATAGAGGAGCCGCACATTATCATACAGGAGCCGCACATTATCATGCAGGAGCCGCACATTATCATAATGAGCCCCACATTAACATACAGGAGCCGCACATTAACATACAGAAGCCGCACATTATACAGGAGCCGAAAATTATACAGGAGCCGCACATTATACAGGAGCCGCACATTAGCATACAGGAGCCACACATTATCATACAGGAGCCTCACATTATTATACAGGAGCCGCACATTAGCATACAGGAGCCGCACATTAGCATAAAGGAGCCGCACATTAGCATAAAGGAGCCGCACATTAGAGTACAGGAGCCGCACATTAGTGTACATGAGCCTCACGTTATCGTGCAGGAGCCGCAGGTTATCATACA
>CM050167.1:14151799-14154299 GCA_027410445.1 Discoglossus pictus
CCTCTCCTCCATTCTCCCTCCTCACCTCCATTCTCCCTCCTCTCCTCCATTCTCCCTCCCTCTCTCCCTCCTCCTTTCTCCCTCTCTCCCTCCTCTCTTTCATTCTCCCTCCCTCCTCTCCTCCATTCTCCCTCCATTCTCCCTCCCTCTCTCCCTCCTCTCCTCCTTTCTCCCTCCTCTCCTCCATTCTCCCTCCCTCTCTCCTCTCCTACATTCTCCCTCCTCTCCTCCATTCTCCCTCCCTCTCTCCTCTCCTACATTCTCCCTCCTCTCCTCCATTCTCCCTGCCTCTCTCCTCTCCTACATTCTCCCTCTCTCCCTTCTCTCCTCCATTCTCCCTCTCTCCCTCCTCTCCTCCATTCTCCCTCCCTCTCTCCTCCATTCTCCCTCCCTCTCTCCTCCTTTCTCCCTCTCTCCCTCCTCTCCTCCATTCTCCCTCCCTCTCTCCTCCTTTCTCCCTCTCTCCTCCTTTCTCCCTCTCTCCTCCATTCTCCCTCCCTCTCTCCTCCATTCTCCCTCTCTCCCTCCTCTCCTCCATTCTCCCTCTCTCCCTCCTCTCCTCCATTCTCCCTCCCTCTCTCCTCCATTCTCCCTCCCTCTCTCCTCCTTTCTCCCTCTCTCCCTCCTCTCCTCCATTCTCCCTCCCTCTCTCCTCCTTTCTCCCTCTCTCCTCCATTCTCCCTCCCTCTCTCCTCCTTTCTCCCTCTCTCCCTCCTCTCCTCCATTCTCCCTCCTCTCCTCCTTTCTCCCTCCTCTCCTCCATTCTCCCTCCTCTCCTCCTTTCTCCCTCTCTCCCTCCTCTCCTCCATTCTCCCTCCTCTCCTCCTTTCTCCCTCTCTCCCTCCTCTCCTCCATTCTCCCTCCTCTCCTCCTTTCTCCCTCTCTCCCTCCTCTCCTCCATTCTCCCTCTCTCCCTCCTCTCCTCCATTCTCCCTCTCTCTCTCCTCTCCTCCATTCTCCCTCCCTCTCTCCTCTCCTCCCTCCCTCTCTCCTCTCCTCCTTTCTTCCTCTCCTCTCCTCCTTCCTCCCTCTCTCTTTCTGCTGCGCCACACTCCTCCGCCGCCATCTTGTGAGGGCGGGAGAGCTGCTCAGTAAAGATGGCGGGAAAGTGGGAGACAGATCTGAGAGAAGCCAAAGTTCAAGTTCAAATGCAGCCTCTGTCTTTATAAGAATCTGAGAAGAAAGATTTCCCACGTCTGGGGGGAGCTCAGCCCCTGTGTATCCCGCGCTAACTGGAGCTGCCATTACAGCAAAAACAACATGAAAGAGATTTATATATACACATGACATGTATGATGATGTGTACACATGACATGTATGATGATATATACACATGACATGTATGATGATGTGTACACATGACATGTATGATGATATATACACATGACATGTATGATGATGTGTACACATGACATGTATGATGATGTGTACACATGACATGTATGATGATATATACACATGACATGCATGATGATATATACACATGACATGCATGATGATGTGTATACATGTGATATATACACATGACATGTATGATGATGTGTATACATGTGATATATACACATGACATGTGTGATGATGTGTACACATGACATGTATGATGATGTGTATACATGTGATATATACACATGACATGTATGATGATGTGTATACATGTGATATATACACATGACATGTATGATGATGTGTATACATGTGATATATACACATGACATGTGTGATGATGTGTACACATGACATGTGTGATGATGTGTACACATGACATGTATGATGATATATATACACATGACATGTATGATGATATATATAAGCATAGTATGGCTTAAATATTACACCGATTTAAATCATAACCCTGTATATTAATGTACACCACTATATAATACATATACACTTAAACTGTCCATTTCTACAAAGCAATCATATGAAAAATAGTAAATTTGCAGACTTTCTCTAAAAACGAGGTTATTAGATAGCATCACTCCCCATTATATTTGTCACTTTGCTGAGTATCACCTTTGTTATTGTTGCAATATACTGTAACGTTCTATTTGTAAACATTGATTGTTAAACTGATACATTGTATTCACTCATTACAACAGCCTGCGTGTTACACACTGATGACTCTACCCTTTGCATGCATCTATCTATATATATATTTATATATTTATGTATATTTCCTCTTACCTCTCCCCAGGGTGCAGATGTCCTCCAAAATATCCTTATATTTTAAATAAGTAAAATCCAAGCAACCTTAGTTTCTTCCACAGCAAATGTACCCCCACTATACAAGTCCAGGACATTGCAAAACTTTTTTTTTTTTTGGTCTGTAAAATGAAAGCAAACTCTGCTGCCCCCAAGTACAGAGAGAAACTTAATTACAGTGCCAGAAATTCTCCATTCTATTTATTTGCAGCTCTGGCTTTATTAACCACAGCAAATCATCAGGGTTTTTTTATATATATATAATTTAGTTTAGTTTAAATACATATTTAGTTGATGG
>CM050167.1:14161799-14321799 GCA_027410445.1 Discoglossus pictus
AAGAAAAAATAAAAAAATAAAATAATATGGTTGCATAAGTATGCACACCCTTAAACTAATACTTTGTTGAAGCACCTTGTGATTTTATTACAGCACTCAGTCTTTTTGGGTATGAGTCTATCAGCATGGCACATTTTGACTTGGCAAGATTTGCCCGCTCTTCTTTGCTCTGTCAGATTACGAGGGCATCTCCTGTGCACAGCCCTCTTCAGATCACCCCACAGATTTTCAATCGGATTCAGGTCTGGGTTCTGGCTGGGCCATTCCAAAACTTTAATCTTCTTCTGGTGAAGCCATTCCTTTGTTGATTTGGATGTATGCTTTGGGTCGTTGTCATGCTGAAAGATGAAGTTCCTCTTCATGTTCAGCTTTCTAGCAGAAGCCTAAAGGTTTTGTGCCAATATTGACCGGTATTTGGAACTGTTCATAATTCCCTCTATCTTAACTAAGGCCCCAGTTCCAGCTGAAGAAGAAAACGCCCCAAAGCATGATGCTGCCACCACCATGCTTCACTGTGGGTATGGTGTTCTTTTGGTGATGTGCAGTGTTGTTTTTGCGCCAAACATATCTTTTGGAATTATGGCCAAAAAGTTCAACCTTGGTTTCATCAGACCATAACACCTTTTCCCACATACTTTTGGGAGACTTCAGATGTGTTTTTGCAAAATGTAGCCTGGCTTGGATGTTTTTCTTCGTAAAAAAAAAAGGCTTTCGTCTTGCCACTCTACCCCATAGCCCAGATATATGAAGAATACGGGAGATTGTTGTCACATGTACCACACAGCCAGTACTTGCCAGATATTCCTGCAGCTCCTTTAATGTTGCTGTAGGCCTCTTGGTAGCCTCCCAGACCAGTTTTCTTCTAGTCTTTTCATATATATATATATATATATATAACAACATATATTACACATGTGGAGCTTTCTTATAAAATGGTATTTGCCACATTTCATGCTGCTTTGCGTTCATATCTATTTAATTTCTAAAGCAGAATTAATTCATTTTCCTGCCCCACAACTTATTAAAGGCTGGGACTCAAGGTATATCTTAAGAGCAATGAATGCCAAGTGAAGATCACTTTAATGGTGTAAGAAGCCAGGCATGTGTATGGATAAACACTTAGCAGCAGCTTTTTGTTCTACAAGAATGACTTACATATACTTCTGTAAATGTCGTCCATCAAAAGGCAGCTGAGGAGCTGTCAATCATTCTGGAGGCTGCTAAAGAGCAATGAAAAGGAGATTTAGTCAGACAGTGTTGAAGTCACTGGCGAGGGTTTTCTAAGTAATGGCTGAGATTTGCATCCCTGTATTTATTATACCCTATTGTCAGTGGGGAAAACCTAATATAATCTATGGTACTAGGGATGCTTAGTAAATACCCCATTGATTTGTAATACCCCATAAGTGACAGAACTCAGGGTTGTTACTGCAGAAACTGCAATTGTTTGTTATTAACTAATGAGTGAAATTGTTAGATATTGAGCTGGTTATTTAAAGTATAAATTAAATATATTCACTTTATCTAATTTAATTTAATTAAATCTATCATTGTAGTTTGATAAGGAAGAGGAACATGCCCAGGTATTATACACATGGATAGTTACTGAGGTGGAGCTGGATAAAGGGCCCAAGGGCAAATATATTTAGGGGCCCCCTACCTACAATGTATGTGCTCCTGGTGTCAATAAAAAGAATATAAATAGTTACTTAGGGCCTCATTCAATTGCGATTTGGCTAATTGAATAGGGCTCTTTATAAGCACAGAGCATATTTTTTTTACAGAAGTTAATAAAAAAAAAAAATGCTCCGTGCTTATATAAAGCCCTATTCTATTGGCCAAATTGCAATTGAATGAGGCCCTTAGTGAGTAATACTAGCTATAAAAATAATTGTCTACCCCTCTCCCCTAATAAATTAAGATTGACCTTTAACCCAATCTGCTGCTGGTAGTAGTGGGCTCCGGTGCTTGTACCTACTGCACCAGCACTGGTACTCCTCTACTGTATAGTGACAGAGGGCCTCATTCAATTCGGGGCTGCTACTTGCAAGTAACTTTGCAATTTGCTACTTTTGACTTACTTGCTCCAGTAGCTCTACTTTAACTTACCTAGGGCCTCATTCAAATGTGACTTGGCCAATTGAATAGGGCTCTATATAAGCACAGAGCATATTTTTTTACAGAACTTTTTAGTTAGTGAAGACCTCGCTTTTGGATAGAAGTTCACTAACTAAAAACTTCCGTAAAAAAAAATGCTCTGTGCTTATATAGAGCCCTATTCAATTGGCCAAATCGCAATTGAATGAGGCCCCTATTGAATTGGTAGGGCGCGTAAGTTGGTCCCAATCGCAAACCATGCTATCGGCAGTAAGCATTTGCGTGCTTGAACATGATCGCGGCCACAAGCCCGTAACTCGTGTTTCGAGCCCGCAAACTCGGAGAACTGTAAATGCAAATATAAATTCAATCCAGTGCTGTAAATGATGGGGGACACAATGGGCGACATTAAAAATAAAAGCACAACATTCTCAAGCTCGCACATCGCCAATATATAATACTTTATTTCATGTTTAATTTCTGTCCAAAGTCCCACGGGGTTCAACCTCTAAGCCCTTAACTCGTTATTCAAGCCCGTAGGACTTTGAACAAAATTGGAGGTTGGATTCCATAGTTCTATGGGCTTGGAGGTTGAAGCCCGTAGGACTTGATGACGAAAATTGAACATGAAATAAAGTATTTATTATTGCCGATTTGCGGGCTTCAGAATGTTGTGCTATTAATTCTAAGACCTAACATCACTTTCACTTCTAATAAAAGTACAGGATTGCATTTTTATTTGCTTAATTAGTGCTACTTTTTAAAAGTAAGACATTTGCAAGACCTCCTTGGTACCAGTAACCTGCAGTTCGTGTTTAGCCATTTACGGGCTTGACCGAAGGGTGAATCAGAGCAATTGAATAGTGAAGTGGCATCTTCTCAGCCACAACTCTTGCAGCCATTAAAGATCAAAGTCTTTGATGCAATTAACTTATGAGTAAAGTAAGGGAAAGTAGCGCTCCGTAAGCTCCGTAAGCTAACCCGATTGGGGCACACAAGTAGGAGGCAATTGAATAGGGAAGTAACTTGCGATCTCCACTTCTACTTTTTTCAGTAAGTAGCAATTGAATGAGGCCCCTAGACTTTAACAATAGAACATCTCTGTGACTATTGTTATTTCTCCACCCAGACACACTCTTCTTCTTTATTACCCACCATGGTGAGTGCTAATTAATGGCCCTAGATAGAGAGACAATGACAAGTTTAATGTATGCATAAATATACACAGTATCACAAAAGTGAGTACACCCCTAACTGAAAACGTCCAAATTGGGCCCAAGGTGTCAATATTTTGTGTGGCCACCCTTATTTTCCAGCACTGCCTTAACACTCACGGGCATGGAGGTCACCAGAGCTTCACAGGTTGCCACTGGAGTCCTCTTCCACTCCTCCATGATGACATCACAGAGCTGGTGGATGTTAGAGACCTTGCACTCCCCCCACCTTCCATTTGAGGATGCCCCACAGATGCTCAGTAGGGTTTAGGTCTAGGGACATGCTTGGCCGGTAAATCACCTGTACCTTCAGCTTCTTTAGCAGGGCAGTGGTCGTCTTGGGGTGTGTTTGGGGTCATTATCATGTTGGAATACTGCCATGCAGATCATGCTGTATATATGAAAACTTTGTGACTGACTAACAGCATAACTAAGCAGGTAGAGTTAATTAAGCTGATTTTTTAATCATAAAAAATAAGTTTGATGCCTCTGCAGCACCCTGGAGAGATCCATGATACATTGGTGGACTCTGTGTGTGAGGCGAGTTTGCATTTATACACAGCAAGGGTTGCATTTCCTGATGCAAGCAGCCTGCTTCTGGGCCTCTGAGAGGGAAGTGGTGTAGGGACACTTAATTTTACTTATATTTATTTATTTATTGTGTACTTTTTCTGCAGTTTTGTCCTTTTTGTATGTGGGTCAAACCGAAAATCAGCTGCACATCAAGGTTCAAGTAGCTAAATATCACAGGAAAACCAAACTGACACTGTATAGAGTATTCATCCCGGTGTATGGAAGTCTAAGATATTATTACAAATTATAAATTTAACTTTATATATTTAATAAATATTATATATATATATATATATATATATATATACACACACATTATCTCTCTCATATATATATATATAAAATATATATATATATATATATATATATATATATATATACACACACACATTATCTCTCTCTTCATTATATATATATATATATATATATATATATATATATATATATATATATATTATACATATACACACATTTCTTCTTCATATATATATATATATATATATATATATATATAATAATTATTATTTAACAGTATTCCTTTAATTAGACAGACCACGACGCAAAAATAAGAAAAAATTAAAATAATACTTGTGTACTTCACCCCTATCAGAGCTAATAATATTATTCTGATTTAATCCTGCACATCTATGTACCTAGAAATAGTGACCAGTGATTGCTAATTTCTAGTTTGGACGTTCATAATATGGGAAAGAAAGGTTTACACGAATAAACTGTATTAACCTATATAATAATTATGAACCACCTAGTACATGAAAAGAGACAAAATATCTCCAGGCAAGTAGAAAAAATTGAAATTACAATGAGACTTGTGTATAAAAGCAATCCTCATCTATGCACATGCAAATCATCGGATATGCTTTAAGTAACATAATTAATAAAAAAATGCATATAAATGCTATTAAAAAAAATGTACAATCACAGTATACACTTGGGTATGGATATTAAGGGATTCCTTAAAAGGATTCCTAGGTATATTCTTATTGGATTTAAATATAATAAAATATATAAAACGCATTGATTTTGAATGGTGAAAGAAGAAAATGGGGGTTGTGCAACTCCCCTCTTACCTACAGCACCTCGCACAAGCATTTTGTATAATTGTTACAAAACAAAATAGGGACTGAGGCTGACCGCTATATACAAAGGTTAAAGATTACAGTAGCTACTGATAAATACATACTATAAGACATGAGAAACACACATAAGGAAGTGACGATCCTGCTCCTGAGAACTTACAGTGTAAAGGAAATGGGGAAGTGACACAAGAAGGTGAGAGTGCGGTAAGGAGGTGAGAGTGTGGTAAGAAGGCGAGAGTGTGGTAAGGAGGTGAGAGTGTGGTAAGGAGGCGAGAGTGTGGTAAGGAGGCGAGAGTGTGGTAAGGAGGTGAGAGTGTGATAAGGAGGTGAGAGTGTGGTAAGGAGGTGAGAGTGTGGTAAGGAGGTGAGAGTGTGGTAAGAAGGTGAGAGTGTGGTAAGAAGGCGAGAGTGTGGTAAGAAGGCGAGAGTGTGGTAAGGAGGTGAGAGTGTGGTAAGAAGGTGAGAGTGTGGTAAGAAGGTGAGAGTATGGTGGGCAACGGCCCAGTCCCCAGGCAATAACACTGAGAACGGTGGCTGGGTGTCCAACAGTGACTTCCAATATTCAATATTGTTTTGTATTTGCCACGTGTTACTGGTCAGTTTGACTCGGTAAAGAAGGACACAAATCTGATCTAAACAAGAAGAATGCATCTTTATTTACTGGTACAAGAGTCCAAGGGGATAACCACAATGGCAGACAGGACGCGTGTGCAGAGAGTCTCACGCGAGAACTGTGAAGAGTCCTTTCTCATGGTGAGGGGCTTGTACCCTTGCGACATGAGCTTCCATGAAACCATTCTGACCTTTCCTTCAACCTTGACAGCAGTTCGATTGGTGAGGAACACAAAGTGAGACGTCCCAGCCCACCTAGGAGATAAAGAAACCTTATTAAAAGACTTCTCAAGATATAATCTCCCAGGTGAATGTTATGCATTGGTTTATCAGACATCTCACCAGAGGGCTTTAAAGAATCCTTTTTCATGGTGAGGGGCTTGTACCCTTGTGACATGAGCTTCCATGAAGCCATTCTGATCTTTCCATCAACCTTGACAACAGGTCGATTGGTGAGGAAAACAAGGTGAGAGGTCGAGTCCACCTACGAGATAACAAAACCTTATTAAGAGACTTCACAAGATATAATCTCCAAGGTCAATATCATGCATTGGTTTATCAGACATCTTACCAGCGGGATGCAGACCATCTAACCTTTCCGTCAACCTTGACAACAGTTTGATTGGTGAGGAACACAAGGTAAGACATCCCAGTCCACCTAGGAGATAAATAAACCTTACTAAGAGACTTCACAAGGACATAATCTTGCGGAGCAATATCATGCATTGGTTTATCAAACATCTCACCAGAGGGATGCAGACCATTTTGACCTTTCCTTCAACCTTGACAATAGTTTGATTGGTGGGGAACACAAGGTGAGAGGTCGAGTCCACCTACGAGATAACAAAACCTTAAAAGACTTCACAAGATATAATCTCCAAGGTTAATATCATGCATTGGTTTATCAGACATCTTACCAGGGGGATGCAAACCATTTTGACCTTTCCTTCAACCTTGACAACAGTTTGATTGGTGAGGAACACAAGGCGAGACATCCCAGTCCACCTAGGAGATAAATAAACCTTATTAAGAGACTTCACAAGGACATAATCTCACAGGTGAATATCATTCATGGGTTTATGAGACATTTGAGACAGTCTCTCTGCTACCTGCTTATGGCGCTTACATTAGGAGACTTCACAAGTTATATATATATATTAAAATATAATGTACCATGAGTCTCTATACTGAAGGAGTTCAGTAGTAGATTGGGAGGCCAGTTCAGTTGGTGTCGGCTACACTGGTGAGTTGCCACTGTTCCCACTCCTCACAACTGATGACCAAGAGGATAACCACAATGGCAAACAGGGCGAGTATGCATAGTGTCTAATCCGAGGGCTGTAAAGAGTCCTTTCTCATGGTGAGGGGGCTTGACACCTTGCTTCCATGAAACCATTCTGACCTTTCCTTCAACCTTGACAACAGTTTGATTGGTGGGGAACACAAGGTGAAACGTCCCAGTCCACCTAGGAGATAAATAAACCTTATTAAGAAACTTCACAAAGACATAATCTCGCAGACCAATATCATGCATTGGTTTATCAAACATCTCACCAGAGGGATGCAGACCATTTTGACCTTTCCTTCAACCTTGACAACAGTTAGATTGGTGAGGAGCACAAGGTGAGAGGTCGAGTCCACCTACGAGATAACAAAACCTTATTAAGAGACTTCACAAGATATAATCTCCAAGGTCAATATCATGCATTGGTTTATCAGACATCTTACCAGCGGGATGCAGACCATTCTAACCTTTCCGTCAACCTTGACAACAGTTTGATTGGTGGGGAACACAAGGTGAAACGTCCCAGTCCACCTAGGAGATAAATAAACCTTATTAAGAAACTTCACAAGCACATAATCTCGCAGACCAATATCATGCATTGATTTATCAAACATCTCACCAGAGGGATGCAGACCATTTTGACCTTTCCTTCAACCTTGACAGCAGTTCGATTGGTGAAGAGCACAAGGTGAGAGGTCGAGTCCACCTAGGAGATAACAAAACCTTATTAAAAGACTTCCCAAGATATAATCTCCCAGGTCAATATTATGCATTGGTTTATCGGACATCTCACCAGAGGGCTGTAAAGAATCCTTTTTCATGTTGAGGGGCTTGTACCCTTGCGACATGAGCTTCCATGAAACCATTTTGACCTTTCCTTCAACCTTGACAGCAGTTCAATTGGTGAGGAACACAAGGTGAGAGGTCGAGTCCACCTAGGAGATAAATAAACCTTATTAAGAGACTTCACAAGATATAATCTCACAGGTGAATATCATTGATGGGTTTATCAGACATTTGAGGCCGTCTCTCTGCTACCTGCTTATGGTGCTTACATTAGGAAACTTCACAAGGAATATATATATATTAAAATATAATGTACCATGAGTCTCTATACTGAAGGAGTTCAGTAGTAGATTGGGAGGCCAGTTCAGTTGGTGTCGGCTACACGGGTGAGTTGCCACTGTTTCCACTCTTCTCAACTGATGACCAAGGGGATAACCACAATGGCAGACAGGTCGAGAATGCTTAGTGTTCTAATTCAAGGTGAGGGGCTTGAACCCTTGCAACATGCTTCCATGAAACCATTCTGACTTTTCCTTCAACCTTGACAGCAATTTGATTGGTGAGGAACACAAGAGGAGAGGTCCCAGTCCACCTAGGAGATAAAGAAACCTTTTTAAGAGACTGCACAAGGACATCATCTCCCAGGTCAATATCAGGAATTGGTTTATCAGACATCTCATCAGAGGGCTGTAAAGAGTCCTTTCTCATGCTGAGGGGCTTTAACCCTTGTGACATGAGTTTCCATGAAACCATTGTGATCTTTTTATGAAGAACCGGACTTGATAATGGGTAATCTATTTTAGAAAGTATAAGAACATTTAAGAAAATGTAGCCTTTAAATACTAAATGTAATTATACTGTAACATTACATTCCCTGCTACTACAAAAGGTGGGAATTGCAGAGAAAAAGATGCACAAAGAAGACAATGGCTTCCCCCAATAAAGCATAATTGCATATGATTAGTAATAAATTAAAAGCTGTATGTGTCCATTTACCCATTACCTATGTCTATTTCTTCAAAAAAGTATAATGCAATGTATAGGACTACAGTATATCTTTGTACATCAGACATTAACCTGCAGATCTTCAGTCCCTACATATATATAATAATTGGGCTTTGTGATGTTATTGTGATATATGATGCTTTCATATCCACATACCAAAGTACTTATTATTAGACAGCGGGTAACTGTTTGGGGTTGGTGTATTTTTCTTTGAGCAATTGGCAACATAAAACTCTGTGGTAGTCACTAAGGCCGCTCTCCTCACATAATTACTCACAAGGGATTACATACACAGAGACATATAGCAAATTTCATATACATTAAGGTGACAAAACATCCCCTTTAATTGCAAAGCTGCTGTAAAACCAAGAATTAAAGGTGAGGTCTGGTCAGCGTAGAGTCTATATAGTCAAGAACAAATAAACTGAAGAGAAGTCTTAATTCACCTCACAGATGTATCTCCTCATATATGTAATTATATATTATATTTATAGCAAGCTGCCATTTTCTATAGAAAGATACAAGGGATACAGTAAATACCTGAGACGTGCGACTATACAATCTTATACATAGTATTAGAAAGTTACACTTCACCTAATTACCCAATTATTATGCCTTACCTTTATCTTTACAATGTCTCAGACTTCATGTACAAGGTAGAGTTTGCTCCTTTAAGGCTTCCTATATCTCCAGCTCTTCATCTGTTGGTCTCCCTGATATGAATGTCTGGGCCTCCCAAAACTGCTCCTTATATAGGGCCCTGGGCTCTGTGACATCATCTATTATGACACGTCTCTGATGTAAGAAGTGTTTATTACCTGGAGGGCCCAGCTCAGCCTTGCGATGGCAGCCATTAGACAACTCATCATACAGTGCTTATATATAACTAGCGACTTGCCCATCAAAAAATGAAGGGGCAATACAATTTAAGCCATGGCAATGCTGTTTGCCACACAATGTAAGGCTTTTGCTCCTCTGTGGACCTTTGGCGCTCATTGTGATCCCCGCGTTGAGTGCCTTTGGCTCTCATCTCAGGGCTCACAATGAGCGCCTTTGGCGCTCATTGTGAGCCTATCCCATTGTGTACTTTAATTGTCCGGCTTTGCAAAGATCACCTTTGGCAAAAAAATGTGAGTAAAGTAAATTAATAAAGTAATATGAATTATTAAATGAATACACTTTACCTATTTATATTTATCTAGTGACTTGCCCGTCAAAAATGACGGCAATAAAATTTGAAGCCTGGCAATGCTGTTTGCCACACAATGGGAGCCTCTCCCCCTCTACTTTACTGGCCTCGCGATGAGCGCTTTTGGTGCTCATCACGGGCCTCGCAATGAGCGCCTTCGGTGCTCATTGCGAGCCTCTCCCCTCCTCTACCTCTCCCAACCTCTACTTGACGGGAGGCGCTCATTGCAAGCCTCTCCCCCCTCTATTTTACTGTCCTGGCGAATAGCGCCTTCAGCGCTCATCACGAGCCTCGCAAATTAGTGCCTTTGGCACTCTCCCCCTGTCTACTTCCTCCCTTGTGTCTCATTTCCCCTCTCCTCTCCCTCCCTTGTGTGTCCTTTCCCACCCTGGGTTTTTACCCCCTGTCCATCCCCTGTGTCCTATCCCCCAACCCCTGTGTCTCTTTCCCCCCTGTCCCTCCCCCCCTCCCTCCCCTGTTTCTGGTACCCTCCCCTGTGCCTGTTCCCCCTCCTTTCCCTCCACTGTGTCTCTTTCACCCCGTGTCTCTTCCCCCCCTCCCTCGTGTCTCTTCCCCCCCATTTCCCTCCCCTGTGTGTCTCCCCCCTTCCCTGTGTCTCTTCCCCCTCCTCTTACTCCCCTGTGTCTCTACCCCCTCCTCTCCCTCCCATGTGTTTCTTCCCCCCTCCCCTGTGTCTCTTCCCCCTCCTCTCACTCTCCTGTGTCTCTCCCTCCCCTGTGTCTCTTCTCCCCTCCTCTCTCTCCCCAGTGTCTCTTTCCCCCTCTTCTCACTCCCCTGTGTCTCTCCCCCCTCTTCCTCCCATGTGTCTCTCCCTCCCCTATGTCTTTCCGCCCTCCTTTGTGTGTCCCCCCCCCTCTCCCTCCCCTGTGTTTCTGCCCCCTCCTCCCCGTGTCTATTCCCCCCTCGTCTTACTCCTCTGTGTCTTCCTCCCTCTGGTACTGGGCGCCCGCTCATGCTCGCCCCCAGGCGCACAATTCACATGCGTGCCCCCGCCCGCTTTGCGCTTGCGCGAGTGTTGCGTGTATTGTAGTGGTCAAACTGCGATTTGTCACACGCATGACGACGAATCGCAGTTTGACAACTATTATATGTGATCTGCAGCAATCAAAAACCTGAAGAGCTAACAATCTATTTGGATTTTCCTGCACCTGAAAATGTACAGTTGGACTGTTGATCATCCGAGGAGAAAGTGTCAGCAATGTGGCAAGTGTGCAGTGTAAATAGGCTGCGTGCGTGAGGCCAAACCGTTTGTTTAGGCAGGTAAAGCGGCATTTTAGAATCCTAATGCTAGTAGTTGAAAGTTAGTGTTGGAAAATAGCGTGTTTTTAGGTTACTGGGCTCGCAAGCAATTTCTGTAGTTTGTAATGGTATATTTTGTATCTCCTACATTCCTGGCTAACTAGTACGTGCCTGGAGCGGATTTTTGCGGCTCTGTTTCCTTTAGCCTGGTTTTCATTTTTTTCATCCGCCATTTTTCTTTTTGCTTAGACGATTTTCAAGTGCCGAAACTTAAATGCTGTGTGTGTTGTTTGTTTTATCTGGTATTTTTTTGTTGTTGTGCTTTTCGTGTTTGTGTATGTGTGCGGTTCGGACGTTAACTTTGTATTTTTGCAACCTTGTATTTTTTTTTTCTAAATTCCGCGGATTGTAATTGTTGTTAGTAAAAGTCGTACGTCCTTGTCTGTGTTTTTTGGTCTTCGGGGTGGTGTAGCCTCGTTTTTATTTTTTTTCAGCCATCATTTTTTTTCTCGCTTAGCCGATTTTCAGGTGGCGAAACTCCTTAAATTCGACTTGAATTTGTGTGCAACCTCACCCCAGGCGTCCTGGCTGTCCCCCCGTGCTGTGTGTGATTTATTTTTTATGTTTTGTTTTTATTTTTCCGTGTTTTTGATATATGCGTTTCACGTTAACTTCGTATTTTTGGGACCTCGTATTTTTTGGACCTCTTTCATTTCCGAATCTCTGAATACTGTTCTAGACTTCAGATCACTCCTTGGAATCTTTACCATATACAATGTATCTATGATGGGACATTTACAGTATTTTCTGTATATTTATATAGAATTATTGTATGTCACTGTGCCCTTAAGATATTTCTGTCTTTGTAAAGTCACTACATTTCTCAGAGGCGCATCCATAAGAAGAAGGAAAATTGCTTAGCTTAATATTGATTGGCTACAAAAGTTGGAACTATCTGAAGAAATATCGCCAGTGCAGGGGTCCCCAGTGCGTCTTATTTTTTTATTTCTGTAGCTTAGTGGGGCTGAGGTGGGTCCATTACATACAGAAAAAAATACATGTGTATATATATATATATATATACTAGCGACTTGCCCGTCAAAAATGACGGGGCAATAAAATTGTAAGGCAGGTAATGCTGTTTGGGCCAGACATTAATTTTGTTGGTGGTCCTAGATCATTACGAGCCTCGCGCTGAGCGCCTTTGGGGCTCATGGTGTGGCTCGCAATGAGCGCCTTTGGCGCTCATTGGTGGCTGTTGGTTATTGTATTCTTTTTTTGTGATAGGCACTTTTGCTGTTATTGTTTGGTCGGCGGTGATCTGCTTTTTGCTCTGTGTATATGTATTTTGGTATGCTAATTAAATAATTAATAAATTAATAAATTAATATACTTTACCTATTTGTAAGTAATATATGCAGGAAGCATTGTGCTGAAGAGCTGACAATCTGTTTTGATGTTCCTGCAGCATCCAATGTAGGTTTGCAGTGTTGTGGACCTGAGGTGTAAGTTGCAGCCATGTGTGCAGTGTGTAGTGTAAATAGGCTGCGTGCACGAGGGGAAGACGTTAGGGTAGCTGGGTACTTCCGCATTGTGTAAGTTAGTGTTGTAAAATGGCAGCGAATGTGTATGTGGTACGCGGGTGTAGATGATGTTGCGTCCTTGCTAATGGTGTATCTTGTACCTCGTACGGGTTTTTTGAAAAGCCATATGTGCTTCGTGGTGTTTTGCGTGTTTAGGGTCCTGTAGCCTTGTTTTCGTTTTTTTCGGAGGCCATTTTTTCTCCCGCTTAGGTGATTTTCGTGTGTCTAAACTCTTGAATTTGGACTTAAATGGAGGTGTAACTTCACTTGCACAGGTCCTGGGTGCACCCTCGCTGTGGGTAAGCTTTTTATGTATTTTTTGTGTGTATTTATTGTGTTTTTAATGTTTTCAGGTGTACGCGGTTCGGCCGTTAAGGTCATATTTTTGCGAGGTCGTAATTTTTTTTTTTTCTAAGTCACGCGGTTCGTATTTTTTGTGTAGGTCCGTATATAGTGTTTGCGTGTTAGATCTATTTTGGTAAAGTGCCACTTGTGTGGGTGTGGGTGTCCTCCACGTTGGAGCCTCCACCTTCCGTGAGGGTCCGCATTTGCGGACCAAACTGCGTCCCTCGTCCCTCGCGAGCTCGCAAAGCATGACAACGATTCGTAGTTTGACAACTATTATATGTGATATAGATGAATAATTAGAGTATTGCCATATATAGTGATACCTTTTTTATTGGCCAAACATATTCATATTCATAACTGTGAGGGGTCCGACACAAAAAAGTTTTGCCCTAAATCTTTTTGTCTTAGGACCCTCCATTCACTAGCTTCATCACAGCCGTAACTCCTCCATCTTTGTCACTGACACTTAGACTGATGAGTAATTGGGGGAAATGTTCAAGAGCCAGCTCAAGGAACAATCAAACTGCAGCTGAGTTGTGAGCTGTGGCAGTGACGTGTTCTTCAGCGGTCACATCACCTGAGATACAGAGGACGTATAACAATAAAAGGCAAGTGTATATTTGAAGTTTTATATGTGAACCCCTTCCTATAGGAGCCAGTTGATGTTGTGAGCCAGAGGAGATTACACCGTCATGTTACACAGGCCACTGTCACAATAAAGGCACAAACACTGCGGCTCTTGTCTGACAGTTAAAATGTTATTTTTAACCATTCTGATCTTTTCTTTCCGCCAGATGCTTCCAAAGCTGTAAAAACTCAGCGATTCCCACAGACCCTGGATAAGAAGTTAAAGGAAAAATGCTGTGTTGCTAGGACCGTGACGTCAGCGGATCCCTCCTGCTGTCTCAGCAAACACGGCACGAGAAGCCTTTCCAAGGCAGATACAAAGCAGGGACGTTTATAGGGTATATAGAGGATTAACTGCTTTAGTATTACTAGGAGAGTGTATTGGGAAATTCTGCACTATCATCAACAGCTAAGGCTATGGGATACAATTGGAAACAGGAAATGGGAAATAGATACTTGAGTTAATTACAATAAAATATTAACAATAAACTATGCACACACAAAATACCTTATGAAGAAGCCTGCATAGGCAAAACACGTTAAAGACTCATCTCCACATTAAGGGGAGCCCATGCATCTATACTAAAGGTATAGAAGCCTTATGATGAAGCCTGCATGGGCAAAACATGTCAAAGACTCCTCTCCATATTAAGGGAAGCTCATGCATCTATACTAAATGTGACTACACATCTGTGATCTCCCTGGAATTTTCTTATCACTCCTTACCAGGCAATACCAGTCTGTACCCAAGGAATGACTGGGATCATTACTAATGAGAGTAGACTTAGCTGGGATATATTGTGGATTCTTTATATACAATTAGATATCAAACTTATCTACAGTTTCAAACAATTAAGAACCGAATACTCAGAGCACTAAAAAATATTTGTAACTGTATCTTCAAGAGTGCTCCACTAAAATGACCTTTGGTATCTCCTTCTTTTCTTTGATGGCAATTTATTTGGTAATGGTAGCACCAACATTATATGGATGTCCTTTGAACTAATCTTCGCTCAGACTACATTTCTTGTACCTACTGTAGACCTCACAACTACACATTAGAGATACCAACTGACCAGAGGGCTCCTTCTTCATCATGACACACAGCCACCTTCTCCAACCTACTCTTGGTTTTGTCATCTTCCTCATTCCTACTGCATTTGACCATCCATCTCCATTAGAATGTAAGCTCTCCGGAGCAGAGACCTCTCCTCCTTTTCTATCAACATGTTTTATTTGTCCCTGTCACAACCCAAGGGAGGAGGTCCAGCTCAGCTCCAGAATCCTCCTGCCTTGGGCCCGGGAATCCTCCCTTGGACTATTGAGTGCATGGGCTTCTTGGTGACCGGCTTCTATTCCAGGACCATTAAGATGTGGAACAGGGATCAAGGGGTTACAAATAGCAAACAGAGGTTATAACATCTAAATAAAAGTCAGAACACCATGATTATGTTCCATAGAAGAGTCTTTATTGGGAAAAGTTGGAACATTTATAGGCAAATGGAACAATTTAACTTTGGTCCAACCCACAAACATGATTATATTATCTGCCCCTAACCAGTTACCTCAATCACCCCCCTGTAATACCTCACTGGCCATTCTGGGGGTGTGGGAGTTAATCCCCATCACAGGAATATTACATCACAAACTTAAGCACATTCAAAGTTCCCTTCTAGTTAACTCACTTAAATTATTTGAATTTCTTGTACACGTCTAGATAACCCATCAGACAGGTTGTTATCAAGATGTACAGTCCATTGTTCAAACTTCAAACGTCTCTAGTGATGAAATTAGCAGTGACTGGAATGGTGACTAGGGGAGAAAAACAGCACCTGACCATAATCATGCCCAGGAAGATATAATGGGATGGAAGTCAAGGCCTCCAGATGGGCCATCACAAGGCCAATCCCAGAGGTGCCCACCTCCCAATGCAAAGTCAATGGGGAAAATGAAGAGGACATAGCTTGTTCAGAGAGAGATTTAGTCTCTGAAGGGCAGTTGGTTGGGGGGTTCATAGAAGTATTAGTTTATCCCCCAGAAGCAGATCTTGACACACCCTTATGTATATATATATATATATATATATATATATATATATATATATATATATGTCACATACCCTCAGTATTTCATGCTTTTTCCCTTGCGTAACATATTTAAGGTCAATACAATAGTCATTGTTTGTTTTCAAGCAGAGAAAGTGTGTCATTCATAAAAATAACAAATAAAATTAATTTCAACGGTTCCCTGAGATCCATAAAACTTATGCTCATTGCTTCAAATACTTTATCTATCCATACCCTCCCCTGTCATCCCCTTCTTCATGTACCTTCAACCTTTTCCAGTATCAGAGTCTTCTCTGGGGAATCCTGTCTTGTCCTGACTGATAGGTGTGCTTGATATACTGAGGTCATGGGTGAAGGTACTGGTGGGAGGTGCAGGGACAAATCCCCCCCCAGATGTGTGTATTGTTGTAGAAAAACAAATCCACAAACCCGGCATTCTATTTCAAAACCCAGTCATGATACCAAATCACAGAGGCCCGTGATTATTTTCTTATTATCAGATTTTAGTTGGACACGCGTGGGTCAGCAACAGGAAATAAGTTACAATGTCTGCTGCTGACTGACAAATACATAAACATCGCTTTTTATAGTAATTACATACAGAGAATGGTATATCCCATTACACCCCTCTAGAAAAATGACACAGTCCAACAACACCCATCTCTAGACCAATAAATGATTATTTATATTAGGAGACTAATAAAATAAGATGGATGCAACTAGCTGTCAACCATGCCTGATATGTCACACTAGATGCGCAAAAAACTGCCAACCAGCAATCTGTACGCATAGGTCAAGTATGTTGTTCAGCCTTGACTAGTCTCCAGAACAATTTTTATTATGAGAATGAATAAAAAACAATGAATTAAGTAAAGGCATAATTAACTGTTTCATACCTTATGGCCTGCAATGGAAAAATACTGGTTCAGAGCTTACATCTAGCCAAATATCACAAACGTGATAAATGCTATATATATATATATATATATATATATATATATATATATATATATATATATATATATATATATATATATATAATAAATATAAATATATATATATATATATATATATATACACACACACTAAATAATGTATGGATAGTTGTATTTCTCCAAACAGTATGCTTATATATAACAGTATGTTTGTTCATGCCCCCCATAGAATCCCTGGGCAGACTTCATGGATGGGACCTAATCGATGAGGAGACGGATTTCCCCTTGTTACACTCAATGGCCTCTGCATCGGCCCAACATTCACCCAACAATGTACTGTGCCAACTCTCCACCAAATTGACTGAGCAACTAGAGGACAACTCAATACCAATTTTTTGCTAATTTTGGTTCTTAATCTCCAACTGATGACCACCCCCGGTGTATAACGTATCAGCAAAGCATCACATACCATCTTATTAAAGCAAAGTACAAGAGTGGAGCATGTCTTAATCTCTTATGTAAAGCCATATATTGGCATTGGTGTTGGCAGAACCTTTCATGGAGGGTGGGGTGAGGAAATATTAATATATGCCAATAATTATAATTATAATAATAATCATAATAATAATAATTACGTCTCCAGTATTCTGCAACTCCTTCTCCTTTCTGTACTTCATTAATGTAGAGTCATATGGATATGTTTTATTTAACTCATTAGTTGCCAAAGAACAAGCAACTTGCTTCAGTGGGAGATGTTATAGACCATATAGTTGTAGCTAAAGCTTTTAAAGGGACTCATCTGACAAGTTTTTAATATTATTATTATTTCTTAAAGAGCAAGAAAAACTTTCTATATGTTGTGTTATCTTACTTTTCTAAAATGAACCAATCCTTGGAAATTCTGTGTTGTTGCTGTTGCTGTATTTTTATGCAAATGAGCATCTCACACATATTAATTAACTGGATTTATATGTTAATTAGTATTACAATCGGCATGCCTGTCTCTGTAGTGACCAAAATAAAGCGCTGCAATGTTATCTGGCAGTTAGTCCCCTCTCCCACCCTTATAAAGCACATTAGTACACAGGAGCCACAAAATCAATGCTAAATATTTTGGAAATTATTTACTGTAGAGAAAAACTGCTAGCACAATGTATAATCAGTTTTTAATGCTCTTTAAAATGAAACCCACTTCCATGTTGGGGTGGCAGAGTCCCTTCACACATACACAGATCTGTCCCCATACAAAATAAAGATACAGACAGTTCTGCACCATCATGTAGCACAGACAAAATCAAATGGAGAAGCTGTAAAAGCATTTCCATTTTAAGCTCTTGTCACTGCTCTATACATTTTAAATGCTTCTGTTTTAGGTTTTATAGTAAATTGTTTACTTACCTTCAGCGTCATCTAAAGTTCAGCAGCATCACTTAATATATTAAACTTATGGGCAGTGCGCAGGCGTTACTCACAGATTGCTAAAAACTATAGCTGATTATTATTATTATTATTATTATTATTATCCTTTATATGTCAGTCTGTATGATCTCCTGTTTGCGTCTGTCTGATCGGGCGTCTCATATCAAATCATTTTATTGAAAATCCTGTATATTTGTCATTCAAAGCACATTTGACATTTCTTGTGTGAGCTCCACCCCTGAGGAACCTATGTAGACAGAGAGTACTAGCCAATGAGCTGTGCAGAGTTGTGTCCTAGTCAATCAACTGTCAGTATCACGGTTGTCTCCCCAGCAGCTGCGTCTCAGCCAGTGAGAGGGAAGAATATACAATGTTGTGCCTGCCTCTGATTGGCCACAACTAATTTTATGCTTATTTAGCTTGGAATTTCAGGGGCTTATTGTCTTAAATTCAACTGAATAAAATTTGCAAACTTTAGGGTAAGTTTATTAATGTTTATTTTGGGATTTTTTTCATGCAAAAAATGAGTTCATATTCCACTAATTCTCCTATATCAGATGCATTCAGATTCCAGGAAACTTCCAGATAACTTTAAAATCCAATAAAAGGGTTGTTACAGTTTAAACACTGTGTTGCATGGTCGTTGCCTGCACTTTGTTGGCTTCGTGGTGTCTTGCTGGCCATTCTGATATTGGAGAGGTCAACATACTTTGGAGAGTAGGAGATGAAACTTTGGCTGAAGTTCAGGAATTCGCAGCCCTGTCCTCCCCCAGCTCGCCTGAGACATGAGTTATATCATATCGCCTTACACAGACTCATCATTACCTGCTTCAAAGTAGCAAGTCAGCAGAAAATGCATCGTTGTCTGTCGATGCAAGAGGTTATAGGTCATTGTTAATGATTAAAAATATCCTTATGGAAAATTAAACTTTCAAAGATCAAATTTGAGCGCTCTTAGTGTCTACCTACTATACGGTCAAAGGGGAGGCCGTGTCAGGCACAAGATCAGAGGCGGAGCTAACAGTGGTGCAGGTGGTGGAATGCACCAGAGCTTTTCTCTGGGGAGGTAGTGCTGTGTAATATTTTTTTTTTATAATTTTTTTCTGTAATGTAGGGGACCTCTTGGGGCCCCCTTACCCAGGCCAGACCCACGAGGCCCCACCCCTGGCCCCCTTAGCCCTCCCTCCACCTGGAATTTGGTCCATTCCTGTTTAAAAAAGAGCAATTCTAATGAAGCTCCAAGAGGTGGCAGTGTGGGGCAGTGCAGTATGCTGGGGATGTGTATCAGGGAAGATGTGAGAGGGCTAGATTACAATAAAGTACATGGGAATGGGTTCTATGAGGGGGAGAAAAGGAGATACTGGTGGGTTGGTTGCTAAGAGGGGATGGATGCTGAGAGGGACTTGGTACTATATATATATATATATATATTGTTGTTTAATCGTTCAGTCACGTCCAACTCTCTGCGACTCTATGGACCACAGCCCACCAGGTGCATCTTTCAGTCACTGCCCCTCTGAGCTCCATCAAGTTCATGTTCATTGCTTCAGTGACCTCATCTATCCATCTCCGCCTCTGCCATCCCCTTCTTCTTGTTCCTTCAGTCTTTCCCAGCATCAGAGTATTTTCTAGAGAATCCTGCGTCTCATAAAATGGCCAAAATATTTGAACTTCAGCCTCATGATCATACCAGTTCAAGGGACTCTAAGCAGTCTTCTCCAACACCACAATTCAAAGGTCCAGCTCTCACATCCATATGTTACTATTGGGAATACCATAGTTTGAACTATGCAGACCTTTGTTGATAGTTTTCTATATTTGCTTTTTACAAGCTTGTCCAAGCTTGCCATAGCTTTCCTCCCCAAAAGCAAACGTCTTTTAATTCCATGACTACAGTCACCATCTGCAGAGATCTTGGATCCCAGGAAAATAAAATCTGTCACTGCCTCCACTTCTTTCCCGTCTATTTGCCAGGAAGTGAGATTGCCATTTGCCATGATCTTTTTAACATTTAGCAGCAGGCCAATCTTTGCACTCTCTTCTTTTACCCTCATCAATAAGTTCTTTAGTTCCTCCTCACTTTCAGCCATCAGACTAGTATCCTCAGCATATCTGAGGTTGTTGATATTTCTTCCAGCAATATTGATTCCGGCTTTGGATTCATGCAGTCCAGCCTTACTCATGATGTACTCTGCATATAAGTTGAATAAATAAGGTGACAATATACAACCTTGTCGCACTCCTTTTCCGATCTTGAACCATTCTGTTGTCCCATGTTCGGTTCTGACCGTGGCTTCTTGGTCCACATACAGATTCTTTAGGAGGAGGATGAGATGATCTGGTACTTCCATCTCTTTAAGGACATTCCACATTTTGTTATGATCCACACAGTCAAAGGCTTTAGAATAGTCTATGAAGCAGAAGTAAATGTTTTTTTGGAACTCTCTTGCTTTCTCTATTATCCAGCGGACATTGGCAATTTGATCTCTTGTGTCTCTTCCTCTGCAGCTCCGGCTTGCACATTTGGTAGTTTCTGGTCCATATATTGTTGGAGTCGAGCTTGTAGAATTTTAAACATTACCTGGCTGGCATGTGAAATGAGTGCAATTGTTCGATAATTGGAGCACTCTTTGGCACTGCCTGTTTTTGGGATTGGAATGTAGAATGACCTTTCCCAGTCTATTGGCCATTATTGAGTTTTCCAAATGTGTTGGCATAAGGCAAGTCACACTTTCACAGCATCATCGTGTATGATTTGAATAGTTCAATTGGGATTCCATCACCTCCTGCAGCCTTATTATCAGCAAGACATCCTAGGGCCCATCTCACTTCGCTCTCCAAGATATCTGTCTCCAACACATTGGACACATTATTAAGGTCATCTCTGCTGTTAAGACCATTCCTGTATAGATCTTCAGTTTATTCCTCCCACCACTTCTTTATCTGATCTTCTTCTGTAAAGTCCCTACCATTTTTGGCTTTTATCACGCCTACTTTTGCATGAAAGGTGTCTTTTAGATTCCCAATTTTCTTGAAGAGATCTCTCGATTTATCCATTCTGTTATCCTCTCCTATATATTTACATTGCTCCTTGTCTCTTCTTGCTATCCTCTGGAATTCTGCATTTAGTTGGATTAATCTTTTCTTATCTCCACCACCTTTCACTTTCCTTCTTTCCTGAGCTACTTCCAAAGCCTCATCAGCCAGCCAGTTTGACTTCTTAGTTTACTTTCTTTTAGGGATAATCTTTGTTGCTGTTTCCTGGATAATTTTGCAAACTTCGGTCCAAAGTTCTTCAGGCCTTCTATCTTCCATGTCTAGTCCCTTAAATCCATTCTTTGCTTCCACTGCATATTCACAAGGGATATTATTTATTTCATATCTACTTGGTCTGATGGTTTTCCCTCTTTTCTTCAGTTTAATTTTCAACTTTGCAATAAGAAGCTCATGGTCTGAGCCGCAGTCAGCTCCAGGTCTTGTGTTTGCAGATTGTATAGAGCTCCGCCATCTTTGGCTGCAAAATATATAGTCAATCTGATTTCTATATTGTCCATCTGAGGATGTCCATGTGTAGAGTCGTCTCCGAGCCTGTTGCCACGACCAGAGAATTATCTTGACAAAATTCTACTAAACTCTGACTTGCTTCATTTTGTTCTTCAAGGCCAAACTTGCCAGTATTCCAGGTGTCCTCTGGTTCATACTTTAGCTTCCAATCTCCTATGATGATAGTAACATATTTTCTTGGTGTTATCTCTATGACGTGTTGAATGTCTTCGTAGAGCTGGACAACTTCAGCCTCTTCAGCATCCATGGTTGGAGCATAGACTGGGATCACTGTGATATTACATGGCTTGCCTTGGATTCAAATTGAAATCATTCTGTAATTTATTGGGTTGTAACCGAGCACTGCTTTGGCCACTCTTTTTGACTAGGATGCCTACTCCATTTTTTCTGCGGGATTCTTGGCCACAGTAGAAGATCTGGTGGTTGTCTGATGTGAAATGTCCCATGCCAGTCCATTTAAGTTCACCAATTGCCCGGATATCAATGTTTACCCTTATCATTTCATTCTTTACCACATCTAGTTTACCTTGGTTCATAGCTCTAACAGTCCAGGTTCCTATTCTGTATTGGTCTTTGCAGCATCGGACTTTCCTTTCCCCTCCAGACACATCTGCAGCCTAGTGTCCTTTCGGCTTTGGCCCAACCAATTCATTAGATATGGTGTTACTTGTACTTGCCCTCTGCTCTTCCTCAGTAAAAACCTGAGGGGGTCATCATCAGATGTCATATTGTTATGGTTGTGCCTGTCCATAAAGTTTTACTCAGCAAAGATACTGGATTGGGTTGCCAGTTCCTTCTCCAGTGGACCATGATTTGTCTGACCTCTCTGCCATGACCTGCCATCTTGGCTGATCCTACATGGTATAGCTCATAGCTTCATCGAAGTACACAAGCCCCTTCACTACTAGACCATAACTGTTGCGCAAATTAAAGCTCATTCTGATGATGAACCCTCGTCAGCATGGGTGCAGTGACCAGACGTTTGCTTTGGAGCCTCATACGTAAAAGGGCTCACTGCACTGTCACTTTAGACTCAAGTCTGGTAGCCCTCTGGTTTGTTTGGACGTTGAGTTGCTCAAATGCAGCCTGTCGGTGAGCCCTCACTCGCCTTCACAGCCGACGTTCACCTTTGACATCAATGGCACATGGTGCTCCACAGTTTCCACGACGTTTATACGAAATGGTGCCATTTATCCAGTCACGGGACACTTTATCCACAGCAGCACGTGGACAGTTCACGGACTGCACTGTTTCAGAAATACTGTCACCCTTGGCCCGAATGCCAATAATCACCCCCTTTTCAAAGTGGATAAATCACACGTTTTACCCATGACAGCGATGGTTAATATGTTTGCAGAATGCCTACATGTCACCTTATATACCCACCAAGCCAACTCTCGACACGTTCTGTATTTCATTGGCTACGCGCTGCCGACGTCAAAAGTAGGCGGTTAACATAACAATATAACTTGACGCTGTATGTGTAGATATATATATATATATATATATATATATATATATATAAAACGAGAAAATTGTCTGTCAAAAATGATGGGAATAAAATTGTAAGCCTGGCAATGCTGTTTGCCACACAATGTGAGCCTATGGGCCCTCTGAGCACCTTCGGCACTCATTGCACGCCTGTGTCTCCTTCCCCCTTCCCCTGTGTCTCTTCCCCCCTCCCCTGTGTCTCTTCCCCCCCTCTCCCCTGTACCTCCTTTCCCCCTCTCCTTTCCCCCTCTCACTCCCCTGTACCTCCTTTCCCCCTCTCGCCCTCTCCCTCCCTTGTGTTTCCTTTCTCCCCTCTCTCCCTTTCCTGTGACTCCTTTCAAAGTGTCTTCTTCCCCCTCTCCCTTTCCCCCCTTGTGTCTCCTTTCTCCCTCTCCCTCCCCTGTGTCTCCTTCCCCCTCTCCCTCCCCCGTGTCTCCTTTCCCTCTCCCTTCCCTCCCTTGTTTCTCATTTTCCCCTCATCTCCCCCTTGTGTCTCGTTTCCCCCTCCTCTCCCTCCCTTGTGATCTCATTTGCCCCCTCCTCTCCCTCCTCACCCGGAGGACGGGACCCGCAGAGGCAGAGGCGAAGCCGGTGAGTGCTGCAATGCTGGCAGGGTTGGAAAGAGGTACGGGCCGCAAGATACTGGAAGGGTTTGCACCAACCAGGTACGTCGTGCCTGTAATGGGGGCCCGAGCATCAGTGGGGCAGGGGGAGCCTACAGTGGGGTAGGGGGAGCCTGTACTGGGGGCCCGAGCATCAGTGGGGCAGGGGGAGCCTACAGTGGGGTAGGGGGAGCCTGTACTAGGGGCCTGAGCATCAGTGGGGCAGGGGGTGCAGGGGGAGCCTACAGTGGGGCAGGGGGAGCCTGTACTGGGGGCCTGAGCATCAGTGGGGCAGGGGGTGCCTACAGTGGGGTAGGGGGAGCCTGTACTGGGGGCCCGAGCATCTGTGTGGCAGGGGGAGCCTACAGTGGGGTAGGGGGAGCCTGTACTGGGGGCCTGAGCATAAGTGGGGCAGGGGGAGCCTACAGTGGGGTAGGGGGAGCCTGTACTAGGGGCCCGAGCATCAGTGGGGCAGGGGGTGCAGGGGGAGCCTACAGTGGGGCAGGGGGAGCCTACAGTGGGGCAGGGGGAGCCTGTACTGGGGGCCTGAGCATCAGTGGGGCAGGGGGTGCTGGGGGAGCTTACAGTGGGGCAGGGGAAGCCTGTACTGGGGGCCCCGAGCCTCAGTGGGGCAGGGGGAGCCTACAGTGGGGTAGGGGGAGCCTGTACTAGGGCCTGAGCATCAGTGGGGCAGGGGGTGCAGGGGGAGCCTACAGTGGGGCAGGGGAAGCCTGTACTGGGGGCCCAAGCATCAGTGGGGCAGGGGGAGCCTACAGTGGGGTAGGGGGAGCCTGTACTGGGGGCCTGAGCATCAGTGGGGCAGGGGGAGCCTACAGTGGGGTAGGGGGAGCCTGTACTAGGTGCCCAAGCATCAGTGGGGCAGGGGGTGCAGGGGGAGCTTACAGTGGGGCAGGGGGAGCCTACAGTGGGGTAGGGGGAGCCTGTACTGGGGGCCTGATTATCAGTGGGGCAGGGGGTGCTGGGGGAGCTTACAGTGGGGCAGGGGAAGACTGTACTGGGGGCCCTGAGCCTCAGTGGGGCAGGGGGAGCCTACAGTGGGGTAGGGGGAGCCTGTACTTGTGGCCCGAGCATCAGTGTGGCAGTGGTAGCCTACAGTGGGGTAGGGGGAGCCTGTACTAGGGGCCTGAGCATCAGTGGGGCAGGGGGTGCAGGGGGAGCCTACAGTGGGGCAGGGGAAGCTTGTACTGGGGGCCCAAGCATCAGTGGGGCAGGGGGAGCCTACAGTGGTGTAAGGGGAGCCTGTACTGGGGGCCTGAGCATCAGTGGGGCAGGGGGAGCCTACAGTGGGGTAGGGGGAGCCTGTACTAGGGGCCTGAGCATCAATGGGACAGTGGGGCAGGGGAAGCCTGTACTGGGGGCCCAAGCATCAGTGGGGCAGGGGGAGCCTACAGTGGGGTAGGGGGATCCTGTACTGGGGGCCTGAGCATCAGTGGGGCAGGGGGAGCCTACAGTGGGGTAGGCGGAGCCTGTACTGGGGGCCTGAGCATCAGTGGGGCAGGGGGAGCCTACAGTGGGGTAGGGGGAGCCTGTACTAGGGGCCCGAGCATCAATGGGGCAGGGGGTGCAGGGGGAGCCTACAGTGGGGCAGGGGGAGCCTACAGTGGGGCAGGGGGAGCCTGTACTGGGGGCCTGAGCATCAGTGGGGCAGGGGGTGCTGGGGGAGCTTACAGTGGGGCAGGGAAAGCCTGTACTGGGGGCCCTGAGCCTCAGTGGGACAGGGGAGCCTACAGTGGGGTAGGGGGAGCCTGTACTGGGGGCCTGAGCATCAGTGGGGCAGAGGGAGCCTACAGTGGGGTAGGGGGAGCCTGTACTAGGGGCCCGAGCATCAATGGGGCAGGGGGTGCAGGGGGAGCCTACAGTGGGGCAGGGGGAGCCTACCGTGGGGCAGGGGGAGCCTGTACTGGGGGCCTGAGCATCAGTGGGGCAGGGGAAGACTGTACTGGGGGCCCCGAGCCTCAGTGGGGCAGTGGGAGCCTACAGTGGGGTAGGGGGAGCCTGTACTTGTGGCCCGAGCATCAGTGTGGCAGGGGTAGCCTACAGTGGGGTATGGGGAGCCTGTACTAGGGGCCTGAGCATCAGTGGGGCAGGGGGTGCAGGGGGAGCCTACAGTGGGGCAGGGGAAGCCTGTACTGGGGGCCCAAGCATCAGTGGGGCAGGGGGAGCCTACAGTGGGGTAGGGGGAGCCTGTACTGGGGGCCTGAGCATCAGTGGGGCAGGGGGAGCCTACAGTGGGGTAGGGGGAGCCTGTACTGGGGGCCTGAGCATCAGTGGGGCAGGGGGAGCCTACAGTGGGGTAGGGGGAGCCTGTACTAGGGGCCCGAGCATCAATTGGGCAGGGGGTGCAGGGGGAGCCTACAGTGGGGCAGGGGGAGCCTACAGTGGGGCAGGGGGAGCCTGTACTGGGGGCCTGAGCATCAGTGGGGCAGGGGGTGCTGGGGGAGCTTACAGTGGGGCAGGGGAAGCCTGTACTGGGGGCCCTGAGCCTCAGTGGGACAGGGGAGCCTACAGTGGGGCAGGGGAAGCCTGTACTGGGGGCCCAAGCATCAGTGGGGCAGGGGAAGCCTGTACTGGGGGCCCAAGCATCAGTGGGGCATGGGGAGCCTACAGTGGCACAGGGGGAGCCTGTACGGGTGGCCCGGGCATCAGGGGGGCTGGAGGTGCCTACAGTGGCACAGGGGGAGCCTGTACTGGTGGCCCGAGCAACAGTGGAGCTGGAGCAGCCTACAGTGGAGCAGGTGGAGCCTATTGCGGGCTTTACGATGAGCGCCTATGGCACTCAGCGCGAGCATCAGAAGGGCAGGGGGGACAATCAGTGCTTTTGGCGCTCATTGCAACCTTAGGCCCACGGGCCTTGCAGTCGCATGCGTCAACTGCTCACCTTGCTTCGTGAGGCTCGCAGTGGCGGGCCGCAAAAGCGTTACCAACATTGCAAACGTCACCAACTATTATTATATTGATCATTTAACTTATGGTGGGCAAAAGAGAGCTGCATAGAGTTGTACAGAGTACTATAGTACATAAAATGAACAGTACATTTGTGTTCCCATTTGAATGTTTAAAAAATAAATAAAGAAACGTATTTCCGGCTCAGGTTTTTCAAAAATACAGTTATTACACTGCAATTTGGGAGGCTGGCCAGGGACATGCAAAGGAGTACCCAATGTATTTTCACTCTTAAAGCCATATCTAAGTTTCATGGATTATAAAGCATCTCATCTGATAGAGGAGAATCAGTAGTGTATGCAAACATATTTTTGCATGAAAAAATACCAAAATAAACATAATAAATAATATAATAAACTTACCTTGAAGTTAGCAAAATGTCTTCGTTTTGTGCCAGTTGAATTTTAGAATAAACGCCCCCTGCAAACTCTTGCTAAATTAGCATACAATTCATCATTCTTTTTGACCAATCAAAGGCACAGGCAGCTGCAACGTTTGTATCAAAATCTGGGTTTCCTGTCTCTGCTGCAGAGCAGCATGGAATTTGTAGTATGGCAGATATCCATGTTAGAAGGTGCTATGTATTTTAATATGAGTCTCTCTCTGCAGCACATTTCACACTTCATCAACACTTCAGCTGGTAATCCATTGTGTGTATCAACTACTGCTGCTGGGCAGCTTAGTATAATTGGGTGATTGACACCTCTGCTGATAGTCCATTCTGTGTATCAACTACTGCTATTGTTTTTTTTCCTCTGAGCTATGGCGCCGTGCCAGCCTGTAATCAGATGCTTCAGACAAATTGAACTGCACAGCAGTTTGCTGAGTAACAAACCAGTTAAAATCAGAAGCCTTCCATATCCCTTTAATAACTTGTGTGTTGTTGTGCATTGTACAGTCGTGTGTGACTCTCCATGACCTCATGGACCGCAACATATCATGCTGATCCAATTTGTATTCATGGCAGAGATACTGGAGTGGGTTTCCAGTTCCTTCTCCAGTGGGCCACAGCATATAGCTCTTGGTATTCCTAGGTGGTCTCCCATCCAAGTACTGACCAGGCCAGACCCTGCATTTAATAACTTACCTGTGCTTAAAAAAGGATATGCCTAAAATCTGGCCTGTCATACTGGAGCTGAGAGACTCTACTTTTTCCTAGTAAAATGGAATTTGTTAATTGCTTCTACAATGTTGCAAATGTAAAGTTGAGCTATGGAGAGTCTCAGACTGCACTAGATTTGACTTAGAATTTTGTTTTGATTGGGCGTCTCATAATAAATAATCTTATTGGGGAATTCTGTATAGTTGTAATTCAAAGTACAACACTTAAAGGCACCTATGTAGGCAGAACGTCCTAGCCAATGATCTGTGCAGAGTTGTGTCCTAGCCAATGAGCTGTCAGCTGCAGCTTTGTCTCAGCCAGTGAGAGGGAAACAGATGTATTCAATGTTATGCTAATTTAGCTAAGGGACATTCCTTCTCAAAATCAAATGCCTGAAAATGTAAGACATTTTGCAAACTTTAGGTTAAGTTTATTAATGATTTTTTTTCATAAAACTGTTTGCATACACTACTAATACTCAGATGCTTCATAATCCAGGAAATTTACAGATACCTTTAAACATCAAAATTAGCTTCAAGCATTAAACAAGAAGCCACTATGTATCAGTATAAAATCCTGTATTTTATTCCAGCAGCAATCCCGCTGACCCTTTCACCCGTTTGATGTTCGAGGAGCTTGAAACACACATTGCCTCACAGCTTACCTGAATCAATTCTCAAGATAGCAAAAAAGAAATGAAAGCGCGTGGGTGTACTCAAAGCCGCTTCAGAGCTTTGTAGAGCACTCTCGTCTGCCAAGGCTGCTTTGAAGAAAGAGATGAGAGAACAAGAATCCTGCAATGATCTTGCATTACTGCAAAGCAGAAATCATCAAAGAGGAGGATTAACACTTGTACTGCCAGAAAGGTTGGAAACAGGAGGGTTGTTGTAAATGGAACATACGCAGATTGGACTAATGTGGTAAGTGGGGTTCCTCAGGGTTCAGTTTTAGGTCCTCTCCTTTTTAACATATTTATTAATGACTTAGAAGTAGGATTAGAAAGTATTGTCTGCATTGTTGCTGATGACATGAAGTTGTGCAAGGTAATTAAATCAGATAATGATGTGCTTTCCCTCCAAAGGGATTTACATAAATTAGAGGAATGGGCATCTAAATGGCAGATGAGATTTAATACGAATAAATGTAAAGTTATGCAACTGGGAAGGAAAAATAGCCATGCAATTTATAATCTTAATGGAGCAAATCTAGGGGTATCAGATATTGAAAAAGATTTGGGAGTACTTGTGGACAGCCACCTAGGTAACAGTGCTCAATGCCAAGCAGCAGCTGCAAAGGCAAATACAATATTAGCATGTATTAAGAAGGGTATAGAAGCCAGGGAAGCAAATATAATTCTGCCACTATACAAATCTCTAGTACGCCCTCATTTGGAATATGGAGTACAATTTTGGGCACCACTTCATAAAAAGGACATTTTAAAGCTGGAAAAAGTACAGAGAAGGGCAACAAAACTAATAAGGGGAATGGAGGGGCTAAGTTATGAAGAAAGACTAACCAAATTACACTTATTTACTCTAGAAAAAAGGCGTCTAAGAGGAGATATGATTACCTTATATAAATACATCCAGGGTCAGTATAAAGAATTGTCATGGGAGCTTTTTGTGCCAAGAAGTTTCTAACTGACAAGAGGACATCCTTTGAGGTTAGAAGTAAAAAGATTCCACCTTAAAGAAAGAAAAGGGATCTTCACAGTAAGGGTGGTCAGACTGTGGAACTCTCTACTAAAGGAGGTGGTGACAGCGGATTCAATACATAACTTTGAAAAGGTATTGTATGTATTTTTGAGTTCATTCAGGGGTACGCAGTATAACTAGAGAAGGAGGAGTATTGATCCAGGGAGGAATTCCATTGCCAGTATTTGGGGTCATGAGGGATTGTTTCCCTTCATGAGACAACTGGCAATGTTTCAGTTGTTTTTTTTTTTGTTTTGTTTACCTTTCCCTGAATCCGGTAACAATCAATCCACGTCTTACAAGGATCAGAGGAGATCTTAACTTTATGAATTACAAGTCTTTTTTTTTACATAAATTACACAACCCTAGAGGTTCTCAAGAGCAAGACCACAAGACGTCTGTCAGGCCAAGAATTGAATAAGGAATGAAGAGAAGGATAGGAATGGAGAGTAGGAAGAGATAGAGGAGCGAGGAACGAAGAGAGGGAGAGGAATGGAGAGTAGGAAGAGATAGAGGAACAAGGAATGAAGAGAGGTAGAGGAATGGAGAGTAGGAAGAGATAGAGGAGCAAGGAATGAAGAGAGGGAGAGGAATTGAGAGTAGGAAGAGATAGAGGAGCAAGGAATGAAGAGAGGGAGAGGAATTGAGAGTAGGAAGAGATAGAGGAGCAAGGAATGAAGAGAGGGAGAGGAGTGGAGAGCATGAAGAGATAGAGGAGCATGGAATGAAGAGAGGTAGAGGAATGGAGAGTAGGAAGAGATAGAAGAGCAAGGAATGAAGAGAGGGAGAGGAGTGGAGAGTAGGAAGATATAGAGGAGCAAGGAATGAAGAGAGGGAGAGTAGTGGAGAGTAGGAAGATATAGAGGAGCAAGGAATGAAGAGAGGTAGAGGAATGGAGAGTAGGAAGAGATAGAGGAGCAATGAATGAAGAGAGGGAGAGGAGTGGAGAGTAGGAAGAGATAGAGGAGCAAGGAATGAAGAGAGGGAGAGGAGTGGAGAGTAGGAAGAGATAGAGGAGCAAGGAATGAAGAGAGGTAGAGGAATGGAGAGTAGGAAGAGATAGAGGAGCAAGGAATGAAGAGAGGTAGAGGAATGGAGAGTAGGAGGAGATAGAGGAGCAAGGAATGAAGAGAGGTAGAGGAATGGAGAGTAGGAGGAGATAGAGGAGCAAGGAATGAAGAGAGGGAGAGGAATGGAGAGTAGGAGGAGATAGAGGAGCAAGGAATGAAGAGAGGTAGAGGAACGGAGAGTAGGAGGAGATAGAGGAGCAAGGAAAGAAGAGAGGGAGAGGAATGGAGAGTAGGAAGAGATAGAGGAGCAAGGAATGAAGAGAGGGAGAGGAATGGAGAGTAGGAAGAGATAGAGGAGCAAGGAATGAAGAGAGATAGAGGAATGGAGAGTAGGAAGAGATAGAGGAGCAAGGAACAAAGAGAGGGAGAGGAATGGAGAGTAGGAAGAGATAGAGGAGCAAGGAATGAAGAGAGATAGAGGAATGGAGAGTAGGAAGAGATAGAGGAGCAAGGAATGAAGAGAGGGAGAGGAATGGAGAGTAGGAGGAGATAGAGGAGCAAGGAATGAAGAGAGGTAGAGGAATGGAGAGTAGGAGGAGATAGAGGAGCAAGGAATGAAGAGAGGGAGAGGAATGGAGAGTAGGAGGAGATAGAGGAGCAAGGAATGAAGAGAGGTAGAGGAATGGAGAGTAGGAGGAGATAGAGGAGCAAGGAAAGAAGAGAGGGAGAGGAATGGAGAGTAGGAAGAGATAGAGGAGCAAGGAATGAAGAGAGGGAGAGGAATGAAGAGTAGGAAGAGATAGAGGAGCAAGGAATGAAGAGAGATAGAGGAATGGAGAGTAGGAAGAGATAGAGGAATTAGACTGGGCAATGAAAGAGGGATGCGGAGCTGGCAGAGAAAAGGTGGTGAGTAAGGGAGAAAAATTGGTGATGTGATATGAGTGAAAAGAGAGAAATAAGAAGTGACAGCAGAGTAATAAGGAGCTGGCAGAGAATGGCGAGTGAGGAGTGGAATTAAAGAAATGGATAAAGAAAAAGGACAGGATTGAGGGTAGAGAAATTTTCAGAGAAAGATAGATGAGGAGAATGTGGAGAAATGGATATGGAAGCAAGAGGAGTGGAGAGGTGGGAGAAAGGAGAATGGGAGACACATGGACAAGTGGATATTGCAGAGAACAAAGGAATGTAGAAGGAAACAAGAGCAGAGAGTAAGAAGGACACAAGTTGGGAGCAGGACTTGGAGTTAGCAGAGAATGAGGACTGTGACGAGGAGTGAGGAGGAAGTGGTGAGAACATGATGAGGATTGGTGGTGACCGATGGAAGAGATAGCGGCGAGACGAGGGAGGAGACAAGTGAGGAGACAAGTGAGGAGACGAGGGAGGAGACGAGGGAGGAGACGAGGGAGGAGACGAGTGAAGAGACGAGGGAGGAGACGAGTGAGGAGACAAGGGATTAGACGAGGGTGGAGACGAGTGAAGAGATGAGGGAGGAGACGAGGGAGGAGATGAGTGAGGAGACGAGGGAGGAGACGAGTGAAGAGACGAGTGAAGAGACGAGGGAGGAGACGAGTGAAGAGACAAGGGAGGAGACGAGGGAGGAGACGAGGTAGGACAGAAGTGAGGAGACGAGAGAGGAGACAAAGGAGGAGACGAGTAAGGAGACGAGGGAGGAGACAAGTGAGGAAAAGACTGAGGAGAAGAGTGAGGAGACGAGTGAGGAGACGAGGGAGGAGATGAGGGAAGAGACAAGTGAGGAGAAGAGTGAGGAGAAGAGTGAAGAGACGAGTGAGTAGACGAGGGAGGAGACGAGTGAGGAGACAAGGGAGGAGACGAGGGAGGAGACAAGGGAGGAGACGAGTGAAGAGACGAGGGAGGAGATGAGGGAGGAGACAAGGGAGGAGACAAGTGAGCAGACGAGGGAGGAATCGCGTGAGGAGATAATGGAGAGATGAAGAGACAAGGGAGGTGACGAGTGAGGAGACGAGGGAGAAGACGAGTGAGGAGACGAGGGAGGAGACAAGTGAGGTGACGAGGGAGGAGAAAAGTGAGGAGACGAGAGAGGAGACAAAGGAGGAGACGAGTGAGGAGACGAGGGAGGAGACGAGGGAGGAGACGAGGGAGGAGACAAGTGAGGTGACGAGGGAGGAGAAAAGTGAGGAGACGAGAGAGGAGACAAAGGAGGAGACGAGTGAGGAGACGAGGGAGGAGACGAGGGAGGAGACGAGGGAGGAGATGAGTGAGGAGATGAGTGAGGTGACGAGGGAGGAGACGAGGGAGGAGATGAGTGAGGAGATGAGTGAGGAGATGAGTGAGGAGACGAGGGAGGAGACGAGGGAGGAGACGAGGGAGGAGATGAGTGAGGAGATGAGTGAGGAGAAGAGGGAGGAGACGAGTGAGGAGACGAGGGAGGAGACGAGGGAGGAGACAAGGGAGGAGACGAGGGAGGAGACGAGGGAGGAGACGAGGGAGGAGAAGAGGGAGGAGAAGAGGGAGGAGAAGAGGGAGGAGACAAGGAAGGAGACGAGGGAGGAGAAGAGGGAGGAGACGAGGGAGGAGAAGAGGGAGGAGACAAGTGAGGAGACGAGGGAGGAGAGAAGATACCAACAAATCAGAAATAGGGAAATAAGATGTAAGGAGTTGGGTGAGAGATAAGGATGTTGAGATTATATTTTAAACATGTCTTAGTTACATAGTTACAAAGTAATTAAGATTGAAAAAAGACTTTTATTTCACCTTTTTAGATCTCTTTAGATCTCCTTGTAATATCTGGATTAATTGTTATTTGATCCAGAGCAAGGAAAACAGAAACCTCACTGAAACCTTGCAAATTGTCTTATAGGGGAAAAAAGATCCCCCCTTTCCCCAGATACTGGAAATTGGATTCCTTCCTGGATCAATACTCTTTCTCTAGTTATCTGTGATTGGTTAGTACATCTAGTACCAATATAAATATTGTATGCATGAGCTGCTAGGGGCAGACATTGAAGGGACTATTTGGAAGGTTCCAATGAGTCAAAATCTTTTAAGCACTTGTTAATAAAATGATGCTTAGATCCTTCAGTCGTGTCCAATTCTCGATGTATAAAAACGCAGCACACTAGGCACATGTGTCTGTGCTTATCCATATGGTTTTCTTGGCAAAGATACTGTAGTGGTTTGCCATTCCCTTCTCCAGTGGACCGTGATTTGTCTGACCTTCCTGCTATGACCTGCCCATATTGGGGGATCCTACGTGGAATTGCTCACAGCTTCATTGAGATACACAAGCGTCTTCACCATGACAAGGTAGAGATCTAGAACACTTTGATAGTTTATTTTAATATTAAAAACAGGGAATCTTCCATATCCCTTTAAAGATCCCCTTCATATGATACATATAATGTGGCATTGTTACTGGCAGAGTAAGTACTCAGGAGACGTTACTCTAAACAAGTGCTTTCAGTATGATTTTTGTGGCATTTTGCATTGTTACATCTATTTATGACTTTAAAAGCACAGAATCACATATTATAATTGTCGAACTACTATTTGTCGTCACGCTGCGTTTCGTAGTGCGTACGACTTAGCGATGAGCGCCGCAGGCGAGCCGTTAAATCGTAGCACTTTGGCAATGAGCGCCGCAGGCGCTCATTGCAGGCGAGCCGTGCGCAGCGAGGCGAGCCGTTAAGTCGTAGCACTTTCGCATCGAGGCGAGCCGCTAAACCGCTCTGTTGCGTAGTGCGTACGACTTAGCGATGAGCGCGGCAGGCGCTCATCGACCGTCGAGCCTCGCACAGCGAGGCGAGCTGTTAAATCGTAGCACTTTGGCAATGAGCGCCGCAGGCGCTCATTGCAGGCGGGCCACGTGCGCAGCGAGGCGAGCTGTTAAGTCGTAGCACTTTGGCAATGAGCGCCGCAGGCGCTCATTGCAGGCGAGCCGTTATGTTAAATCGTAGCACTTTGGCAATGAGCGCCGCGGGCGCTCATTGCAGGCGAGCCGTTAAACCGTAGCACTTAGAAAAAAAATACAAGGTGAAAAAAATTACGAGATAAGCGGCGGAACAAAAACAGTAAAAATAACACTATATACACACTAAAAAATAAAACAAAGGTCACTCACAGCATGGGGCACCAGGCAGGACGTCTGGGTGAGTTGGAACTGCAATTTAGATCGATTTAGCCGAGTTGCAAAGATCGAAAATTGGGTAAGTGAGAAAAAAATGTCCGACGAAAAAAATTAAAACGAGGCTATACTACTACGAACTGCGTAAAACACAGTCACAGACATATGTCTTTGAAAAACAACGAGATAAGGGAGGCGGATTAACCGCGCAATGAGTAAAAAGACAGTAGTGAGTACATTTTACAAAACACAATTACAGATTTACGTATTAACACAGATTTAACAACTTTGTCTCGCGCAACATCGGATTTCCCGCCTAAACCAACGCATTTGATGTGAAATATAAGTTGTAAGTTACAAAAAAAAAAAAAAAATTGGTATTTATTTTAAGAAAAAAAAAAAGAGACAAATGTAGCGTCATGTTTTGTGGCAAACAAATTTCACTACATTTAATTCTTAGTGACCGTCATTTGACCGTTTGACCATATTTACTGTAAAACCGCAGTACTTTAGCGGGCTGAGCGATGAGCGCTGCAGGCGATCATTGCCCGGCGAGCCTCGCACAGCGAGGTGAGCCGTTAAACCTTAGTACTTTGGCAATGAGCGCCGCAGGGCTGAGCGATGAGTGTCACAGACGATCATTGCCCGGCGAGCCGTTAAACCGTAGTACTTTGGCAATAAGCGCCGCAGAAAAAATGCCGCACGAACAAAACGTAAACGAGGCTACAGCACTATAACCACGGAAAACACGTACCGATAATCCGCTAAGATGCATACCACACATTACCCGCCATTTTACGATAATGCGGAAGTACACAACTACGCTAACGGTTTCGGCTCGCGCACGCACACTATTACACTGCACACGTTCATCACGCTTACACAGCAGCTCCACACCACTAATGCTGCAGCAACATCAACACAGATTGCCAGCTCTACAACACAATGCATAAAAATACATAAATTCATTTATTAATTTGAATTCTATATTTCAGTAGTACACAAAAAACATTAGCTACCTTACAATTCCATGTGTATATTAATAACTAAACAACTTTTAAAACATGCACATCTGATTGCCGTCATTTTTTGACGGGCAATACGCTAGTTATTTTATATTATTTACCACGGGGTACATTTAAGAACAGATATTCCGGCGGCTTCTTTGGACTTTGTACAATCACCCCATAAATCCTGAGAACTGATCCCTCCTATAAACTCTAATCAGAGACTTGGAAGTACATTAAGCTTCCTCTGAAAGTGGTAACATAATATACAGTAAATAGAGTTTAGTTTTATTTCCATTTTGTATCCAAATTGGTCCCTCACAAGAAAGGGAATAGAAACAGATCCCATCATGCAACAGGAGAATGTAAAAATATAACTTTATATTTCTCTTTAAAGGCATTTGGAAGGTTCCTGGATATTACTAGATATATAATGTCCCTGCGTATCTATTTACTTTTATGTACTTTATTTTCTTAAGAAGCGATTATAAGCTCTGTTTTTACAGCCTAAAATCAAAACAAATAGTCCCTGCATGGGTCTGTCCTCTGCATCATAAGCAGATACGGTCTCTGCAGGCCTAGATGTGCAGTGTAGTGTCCTAGCCTATCAGGGATGACATCTTAGCAGCATGTTGCTGAGAGATGGTCACTGATTGGTTAGTATGAGACACAGCACATCCAATCCTACAGAACCTGTGTCTGTATGTATTGCAGTGGGCAGACCCATACAGGGACTATTTGTTTGATTTTAGGCTGTAAAACATGGCTTATAAGCACTTCTTACTAAAATAACGTACATGTCAGTAAATAGATACCCAGGGATATTATATACAGAGTAACACTCAGGGACCTTCTATATCCCTTTAAAGGGCCACTGTAGTTTGGGAAATACATCATCTGTTTGTAATAAATGAATAACATTATGGGAGGAAAAACATTTTAGGTAAAAAAATTATTTTATTAGACTCGTGCCTAAAAGATGCCATGTTTGTGTCTTACACAGTTTCTTCTGGGTTGGAGTCTCAGTGGCAGAGCTAGTGAATGGAGGGCCCCGGTGCAAAATAATCTGAGGGCCCCCTTTTCCACATCTATACAATGGAATGCTCTTAGGGGTCAATAAAACTCTAGAAATATATGTAGGTCTTCAGAACATCTTTCTATAAAAGTAATTGTATGTTCCTCTCCCCAACAGGGTAGCAGAGGGACCCTATTAGGGTGTGAGCCGCTGTGCTTTGCACCTGCTGCACCTGCTCTGTCACTATAATGGCTGCTTCCATGCACGAGCTGCCAACAGACCAAAGTCTTTTAAATTAATTTTTTTCTCAAAAAATGCGTTCATGCTGTAACTTACACAGCTTCTAATGGTGTTATTTGGTTATTTACTTCCCAAACATGTGATGTTTTTGCTAATCTCCCGGGATCCTTTAAACCTTCTATCAAACATTATGATCAGAAATTTACTTATTTTCATAAATATGCAATTTTTGTCAAACACATCAAAGAGCCGGATCCAATGCCCAAAACTGCTTTGTTTCATTTAATATTTGCACTAAAATGTCAGATTATTATCATGTTTTTCAACACATTGTGTGGATAAAATGCACAAATAACAGAAATATCACATTTTGTTGAAATCATGTATTTTTGTCTTTTAAAGCTTTCAACATATCTAATTACCTTGGTATTATCTCCAGTTCAGCTGCACTGGGGGGGAAAGAGCTGACAACTCTCCTGAAAGGACTATAAATTACAAACTCCTCCCTAATGCTTATATACTCTCTTCACTTCAATAATACATTTCAGTTTCTTTTTCCTTTGGGTTTAATATGTCTTAGAAACACAAGAAAAAGCTAACATTGTAGAAAATAGAGAGTATGGGGCTTTGCTTGTGATTTATGGTCCTTTCAGGACCTGCACAGATAGACTGCTGGTAGCCATGAGGGAATTTACTATCAAACATCAGCTTGTAAAGTTTACCTTGAGCTGCTTAGCTTTATCCCTTATGAGGTCATCAAAGGGTGGAAACAACTCTGACTGGGAGGCAGTGCTAAATGGGCAGACACAAACATTTGTGCTTGACAAAAAAAAGCAATTTAACTGACTTTTAGCCAATTAAAAGTATCCCTTGCTGTCTAACCCCTCCTGGATCGCTACCTTGTACTGGTGAAGGGGCTTGTGTACTTCAATGAAGCTGTGAGCTACATCATGTAGAATTAACCAAGATGGGCAGGTCATAGCAGAGACGTTGGACAAATTGGAGAAGGAACTGGCAACCCACTCCAGCATATTTGCCAAGAAAACCATATGGATTAGCACACCCAGACACAAGATGTGCCTGGGGTGCTGCGGCCCATTCGGTCATGAAGAGTCGGGCATGACTGAACAACAATGTTGTCAAACTTGTGGCTGACCATTTAGGACTACTTCTCAGTCAGAGTTGCTCCCACCCCTTTATTACCCTATAGGGGTGGAGACAAGCAGTTAAACTGGAGGTTTAAAAGTTCATGTTTGAAAGTAAATTTAATATTGAATATTGCTTTTATGAAATCTGTACCTGATTAAAACCTCATTCTCCTGTCGTTATGGGATTACAAGACAGTCAGACCCCAGAGGTTAATTAACATTTATTGCCAATAATCACTCATTATAATAAGATACCATCTATCTGGGTTAATGGATCAGAAAGGCTGATTGACACAGAAAAAAATATAAATTTCAGTGTAAGTTTAAGGAGCATTCAAGTAATTTTGTATTGTTATCTCCTTAGATTTTTTTAGATGTTCCTTTAAGTGGTTTTATAATTATAATTGCCTGAAAATGTTCTCTTGGTTGCTCTGATTGTGTGAAAATCCAACATGTAAAGGAGAACTGGCAGAGGCAGGAAGTAGCAGGTATTCAGTGCTTCCTTATATCCACTTCCCTTTACATTCCAGGTGACTTTTTAAATGTTTTCTAGAAAAATAGGAACAAGAACAAGAGGTCATGAAAGTGAACTGGAGAGTGAAAGATTCAGGGGTAATTTGAGAATGTTCTACTTTAAAGCAAATGAAGTAGATAAGTGGAGCAGCCTTCCAGAGGAAATCAAGCATGCCTGTGATAAGCATAACACTATCCTAAGGATTAACTAAACATCGGCTGTGGTTTTAGAAAAACTTCACTGTATTTATTTATTTTACATTTTGTAAATCATTTTCACATTATTGAGTTAAGCTCTTCAAATGAGCACTTCAGCGGCCCTTTAATTCCTGTTTTAGGTAGATAGAATGGGCAGGTTAACAGCCCCATTAAATTAGCCCTCGTAGTTCCCTCGGTCCTCGCAAAATAAATTATTTTGCTGTTTGCGGGGACCGATTCCACAATACGCCCCTCGCAGCCTGCTTTGTGAGATGACACCGAAAAACAGACAGGAATAGGCTCCGAGAGAGCTACGGAGTAACAAGCAGCCATAAATCTATGGGGTGAGCCTCGCACCTCGGAAGAATCCCTACGGGCACAAAAAAGTGCCAGCAAGGGATCCTAAACCACATACGTGCTGCATCGGAGCCGCCCGAGATAGCCGTGTGATGCTCCCCCTTCTCCCTAAACACATCCCCATGCTGCAGGGGTCCCTATCCCCCATTGCAATGGGGGGCCCCGATCGACATCGATCAGGCTCCAGCTGCATTTAAAACATTTAAATTCCCCTCCGCTGGTCCTTAAAGGGCCCACGGCACTCCATTAGCTATTCCCGGCCACGGGAGTAATGTTAGTAACCCTGCAGCACCTAACATTAACCACCTCTATGCTGGGGGTCCCCATCTGGACCCCCGAAGTAGCCCCACATTAACCCCTTGCTGCAGGGATCCATATGGACACCCACAGCCCCCCCCCCCACATTAACCCATTGCAGCGGGGATCCCCGTGGCATTTAAAAATGTAAATGTCCTGCCTTGCGGGTCCTTAAAAGACCGTAAAGGTCCTGAAAGGACCCACGCTAAAAAAATATTAACCCCTGCCATGGGGGTACTATAAGTAACCCCCCAGGCACCTAAAATTAACCCCATCACTCATGGGGCTCTATACAGAGCCCCATGAGCCCTTAATTAACCCTGTCACTTATGGGGCGCTATACAGGGCCCCATGAGCCCTTAATTAACCCTGTCACTTATGGGGCGCTATACAGAGCCCCATGAGCCCTTAATTAACCCTATAACTCACGGGGCTCTATACAAAGCCCTATGAGACTAAAATTAAACCCCTCAGTCCAATAGGGGTCTATATAGACCCCTATAGGACACTATTAACCCCTAGGTTAACCCTACAAGTGCCATGACAAAGTCTAAGCACGACACTACACTATTAACCCTAACTATACCTCATTAACCCAATAACCCTAACTATACCTCATTAACCCATACTAAACCCTATCTAACCCTAACTGGGCCTATCTAACCCTATCTGGACCTAATAACCCTTACTGGGCTATTCTAACTCTAAATGGGCCTATTTTACCCTGTCTAGCCCTATTTAACCCCAATGTAAGCCTATGTAACCCCATCTAGCCCAATTTAACCCCATCAGGTATGGTGGACTATACAATGAGAAGCCTATTTTTAACCCCATAAGTGCCATGAGCGTCCTCCAGGACCCTCATGACACTAAGTACAAACACTACACTACATTATTCTCCCCCAATAAACCACTAAATCTAAACTAACCCCCTTCTACCCTAACCTATTAACCCCTACCTACCTAACACTGCCTACCTAACTCCCTATTAAGCCCCCCACCCCACTAATTACACAAACAAAAACAAAAAAACCTAAGGTACAAAAAATAAAAAAAAACATGTTACCAAAAATAAGAAAGATACAAAAAAAGGACATTACAAACCCCCCCTCACTACAATATAATTACACACCTGCAAAGAAAAGGCATACGCAAATATACATAACAGTACAGTAATAAATACATTATAAATATACCCCTAACTACAATACATTACCCCCTATCTAGACATTACCCTCTATCTATACATCACCCCCTATCTAGACATTACCCCCACTAGATATTACCCCCAATCTTTACAACACCCCCTATCTATACATTACCCCCTATCTATACATTACCCTTACCCCCTATCTAGACATTACCCCCTATCTAGACATCACCCCCTATCTAGACATCACCCCCTATCTAGACATTACCCCCTATCTAGACATTACCCCCTATCTAGACATTACCCCCTATCTAGATATTACCCCCTATCTATACATCACCCCCTATCTATACATTACCACCTATCTATAAAGTACCACCTAAATCTAAGCTAAAATAGAATAAATAAAACCACTTACCTTTGCAGATGTCTCTTCAGATCGCACCCCCTAGGAAAAAAAGAAACATCAAATTATTACAGAATTAAACATTACATATAATAAATAAACTTTATGAATACAGTATTGAACTCACCTTTCCACCATGTCCTTGTCCATCTTCTTCTGTTCTCCGGCTCGGCCCCTGGAAAAAAAGAAGCATCACATTAGTATAACACATACACAAATACACACAACATAAATAAACAATAAACATTATACATTTAAAACTTACCTGTCGTACTTATAGTACCCCCACGACAGGGTTTAATATTCTTTTTTTAGCGCGGGTCCTTTCAGAACCTTTATGGTCCTTTAAGGAAATTTGAATATTTTTAATGCAGCGGGGGCATGATCGATGCCGATCGAGACCCCAGCTGCAAGGGTTAATATGGGGACACTTTGGGATTCCTGATGGGGACCCCCAGCATATGGGGACCCCCAGCATATACTTACAGTACCCCCGCGGCCGGGATTCGCTAATGGTGTGCCATTGGCCCTTTAGAGACCCGCGGCGGGAATTTGAATTTCTTAAATGTAGTGGGGTCCTGATCTATGCCGGTCAGGGACCCCCGCTGCAAGGGGAAAATGTGTGTGTGTGGGAGGCTGTGGGGGGCCTTATGGACCCCTGCAGCAAGGGGTTAATGTGGGGTCACTTTGGGGGTCCCGATAGGGCCTTCCAGCATAGAGGGGGTTAATTTTAGGTGCCAGGGGGGTACTTGGTGTACCCCCCACAGCAGGGCTTGTATGTAGAACTGCCGCGGAGGTCCTGTTCAAGACCACCACGGCCAGTGATGAGGTGTGGGAGCCTGCGAGATCATCTCTCAGGCTGTCACTCCTCATGTAGATTTTCTCCGTGTTTGACACGGACGGCCCTGCTGCGTAGCTCACACGTTGCTTGCAGCAGGGCTAATTTAATAGCGTCGTAACTTTGGAAGACTTGCAGCACGTAGGGCTTAAGTACAAACCTCGTATCTAGGAGGCTGGAATTTAATATGGCTATAAATGGGCATTTTGTTTCTTATTTGGCATCCAATCTAAGTTTATTTCCTTCTTTGTGGCCTCCATTAAATTCCAAATTTGCTACAATTACATAGCGATTCCATTGAACAAGCCCGCAGTTTACAGGCCGAGAGCCAAAACCGTAAACCATGCGCCTGTAAGTAGCATTTCAGAGTGGGATCATGATCCATTAAGCAAGGCCGTACCTACCGATTTAGAATCAGCCAAAACATGGAGGATAAACGTCAATCAATTAGCGTTTATGCGATCAGACTCGCAATCCGGCAATAAAAATTAATGGTGATACTGTTTTAGTCCATGTGGGTGGCCTGATATGTGTTAACTCCTTGATTCCAGAGATTGATATAACACAGTAATTAAAAAAAATAAAAAAAAACGTTTTGATTGCAGATTTGCGGGCTTGAGACTGTTGTGCAATTAATTCTAATGTCTGTCATCGTTTTCCCCGTTATTTACAGTGCAGTAGTGATTTATTATTTGCATTTACAGTGCTATGTCTTTAACCCCCTTGCACGTCCTGTCTGGTACTTGAAGGATTTTCTTCTACATTTACGGGTGTAAAAACATTTGAGGGCTTGGGCAGTTGAATAGCGATTTGCGATTGTAACATTTACGGGCTTGAAAGATCAAAGGCTTAGATGGGTTGGAGTTACGATTTTAACAACCGCAGGGATTTTCAGCCCTTAACCGGGTACCTAAAAGGCGCAAATTATTTTACGGGATCTTGTTACTAGAGGCCGGTGAATAAAGTTTATGAAAGAACGTTGTCGAATTACATGTTACCAAATGGGGAAGATTTACTCTCAAAGAGACTTCTCAGCTTAGTACATCTGGCCCACTTTTGTGTGGAATGTATTTGTAAACATGTAGTTAGTTAATAAGTCCAATAATAATGACTGTATATGACACAATAGCGCAAGGCAATAATGATATATATATATATATACACACACACATATATATATATATATCGCAGTCACTAAACGCATAGGACAGGCTGCCAGAACAACTACACAACATATGGCTTTTGTTAACTTATCTTTCTGACTTTTACCAATAAAAATAATGGGCTGAAACTGCTTTTTTTCGCTGATAAGGTCTCATATGGAAACCGTTAACATTATAATTCCGCTCTGTTACAAGTCAATGACCGGGAAGGTACCGAGCCAGTGGGCCAAAATGCACATTTTTAGGATATTTTCAGTCCACAGCTGTAAATTTTAGGCACTTGACATGAATGTACGGATTCTGCTTAGTATCGCTTTGGATGCTGCTGCCTGGGAGCCCGGGGCTGGAATAGTCACTTTTATTTAATCTTTAGAAACCGGAGCAATAATTGGAATTAATTGTGAAATTGGAAATTTTTGGGTAACTTAAAGGAATAAGGAAGCTTACTGGATGTTACTAGGTATATAATATATATTTGTATCTGTTTACTTTTATGTACTTTAATTTATTAGGAAGTGCTTATAAGCTCTGTTTTACTGCATAAAATCAAACAAATAGTCCCTGTATGGGTCTGCCCTCTGCAATGTATGCAGACACAGACTCTGTAGGTTTGGATGTGTAGTGTAGTGTCCTAGCCTATCAGGGACCACGTCTCAGCAGCATGTTGCGGAATGTTTTCTGAGATTTGATCCATGCCCTACAGAATCTGTGTCTGTGTATAATTGTATATATATATATATATATATATATATATATATATATATATATATATATATATATATAAAATAGGAATTGTATCTCATACCTGCACCACACATATATATATATATATATATATATATATATATATATATATAATCTACAGAACCAACACATGAACTGCCTCTTTCTGTATATATATATATATATATATATATATATATATATATATTTGTGTGCTTCCTTCAGTCATGTCCAACTTTCCATGACCTCATGAACCATAACACACCAGGCACATCTTTATGTTCATGGTCATTGCTGATCCACTTGGTTTTCATGGCAGAGATACTGGAGTTTGTTGCCAGTTCCTTCTCCAGTGGACCACAGCATACAGCTCCTGGTATTCCTAGGTGGTCTCACATCCAAGTACTGACAGGCCTAATCCTGCCTGGCTTCAAGGGGGTGTGACCTTTTGGGTCCCTGACTGGAATCAAACCCAGGTTGCAGCGTTGAAAGCACTAAATCCTAACCACTGGACCACCAGGGAACCCTTCTGTACATATATGGCTGTAAAAAAATCTAACACTTAGGAGCCAGACAGACTGTTTCTATGAGCTCTGATTCTTCCTAACTCTGATGACAGGCAGCTCAGCACATAATATAAATAGATGCCAGCATGGGGCACCCCTTCCAGAGTGGGCCCCTCACAAAAGTATCCTGCACCCTGAATGCCTCATTCCCATAATGCATCAGAACCCAAGATGAGATCCTCATGGTAAATATATTCAGTGCTTCCCTGTATGATAGCTTGTCAATACATTCATAACCTTTTTAGTGTTCTTTTCAAGCTTTTTTGCTAATATCACCCTAATAGGAATGTAATATATTTGCTTCTGAATTTTTTATTTTACTACCAGGACTCAGCACACCTTTAAATCCATTTTCCATTAGTCCCTCAGTGCATGAAGCGCTGGCTCCGCAGCAAGCGCCCCTCATCCATGTGTTGTTACTTATCACCTTTCCTTTCTTCATCATTTTGAGGTGTTACAAATGAATTCTTTACAGGCTGTGGAACTGAAAATCAAAAATCCATTTTTTTGGTGCAATTTCCTGTACGGAGAGGATTATAGCCACATATAAACTGCGCGGTGCATGTTAATGTGCTCCTGCAGGGTCATATAATATTGTGTCACTGACGTAATGCTGGGAACGGATGTGGGCAATGTGCTGAGCAGATGCCCACCAAACACGGGCACTCGTAGAACAGCTTGACACAACCGCCCGCTTAAAGTGACACAGCAAAACCAGCTATTGCAAAAATGTAACATGTACTAACTTAGGGCCCTGTTCTGTTGCCCGATTCGTAAATTTATACTCAATTAAAGCCGCTCTTAATATTGCCACATATTCTATTAGCTACTCACAATACGATTACAAGTTCCTGCCAACAATCCCTACGAACCAATCAAACCCGCAAAACCGGCCTTGGAACTTCATTGGTTTTAGCAAAGCTCGAATATTATAAGCTATAAATAATTAAAGTTATACAAAATGGATATTATATTAGACCCGTAGCGCCAGGTCACAATAAGGTCTAATCCGCAACTGAAAAAGTAACACGTTTCTGTTGAAAATATTATGAGTACTAAATAGGGCTTTTTCACACACTTATTAGAGCTGTAACAGCAATTAAACACAGAATACTGCACTATAAAAGCATGGAAAGACATTTTAATTAATTGTACAACAGTCTCAAACCCACAAATAGGCAATTAAAAATATTCTTTTAAATGTTATTTCTGAGTAATATCGGTCCAGGGACTCAAGGGGTTAATCCATATCATGAAACCCACATGGACTAGAACAGATGCTCTAATGCATGTTATAGAGAAGCTTGATTGCAAGCCTGATCGGCAAATATTACTTATTGGAACTTAAATTCTTAGCTTCCGATTGCAGATTACGTGTAACTTCCATGTTCTACTGACGTCATGTTGACGGTCTCATTTACTATTGGCTGTGTCTAAGAAGTTAATTACAGGCTTGCTTAAATATTGTCTGATCACATGATCGCGCCCCCTAAAAAAGCAGGATTTACGTGTTCAGCCTTGCAGTCAGAATTTGCGAGCTGGAGTCAATAGAATACATCTAAACATTTATTACAATAAACACCGGCAGACAAATTTGTGAGTTTGAGGCATTTGCGAGCTTCTCATAGAATAGGGCCCTTAGATTTTATAATGTTGTAAATTCAGGACAGAACAGTTTGGGCTGCATTGGCCCTTTAAATAATACATTGCAGGAAATGCTTGCCTGTGCACAGAGCATACACCTGTATGCTGCTTCCATTGGCTGGCAAGCATAGCTATATTAAAGAGACACTGAACACATTTTTTTGTTTGTTACATATGAAAGACATATTTGATGAAGTATTACGGTGTGTTTTCTTTTGTCAAAAGTGGTTCCCAAAGCAGAAAAAAATAATCAATTACTTTAACTTGCCCCTATCAGACAATGAGGAGTAATATAGATGTATGAGTCATACTTGTCTGCCAATGGGATCTACAGATATGCATTTGCTCTGTGCACTTTTTGTTAGTTGTAATGAAGTTTAAAGGGACCCTGTCACCCCAACAGGAAGTTGATTTCATTTTTAAGAGCATTATAAACTGGCTATACATTGTACTAGCAGGTTTTCTCTACAGTAAATCATTTATGAAACATTTAGCATTGATATTGCGGCTCCTGTATGCTAATGTGCGATTCAGAGTGCTTGATAAGGGTGGGAGGGGAGTCTAACTGTCAGAGAACATTGCAGGTCTTTATTTTGGCCACCACAGACACACACAAGCAGACTGTATTCCTAATTAGCAAATGAAAGCAGCTAATTAATGTGTTTGCTGCTCATTTGCATATAAAAGCATCAGCAACAACAATATGGAATTTCCCAGGATTGGTTCACTTAAGAAAAAAATGTATTTCATGTTATTTAAAAATAAACTAAAAAAAAAAAAATGGGGTGACCCTTTAAACAGGTTTTACTTAAAAAAAATTTGCATGCAAATCATTATGTTGGTAATGTTTATGGCATTGCCTTTTAAATAATTATGTTCCATGGCCCTTTAAATTCCAGTAATTATACTCCAGCTCAGTTTATTCAGCACTGGGTCCTTCAAATAAAAAATAAGACAATGTTAAATGTTCAAAAATCTCTTCTTTGAGATGCAACAAAGATAAATGGCTTTTTATTTTCCTAATATCTTGATTCCTGTGTTGGGTGGAACACGTGGGGATTTTGGTGTTTAATATAAAGTTAATGTTAAAATAGCAATAAAAATGGAACCTGAACCTGAAGCAGATGGTTTGGTGACGGCGTGTGGGGAGGAGTCATTGGGACCCTCACCCTGAGTTCTGGGTCTGATACTTAATATCTTAACTATTAAATAAAAAAAAGACAAACACCTATAAGATTAAAATAAAGCAAATATTCAGTAACAAGCACAGTATATATCATTGTAACCATTTTATGACATTTATTATAATAATAGCTGATATAATGTCAGGGGATATAACTATCTATCATTCCATTCCCTTAGTTATATATGTACTATATATATATATATATATATATATATATATATATATATATATATATATATATATACTTCAACAAGGCCAGATTATCCATTAGGCCAACTAGGCATGTGCCTGTAAAGGGCGGTCATTTTTTTGACTTAACGAACCCTAAAATTTGATTCTGGCATTACATATTACCCTCTGACCCTGTCACGGTGCATTCCCCAAAATGTCACTAATCTGTCCTGAAGCTTCACACTCTCTGTATACTGTTCTATCTTATCCTAATAAGGGCAAATATTTAAAGAGCGATAAATATTATTTATAGTTACATAGTTACATAGTAATCGAGGTTGAAAAAATAATTTTAGTCCATCAAGTTCAACCTTTTTAGATCTCCTCTGATCTGCAATATGCAGATTAGTTGTTAATTGATCCAAGGGAAGCAAACATAAAAAAAACAAGTCTAACTTTGCCAATTGTCTCAAAAGGGAATTTTTTTTTCTTCTTCCTGACCCCAGATACGGGCGATCGGACTCCTCCCTGGATCAATACTCCCTCTCTAATTATCCAGGATAACCCTGAATGCCCTTTTTATTTAAAAATATATCTAACCCCTTTTTAAAGTTATCTATCGAATCCGCTGTCACCACCTCCTTTGGTAGAGAATTCCACAGATTAACCACCCTTACTGTGAAGAACCTGTTTCTTTCTTTAGGTGGAATCTTTTTACTTCTAGCTTTATATTTTGGTCTTTCACATTTGGAAACCTCATGATAAATAATCTAATAGAATATGACACAGCTATTGGACCTTTCCTGTTGGCAACCCGTGCGAAGAGCCAGCTATCGGCCACTAGGTGATGCAACCAAGGTGTACGTGAACTTCTTATGGTTTAGTTTTAGGGTGAGGGGTGTTAGGGTGAGGGGTGATAGGTTGAGGGGTGTTAGGGTGAGGTGTCAGGGGTGTTAGGGTTGAGGGTATTAGGGTCAGGGGTCTTAGAGTGAGATGTGTTAGGACTAGCTGTTAGTTTGAGGGTTGTTAGGGTTAGGTGTTAGGGTCAGGGGTGTTCGGGTGAGGGGTGTTAGGGTGAGCTGTTAGGGGGAGGGATGTTGGGGTTAGCTGTTAGTTTGAGGGTTGTGTGTTAGGGTGAGGGGTGTTAGGGTTAGGTGTTAGGGTGAGGTGTGTTAGGGTGAGGTGTGTTAGGGTGAGGTGTTAGGGTTAGGTGTTAGGGTCAGGGGTGTTAGGGTGAGGTGTGTTAGTGTGAGGGGTGTTAGGGTTAGGTGTTAGGGTGAGGGGCATTCGGGTTACTGGGAAGAAATTCTGGGAAGAAATTCATGTACCCCTATGGGCACTACTGCACACGGGCAGAGAACAGGAAAGATCCCAGGTAATTATTTATATAGCACTTTTGTCTAATTTCCACATGTAGAGATTATTGGAAGCACTAACACATAATGACTGCAAGTAGAAAGCCTTATAGGGGGCTGAAATCTCAGAGAAACAGTATAACAACACATAACATATACATAAACAGAATATATGACTGGATAACAACACATAACATACATGTAAAACAACTTATAACATACACGTATAACAACACACAACATACACGTAGACAGAACATGTAACTGAATAACCCTCACAGCTAACAAGTAAGGAAAGCAAATGAAGCAACACACAATCAAAATAAAGAATAATTGCATAGAACAGTTACTACTTTATTATTATTATCATTACTATTAAGGTTATTTAATTAATTTTTTTTAGATTTTTCACATTATTTAATTTTTTTAAACTCTAATATCACACTTCTACAAGCGTTTTTTCCAATTCTCCTTTATAACATGAGTACTGGCGCTCGACACCTATTGAATGCGTATTTCATGCCATCCTTACTATACACTGTGGCCATTCATACCTTCTTTACAATTCTGTGGTCTATAGATTTGTTTTATTAAAATAAAAGAGACACACGCAGGGTTAAAGGCCCAGTGACTTCAGTTTGGTTTTGCATACAATATTTACCTATGATTGACAAAGTAAAAATAAGTTTATGACACTTGCTTCAGTAAATGCAACATTATTTCTCCACAAATGTATACACCTCTCTCACACACACAAAAGTCTACCTATGTATCATGGACTCCCCCAGGGCCAGACAGAGACATCAACATTTATTTGTTTCTAATTAAAAACTATCTGTATGGCTTTTCCTGATTACTTATGCTCTTGGTTAGAATGATTTACGGTCTCATTGTGCAGCGACCCTTACACTCTCCTAATTACTCCGTTTTTATCTGCGATACAAGTGATCATGATATGTGTCTGTGTAACATGTGCTCGCTGCCTTCCCGTAGAAAATATAAATAATATGGACCACCAACAAATGCATGTAATAAACAAGTAATAGCTCGGTGTGTGTATGAGTAGCTATGTTGTAAAAATGGCGGAAATGTCTGTGGTTTGCTCACACAGCAAGAGCGCAACATACACGCACAGAAAAAGGAAAAATGTGTGCTCTTGCTGTGTGACCTTGTACACGCACCCTCAGGGGCTCCTGCACTTCACTGCCCAGGGGCTCCAAAAAGGTAGATCTGGCACTGTACTTCAATGAAGCTATGAGCTATAGCATTTAGGGTCACCCAAGATGGGCAGGTCATAGCAGAGAGGTCAGACAAATCATGGTCCACTGGAGAAGGAACTGGCAGCGCACTCTTTGCCAAGATAACCTTTTGTATATAGGGTCATGGAGAGTCAGACATGACTGAACAACAACAGATACACTATATATATATATATATATATATATATATATATATATATATATATTAATATTCAGTCATTACTCCGTATATAATTTCAACATCATATATATATATTTCAGTATTTTAGAATCGGTTCATATTCACTATTTTAACCTTTTTATTTAGTAGAAGAATCTTCAGCTCAGCTCAGCTTTCCTTTACAGGATGAGGTTTAAGGACACTCAATATCCTAAAAATACCTTACTGGGTAAGAGTGCAGGCCCTCTATCCTCTATCCAAACATGCACTTTTCTTCCAGATGATCACGTTCAGCTTTCACATGGACAATCTCAGGTCATTGATCATCCCTAGAAGTCTGAATGACTGACCTTACAGCCATGTATGTGGAACTGAGTAGTGGCTATTTTATATAATTAATATTAAAGCAATACTATATTCCCCCCAAAAAGGAAGTATATTGATGAGCAGCAAAATTCAGCCATTCAGAGAGGGTCTTTTGTATTGCCACCACCAGCTAAACACTTCCTAGACAGAGCTGTGTAAGCCATAGAAACTTCAGTGCTGTAACATGACACCCCCTGTCGGCAGGCTACCCTGGGCAGGTGCCTACTCTGCCTAATGGTAAACATGATCCTGGTCACAACCGTGTGCTGTTTTTCCCAAATGACTGTATGGGGAAAAACAGTATAGCAGATGTAATACAAATTAGTATCACAGGCTTCGATGCTACTAATCCAGCCATTATTATCTATTCATTATTCATTTTATTTCATTCCTTTTATGATCCCATTTTTATTCTGTTCACCACGTGGATGAACCTCAGAGACTGCTATTTTGAAACCTCCCACTTCTCACACATTCATGCGCATTGGATTCAGACCTCATTAAAGGGTTTTGTTGTGTATTTGAACAAGTGCTGCAAAGGTTAAAAATCCCTACTGGAAATATAGCTTTGCAGCACTGTCAGGACACCCCTCTGATACAAAATTATTTGGGAGTGTCTGTTTCATTTGAAAGATTTAATATATGGCCCTCTAGTCATTAAAACGGTTATAAAAATAAACTTTTTAAAATTCACTGTGAAAGCTCGAAATGGGAGTTAATGGGTCAAAGCGGGACTGGTAGTGATTTATGTGGGAAAAGATGAGTTATTTGGGGGGGACTGTTTGCTGTGGAGGTGGGGTGTGAGACCAGGATGTGGCCACAAGAGACGCCTTTCAGGGTAATGTGTTCTCTATAACTCAGCTGGTGCCGTGTCCCTACAAGCATCAGGAAGCTCAGTATCGTTGCACATGCAGTCTGCAGATGAATTTTCAGGTCTTAACATTTGCATTGCCAAACATGATTGTAATATTTGAATCTTGCTTTTAAAAGTACACTTTTATTATTATCAGTAAACTTTATTATAAAGAGACAATATTTTATGCAGAGCTTTACAAATAGGAAGCTACATTGTATCGAGATACATAACATTACAATCAGCTATAATAATTGTGGTAAGTGTGTAACATGTGTGTGGGAGCGTACACGCTTACCATTACTTCCTGTGTCCGTACAGATTTGCGCGCATTGCTGCGCAGGGGTGGAGGAAGACACAGGGGAGACGGGGAGGAAGACACAGGGGAAGGGAGAGGGGGGAAGACACGGGGAGGGGAGAGGGGGAAGACACAGGGGAGGGGGATGAAGACACAGGGGAGGAGAGAGGGGGAGGAAGACACAGGGGAGACGGGGAGGAAGACACAGGGGGAGGGAGAGGGGGGAAGACACAGGGAGGGGAGAGGGGGAAGACACAGGGGAGGGGGGATGAAGACATAGGGGAGGAGAGAGGGGGAGGAAGACACAGGAAAGGAGAGGGCAGGGGAGTAAGACACAAGGGAGGAGAGAGGGGGAAGACATGGGGGGACACAGGGGAGAGGGGGAGGAAGTCACAGGAGAGTAGAGGGAAGGGGAGGAAGACAAAGGGGAGGAGAGAGGGGAAGATGCGGGGGGGACACAGGGTAGAGGGGGAGGAAGTCACAGGAGAGGGGAGGAGAGGAAGACACAGGGGAGGAGAGAGGGGGGAAGATGCAGGGGGGAAACACAGGGGAGAGGGGGAGGAAGTCACAGGAGAGGAGGGGGGGGAAGACACAGGGGAGGGGGGGAGATACGGGGGGAGGGAAGAGGGGGAAGAGACACAGGGGAGAGGGGGGAAGAGACACAGGGGAGGTGATGGGGGAGACACAGGGAAGGGGGAAGAGACATGTGGGAGGGGGAGGAGTGGAAGAGACACAGGGGAGGGGAGAGGGGGAAGAGTCACAGATGAGGGGAGAGGGAGTGGAGAGGTGGGGGAAAGAGACACAGGGGAGAGGGGTAAGAGACAAGAGAGGGGGAAAGAGATGGAGAGGAGGGGGGAGAGACACAGGGGAGGGGGAACAACACAGGGGAGGAGGGGAAGAGACAAAGGGGGAGGACAGAGGTGGAGGCAAGAGACACAGGGGAGAGAGGGGGAAGAGACACAGGGGAGGTGAGGGGGAGAGCGGAAAGATACACAGGGAAGTGGGAAGAGACACAGAGGAGGGGAGAGGGGGAAAGAGACACAGGGGAGAAGAAGAGAAGAAGAGACACAGGGGAGGGTGGGGAGGAGACACAGGGGAGGGGAGGCAGAGAAAGAGAGACAAGGGAGGGAAGGGACACAGGGAAGGTAAGGGGGGAAGAGACACAGGGGAAAGGGGGACACAATGGAGAGAAAAGGGGAGAGACACAGATAAGGGGGGAGACACAAGGGATGGAGAGGGAGAGAAACATTAAAAATAATTTACTAGTAACACAAACAGTTGGGTTTCTAAAGAAGTCCTGAAGTTCTGAAAGCTAGGGGACAGAGCGAGGTAGGGAGGTCCAAGGGGCAGGAGTGGTACGGGAGAGGTCATGTACACAAGGTAGGGGATAATTAGATGAAGGAAACAAGCAGTGGCAGAGCTAGTAAATGGAGGGCACCAGGGAAAATAGTTGGGGGCCCTTCTTGCAGCTTCTCTATAAAAGGTTGGAGTCAATAAAGAAGACAGAAAATATATGTAGGTGTGAAAATCACCCACAAGTGATCAGATCAGTAAAATAATTACTCTAATAAATTAGGAGGCCTGGTTTGCTCCATGCTCCCAACACTGTTGCGGATTCTGGTGCTTTGCACCAGCTGCACCGGTGGTATCTCCTCAACTCGACAGGGGCATATCCTGAGCAGACTAAAGTATCAGAGAATTAGAGTGGTGCAAGTGTAATGAGTTCTTTATATGTACCGGTCAAGATATTGAATATATGTGAGCTCTGTGTCCTTTTAACCCTTTAACTGGCATTCAGACCAATAATGCATTGTCACTTTAAACCGAAGCAATGTCTCGTGCATGTTGCTCCAGCACCTCAGGAGTTAATTATATGTCACACTTTGGAATGCCTATAATAAAATGTTACCCCCAGCACAATTTAGATTCAGCAGCTACTGGCAGATGTCTGATAAGAGACGGGAGATATTTTTAGACTTCCCACCAAATGTAGCCGCTGCTTCAGATCCAGACCAAGAAATAATTCATCTTTGTGCACAATGGAGATCTCATTCTATTTATAGAAGATTAATTAATAATTTCTGCTCAAAGAACAATTAGTCAATCAGCTATTGAAACAATCTTGGTATGCGTAGGGATATAATCCCAGTATTTCATATGTTACATTGTATCATGATAATAAAATGCAAGGATTCCAGAAAAAAATGCAGATCTCTAAATCCACATGAAGATACTGGACGTCCCCCAAAAAAGGAGAAGGTCACACGATGTCCTCTCAGTAACCCGGAGTGCATCATGCATAGAATAATAGTCTAACAATGGGGGTACTGTAACCAAAATAGTTCTGCAATAGCAAATCATAGAAATGCAAGAGGAGCTGTGACCCCTGTCCTGAGCGTTGCGTGCCATGAATGGGGGTCTTGGCCACCAACTCCTATATTGTCTTAACCCCTTGCAATTTATCTAAGTTCGAGCTTGGGATACATTTAGGACAGTTTAAGTCATTGGTACTGTGATTTTTACTTAAAAAAGCCATTGTACTGGTCATTAAATAAGGTTTAATTTATTTAAAGGGACTCTATCAGCTCAACAGAAAGTTGATTTAATTTGAAAGAGCATTAAAAACTCACTATATATTGTACTAGCAGTTTTTCTGTACAGTAAATCATTTCTGAAATATTTAGAATTGATTTTGCTCCTGTATGCTAATGTGCAGCTCAGTATGCTAATGTATTGCTCAGAGTACTTTATAAGAGTGGGGGAGAGATCTAACAGACGGATAACATTGTAGCTCTTAATTCCTGACTACGGAAAACAGATAAGCAAACTGTAATCCTTGTTAGCACACCAAATCAGCTAACATGGAATTTCCCAGGATTGATTAACTTTAGAAAAGTTAGACAGTTTTTCATGCTCTTTAACAATAACCCTCCACCCAAAAAAATTGATTTTTGGGTGCAGAGCACCTTTAATAACTAATTAGCAATAACATTTGTATATGAAAAGCACATTTGTGGATTGTAAAACTTACATTTGAACTTTAGCAATGCAGACTCCTGTAGATCTACTTCTTTCCACCAACTATTACAACGGAATATGTTGGCGAATAACAAATAAACAGTAATAGTAATTTTTAGGGGCTTGGAGAGGATAAGAACAGGAGATTTCCATTAAATGAGTCTACACTAAAACTAGTCCAGAAATGTCAAAATGAAAAAAAAAACTACATATTTTTCAATATAATTTACAAATAAAGAACAGTAAAGTATTGACAACACAGATATTCATGCCGTGAAACCCCCAATTAAGCTCGGTGGCAACCAATTCAGAAGTCACATAGTTGAATGTGGTCCATTTATGTCCAGTTAAAGTGCCAGAAGATCTCAGAGTTATATCAACTGTTCCTAGAAGGCCTCAGAGCTTCATAGAGAACATATCTAAACAACCAGCATAGTGAAGACCAAGAAGCCACCAAAACAGGTCTAGTGAAGGTTCTGGAGATGCACCAACCAGGTTGGGTTCCAAAATATCACTAACGTTGAGCTCCATTATTCAGTCCTGGGCATAAACATGATGGAGTACTGATGCTCTAAAAGGCTCAAAGCCAACTTGCTTGGACCGATACGTTATTTATCTTTATCCACGATGAACGTGAACTTCCCAAACAGTGTAACACAGAAAGTGCTTTGGGTTGCTGAGTTGTTACATATGGTATCTGCAGCCGGCACAACATATGGACCATCATATGGACCATAAAAGACCAAGATAGATAAGACCAGCTCATCACTAGAGAGACTGGGGAGTTAAACCTAATCTGAGAAGCAAAAAACAATTAGTGTGGAATCCCAGGCTTAATGTCATAATAAAGGGGTCTACAGAGCAAAGCAAATGGACCTGGGACCTGCTTATATACATATACAGGAATTGCTAATTGGATCATTCCAGGCAATTATGGCAAGTCCTCAAATGTATTGCGATGAAAACTAACGTCATCACTGTGTGCTCAAGCAGCAGGAAAATAACATGGCGGCCAATGGGGGGGAGATCACTGAGAGCATTAAAGGTCCATTGTACAATGAAAACCACAGGAACTCGGGCTCTAAGCTAAAGTGTTGCAGCCATGTAAAATGAAACGTCTTATTCAGAAACGGAGGCTTTCATTGTTAGTTTGTTATATTTGTGGCCCTTTATGCACATAAATCAGACTGTTTGCTTAAAAATGGTGGGTGATGCAATAACTTTTTGTTGTTTTTTTAGTCATTCAGTCATGTACAACTCTCTGTGACTCTATTGACCTATTGAGCACGCCAGACATATCTATCAACCAATGCCACTATGAGATCCCTCAAGTTCATGTTCCTTGCTTCAATTACCTCATCTATCCCTCTCCACCTCTGTCATCCCCTTCCTTGTGTGCCTTCAATCTGTCCCAGCATCAGAGTCATCTCTAGGGTATCCGGTCTTCTCATGATACGGCCAAAATATTTGAGCTTCAGCCTCATGATCAAACCTTCCAGTGAACAGTTTGTCTTCATTTCCTTTAGTACTGATTTATTGGATCAGACTTGCCATAGCTATTCAATAACTTTACCACCAAGCAATATAAGTTTGAATGTTTGGTTTGAAGTCCCACTCCAAACTGATGAGTTCCATAATGGATGAAACAGCTATATGGTGCTGTACCTTTAAGCTAGGTATTTATAACATTCAAATACACTCAGAGATTTAAATAAGTTAAAGACGGAATTATCTTTGAAAAAGGAGGAAAATATGCCAGCTAAGTAGAAAAATAATAACAACAATAAATATCGGGTGTAATTAATAAAGTAATTAGCACACGGATGTGAGAGCGGGATAATAAAGGAGGCTGAGACTCCTTTGATTTGTGTTGCTGGAGAAAACTGCTTAGATTTCGTAGATCTCCGAGAAAATCCATTTAGTCCATTGTCACATTAAAGAGACAGTTTATTGTTCTCTCTAAAGATTATTATAGGTTCCCTGGTGGTCCAGTAGGAGGATATAACAGGTCACGCCACCCTGAAGCCATCCATGGGTATGGGCACCACTTAGGAATGTCAGGAGCTGTATGCAGTGGCCCACTGGATAAGGAACTGGCAACACACTCCAGTATCTCTGCCATGAATACCAAGTGGATTGGTGTGTTATGGTCCATGAGGTCATAGAAAGTCGGACACGACTGAGCAACACAAACACACAAACAATAGTTAGGTCAGGCTTGATAAGAAAAACCCTTTTATTAAAATGTGACTGGGCATTTAAACAATTAATTACTATTTTTTAATTATGCCCTCAGGCTGTGTAGGCTCTTTGGATTGGGAGCCGCCCAGAGGGGAATGCTGTCCAATCAGACATAGAGTACTTGCAGTATAATAGCGAGAGACAGCTAAAACGTGTATTTGTGCTTATTGCTAGCAGCTCATGTTACACTACTGCCTGCTACTAATGTGTGTGTTACAGGTCTCAAAAGGTTATATGACTCCCACACCAGCCACAATACTTCATTTAGACAGTGGAGCGATCTGCAGCTTGGGGACCAGATTGAAAAAAAGTAATTTACTGTTTAAATGCACATTAATAGTTTCTTTTTTTCTTATCAAGCCCTATCTAACTATTCCTTAGAGAGTCCTTTATAAGACCACTAAGGTGCTCCTTTAAGTTCTTCAACAGAGCATACTGTAAGTATGTGACTGCAGTTGCATCTAATAAAAAGAGTGACCTATTAGTTCATAATTGCAAACAAAATCTGTATTTATAAGTTTCAAACACCTGTTGGCATTAGGGTTTATTGACATTGGTACTAAGCGTCTTATGGGAATTAATTCTAAATGCAACAACAAACTAGTGACAAGAACGGTAAGGAGGGTAATTACCAGGCAAAGCCCCAGCTGTGAGACGTCTCTGTCGGCAGCCGGCTCGGTGACCCCCTGGGGATCAGCTACAGGTGACCAACGGGTTCAACCCCGATGCTGGCCAACCAGGAACAGCTGACTCAGCTCTGCCTCTTATCACAAGTGATTGGAGACCTTTACATTGTTTATACTGAAATGTAAAATATCAAGTTTAGGCAAAACAAGGCATTTAATAGACAGGAAATTTCTCTTTGCACACCGAGAATCTGGTAGCCAGTGCTTTAAATTAGAAGCTTATTAGTTTACAAGGACACACCCTTCTGAGATAGTAGTAAACAGGTTTAGCTCAGAAAATAATATGGATCCCTGCAGTAATTCTCAATGTATGTTCTGTAGACAAATTAAGTACATGATATAATTGATACATGGAAACTACCATTTTTGTTCCTACTGATCTGCTTCTACAAGTGGGAGGGGATCATGAATACGAAGAAGCGTCAGATGCTGCAATTGAAATGTAAAATCTTTTTATAGGAATAAGGGAAATATCATTAGTTCACAAAACTCCATCCTTCTCTATTAAAGGCTCCACTTTTTTACATTACAGGATACATATATTCTCTGGGATAAGATGAGACAAGTTATGGCAAGTCTGGACAAGCTCCTAAAGAGTAAAGATATCACATTATCAACAAAGTTCTGCATGTTTAGATCTATGTTATTCCCAGTAGTAACATACGGATGTGAGAGATGGACCATAAAGAAGGCTGGGCGCCGGAGAATTGTGGTGTTGGAGGAAACTACCCAGAGTCCCTTGGACTGCAAGAAGATCCAGTCAATCAGCACTACAGGAAATCAAGACAAACTGGTCACTGGAAGGTTTAATCATGAGGCTGAAGCTCAAATATTTTGACCATATTATGAGAAAACAGGATTCCATAGAGAAGCCTCTGATGTTGGAAAAGATTGAATTCACACAAAGAAGGGGACGACAGAGGTGTAGATGGATAGATGAGGTCATTGAAGCAATGAACATGAGCTTGAGGGATCTCAGTGTGGCTGACAGATGTGTCTGGCAAGCTGTGGTCCATAGAGTCACAGAGAGATAGACACAACTGAACAACTAAACAACAACAAGTTGAGACAACTCTCAGTGGTAAATTCATCGACAGTTGGCACCAAGATGACCAACCCATTAGAGTTCATGATCAGTAGGGCAGGTAGATAAGGGGCTTTATCGGTCCTAAGAATCATGGCTAATTGGCAGGACTTTGGGCATCCTCTGGGACCACTCGGCCTCCTCTCAGGTTACATTTTAATGGCTAGGAGCTGGGACACCTCTACAACAGCTGCCGGCCAAAGTAAAGCTCTAAGCTACAATAAAGCGAGTTACGGCCAATTATGCCATCGCTTCCACCCTCTGCTGACGAAGCAAAATGACAGCACTTGCAGATGTTTATACACAGTGCAGTCACATATACACTGAATATATGTACTCAGATTTATTTAAAGCATCAATGCACAACAAAAAAACGAATTTATGTCTGAAAATGTTGAGTTTAATTAATCAAAAAAAAAATAATGATATGTCTGCAGAACCCTGGAGGGATCCATTATAATGTTGTGTGTAATAAGGGTATTTATATTTCCATCTTGCTTCTAGGTAAGTGAAAGGGAAGGTGTGTGGTGGCAATTTTACTCTTATCCAGTGATCAATCAATGACTCTGGACTACTGCCTATCCACTCCACCCCCATAAGTGGTGGAGCTAGTGAATGGAGGCCCGGTGCAAAAACAATTTGGGGCCCCCCTTTGAGGGCCGGACAAAAAAAAAAATTTTGGAGTTGCCCCCTGGGCCCCCTTTATATTTTAAATAAATAAATATATATATATATATATATATATATATATATATATATATATATATATATATATATATATATATATATTGTTGTTAAGCCGTTCAGTCGTGACTGACTCTATTTGACCCTATGGATCGCAGCTCTCCAGACGCACGGGTGTGCTAATCCATAAGATTTTCATTGCAATGATACTGCAGTGGGTTGCCAGTTGTGCTGCTATGACCTGCCCATCTTGGGTAACCCTAAATGGTATAGCTCACAGCTTCATTGAGGTGCACAAGCCTTCACCAGTATCTCACAAAAGTAAGTACACTCCTCACATTTTTGTACATATTTTATTATATCTTTTCATGTTACAACACTGAAGAAATGCCCCTCTGCTTCAATGTGAAGTAGTACGTGTACGGCCTGTATAACAGTGTAAATTTGCTGTCCCCTCAAAATAACTCAACACACAGCCATTAATGTCTAAACCGTTGGCAACAAAAGTGAGTACACCCGTAAGTGGGAATGTCCAAATTGGGCCCAAAATGTCAATATTTTGTGTGGCCACTATTATTTTCCAGCATTATGTTAACCCTCATGGCCATGGAGGTCACCAGAGCTTCACAGGTTGCCACTGGAGTCCTCTTCCACTCCTCCATGATGTCACATATAATAGTTGTCAAACTGCGAGACGTTGTCACGCTTTGCGTGGTGCGTACGAGTTAGTCGATGAGTGCCGCAGGCGCTCATCGCTTGCAAAGCACGCAAAGCTGCGAGCCTCGCAAAGCATGGCGAGCCAATAACATGTAGCACTTAGGCGCTGAGCACCAAAGGCGCTCATCGTTTCGAGCCTCGCAAACCAAGGCGAGCCGTTAACGCATAGCACTTAGCATAGCGAGGCAAGCTGTTAATGCGCTCATTGCCTGCTTGCCTCACAAAGCGAGGCGAGCAGTGAAGGCAATGAAACACACGGGACTTAGCCAAAAAACACTTAGTAAACGCGGGATCGCATTAGCCTCCAAGCACTTGACAAACACAAGGTTAATGGGCGAACCGGGAAAATACAAAAAACACAATTAAAATAAAATAAAAAAACATCCCCAGCAGCACGGGGGAACTGCCAGGACGTCAGGGAGTGAGGAAAAAAGCAAATTTAAGGCGATTTCAGTGACTTTTGCCACACGAAAATCGCCTAAGCGGAAAAAAAAATCTCTTGCAATGAGCGCCGAAGGTGCCCAGAAATAAAGCTTTATGTGTCAAACAGCATTCCCATTGCTTCAAATTTTATTGCCCCGTCATCTTTGACGGGCAAGTCGCTAGTCATTTATATAGTTGTCACTGTGGGAAATGTTTACAATGTTGGTCATGTTTGCGGTCCTCGCATAGCGAGAGCCCCAACTGCGAGCCTTGCAAAGCGATGCAAGCCTTTACGGGCCGCAACCATGAGGCCAGCGGGACTTAGGCTGCAATGAGCGCCGAAGGCACTCATTGCAGGCCTCGCAATGAGTGCCGCCGGCACTCATCGCCAGCAGAGCACGCAGGACTTACGACCCGTAGGACTTAGTACCGAAACCCGTACATGCACTGTGCGCCTCGCAAAAATACGACTTTAACGGCTAAATCACGAACTCGAAAGACCTGAAAATAACAGCAAATATGCCTCAAATTCCCTTCTACACTCACACACAGCACAGGGGGAGAGCCAGGGAGCCTGGGATTGCTGTTGCAAGTTAATTTGACCCATATTTGGTGTTATTTCACAACTGAAAATCGCCTATGCGAGAAAAAAAATGTCGCCCGACAAAACGTAACACGGCGAAAATGAGGCTGAAGGACGTAAAACTAGCCTGAAGGACGTAAAAGATAGCCCTAAGCAATAACACAAGGCAGTAACACAACCTAATACAGTAACAATCAAGCGCGACGTCTATAAAGTACACAGGGTGAGAGGCTCATGATGAGCGCCAAAGGTGTTCAGAGAGCCCATAGCCTTCGTGTGGCAAACAGTATTTACAGGGTTACAATTTTATTCCCGTCATTTTTGACGGGCGATTGCAGTGAGCCAGTGCAGTGACGGGCGATTGCAGTGACGGGCGATTGCAGTGAGCCAGTGCAGTGTTGGGGTTACATTCCGTGGGCATGAGTGACTGAGCCAGGGCAGTGTTGGGGTTACATTCCCCGGGCATGAGTGACTGAGCCAGTGCAGTGTTGGGGTTACATTCCGTGGGCATGAGTGACTGAGCCAGGGCAGTGTTGGGGTTACATTCCCCGGCATGAGTGACTGACCCAGGGCAATGTTGGGGTTACATTCCCCGGGCATGAGTGACTCTGCCAGGGCAGTGTTGGGGTTACATTCCCTGGGCATGAGTGACTGATCCAGGACAGTGTTGGGGTTACATTTCCCGGGTATGAGTTACTGAGCCAGGGCAGTGTTGGGGTTACATTCCCTGGGCATGAGTGACTGAGCCAGTGCAGTGTTGGGGTTACATTCCCCAGGCATGAGTAACTGAGCCAGTGCAGTGTTGGGGCTACATTCCCCGGGCATGAGTAACTGAGCCAGTCCAGTGTTGGGGCTACATTCCCCGGGCATGAGTGACTGAGCCAGGGCAGTGTTGGGGTTACATTCCCTGGGCATGAGTGACTGAGCCAGGGCAGTGTTGGGGTTAAATTCCCCGGGAATGAGTTCCTGAGCCAGGGCAGTGTTGGGGTTACATCCCCTGGGCATGAGTGACTGAGCCAGGGCAGTGTTGGGGTTACATCCCCTGGTCATGAGTTACTGAGCCAGTGCAGTGTTGGGGTTACATTCCCTGGGCATGAGGGACTGATCCAGGAGAGTGTTGGGGTTACATTTCCCTGGTATGAGTTACTGAACCAGGGCAGAGTTGGCGATACATTCCCCGGGCATGAGTGACTGAGCGAGGGCAGTGTTGGGGTTACATTCCCAGGGCATGAGTGACTGAGCCAGTGCAGTGTTGGGGTTACATTTCCCGGGTATGAGTTACTGAACCAGGGCAGTGTTGGCGTTACATTCCCCGGGCATGAGTGACTGAGCGAGGGCAGTGTTGGGGTTACATTCCCAGGGCATAAGTGACTGAGCCAGTGCAGTGTTGGTGTTACATTCCCCGGGAATGAGTTACTGAGCCAGGGCAGTGTTGGGGTTACATTGCCCGGGCATGAGTGACTGAGCAAGGGCAGTGTTGGGGTTACATTCCCTGGGCATGAGTGACTGTGCCAGGGCGGTGTTGGGGTTACATTCCCTGGGCATGAGGGACTGATCCAGAAGAGTGTTGGGGTTACATTTCCCGGGTATGAGTTACTGAACCAGGGCAGTGTTGGCGTTACATTCCCCGGGCATGAGTGACTGAGCGAGGGCAGTGTTGGGGTTACATTCCCAGGGCATGAGTGACTAAGCCAGTGCAGTGTTGGTGTTACATTCCCGGGGAATGAGTTACTGAGCCAGGGCAGTGTTGGGGTTACATTCCCCGGGCATGAGTGACTGAACAAGGGCAGTGTTGGGGTTACATCCCCTGGGAATGAGTTACTGAGCCAGGGCAGTGTTGGGGTTACATTCCCTGGGCATGAGTGACTGAGCCAGGGCAGTGTTGGGGTTACATTGCCCAGGCATGAGTGTCTGAGCCAGGGCAGTGTTGGTGTTACATTACCTGGGCATGAGTGACTGAGCCAGGGCAGTGTTGGGGTTACATTCCCCGGGCATGAGTGACTGAGTCAGGGCAATGTTGGGGTTACATTCATCGGGCATGAGTGTCTGAGCCAGGGCAGTGTTGGGGTTACATTCCCTGGGCATGAGTGATTGAGCCAGGGCAGTGTTGGTGTTACATTCCCCGGCATGAGTGACTGAGCCAGGGCAGTGTTGGGGTTACATTCCCCGGGCATGAGTGGCTTAGCCAGGGCAGTGTTGGGGTTACATTCCCCGGGCATGAGTGACTGAGTCAGGGCAGTGTTGGGGTTACATTCCCTGGGCATGAGTGACTGAGCCAGGGCAGTGTTGGTGTTACATTCCCCGGCATGAGTGACTGAGCCAGGGCAGTGTTGGGGTTACATTCCCCGGGCATGAGTGGCTTAGCCAGGGCAGTGTTGGGGTTACATTCCCTGGGCATGAGTGACTGAGCCAGGGCAGTGTTGGTGTTACATTCCTCGGGCATGAGTGATTGAGCCAAGGCATTGTTGGGGTTACATTCCCCGGGAATGAGTGACTGAGCCAGGGCAGTGTTGGGGTTACATCCCCTGGTCATGAGTTACTGAGCCAGGGAAGTGTTGGGGTTACATTCCCCGGGCATGAGTGACTGAGCCAGGCCAGTGTTGGGGTTACATTCCCAGGGTATGAGTGACTGAGCCAGTGCAGTGTTGGGGTTACATCCCCTGGTCATGAGTTACTGAACCAGGGCAGTGTTGGCATTACATTCCCCGGGCATGAGTGACTGAGCGAGGGAAGTGTTGGGGTTACATTCCCAGGGCATGAGTGACTGAGCCAGTGCAGTGTTGGTGTTACATTCGCCGGGAATGAGTTACTGACCAAGGCCAGTGTTGGTGTTACATTCCCCGGGCATGAGTGACTGAGCCAGGCCAGTTTTGGGGTTGCATTCCTCGGGCATGAGTGACTGAGCCAGGGCAGTGTTGGGGTTATATTCCCCGGGAATGAGTGACTGAGCCAAGGCATTGTTGGGGTTACATTCCCCGGGCATGAGTGACTGAGCCAGGGCAGTGTTGGGGTTACATTCCCCGGCATGAGTGACTGACCCAGGCCAATGTTGGGGTTACATTCCCCGGGCATGAGTGACTCTGCCAGGGCAGTGTTGGGGTTACATTCCCTGGGCATGAGTGACTGATCCAGGACAGTGTTGGGGTTACATTTCCCGGGTATGAGTTACTGAGCCAGGGCAGTGTTGGGGTTACATTCCCTGGGCATGAGTGACTGAGCCAGGGCAGTGTTGGGGTTACATTCCCCAGGCATGAGTAACTGAGCCAGTGCAGTGTTGGGGCTGCATTCCCCGGGCATGAGTAACTGAGCCAGTCCAGTGTTGGGGCTACATTCCCCGGGCATGAGTGACTGAGCCAGGGCAGTGTTGGGGTTACATTCCCTGGGCATGAGTGACTGAGCCAGGGCAGTGTTGGGGTTAAATTCCCCGGGAATGAGTTCCTGAGCCAGGGCAGTGTTGGGGTTACATCCCCTGGGCATGAGTGACTGAGCCAGGGCAGTGTTGGGGTTACATCCCCTGGTCATGAGTTACTGAGCCAGTGCAGTGTTGGGGTTACATTCCCTGGGCATGAGGGACTGATCCAGGAGAGTGTTGGGGTTACATTTCCCTGGTATGAGTTACTGAACCAGGGCAGTGTTGGCGATACATTCCCCGGGCATGAGTGACTGAGCGAGGGCAGTGTTGGGGTTACATTCCCAGGGCATGAGTGACTGAGCCAGTGCAGTGTTGGGGTTACATTTCCCGGGTATGAGTTACTGAACCAGGGCAGTGTTGGCGTTACATTCCCCGGGCATGAGTGACTGAGCGAGGGCAGTGTTGGGGTTACATTCCCAGGGCATGAGTGACTGAGCCAGTGCAGTGTTGGTGTTACATTCCCCGGGAATGAGTTACTGAGCCAGGGCAGTGTTGGGGTTACATTGCCCGGGCATGAGTGACTGAGCAAGGGCAGTGTTGGGGTTACATTCCCTGGGCATGAGTGACTGTGCCAGGGCGGTGTTGGGGTTACATTCCCTGGGCATGAGGGACTGATCCAGAAGAGTGTTGGGGTTACATTTCCCGGGTATGAGTTACTGAACCAGGGCAGTGTTGGCGTTACATTCCCCGGGCATGAGTGACTGAGCGAGGGCAGTGTTGGGGTTACATTCCCAGGGCATGAGTGACTAAGCCAGTGCAGTGTTGGTGTTACATTCCCCGGGAATGAGTTACTGAGCCAGGGCAGTGTTGGGGTTACATTCCCCGGGCATGAGTGACTGAGCAAGGGCAGTGTTGGGGTTACATCCCCTGGGCATGAGTTACTGAGCCAGGGCAGTGTTGGGGTTACATTCCCCGGGCATGAGTGACTGAGCCAGGGCAGTGTTGGGGTTACATTCCCCGGGCATGAGTGTCTGAGCCAGGGCAGTGTTGGTGTTACATTTCCTGGGCATGAGTGACTGAGCCAGGGCAGTGTTGGGGTTACATTCCCCGGGCATGAGTGACTGAGTCAGGGCAGTGTTGGGGTTACATTCCCCGGGCATGAGTGTCTGAGCCAGGGCAGTGTTGGGGTTACATTCCCTGGGCATGAGTGATTGAGCCAGGGCAGTGTTGGTGTTACATTCCCCGGCATGAGTGACTGAGCCAGGGCAGTGTTGGGGTTACATTCCACCGGGCATGAGTGGCTTAGCCAGGGCAGTGTTGGGGTTACATTCCCCGGGCATGAGTGACTGATCCAGAAGAGTGTTGGGGTTACATTTCCCGGGTATGAGTTACTGAACCAGGGCAGTGTTGGCGTTACATTCCCCGGGCATGAGTGACTGAGCGAGGGCAGTGTTGGGGTTACATTCCCAGGGCATGAGTGACTAAGCCAGTGCAGTGTTGGTGTTACATTCCCCGGGAATGAGTTACTGAGCCAGGGCAGTGTTGGGGTTACATTCCCCGGGCATGAGTGACTGAACAAGGGCAGTGTTGGGGTTACATCCCCTGGGAATGAGTTACTGAGCCAGGGCAGTGTTGGGGTTACATTCCCCGGGCATGAGTGACTGAGCCAGGGCAGTGTTGGGGTTACATTGCCCAGGCATGAGTGTCTGAGCCAGGGCAGTGTTGGTGTTACATTTCCTGGGCATGAGTGACTGAGCCAGGGCAGTGTTGGGGTTACATTCCCCGGGCATGAGTGACTGAGTCAGGGCAATGTTGGGGTTACATTCATCGGGCATGAGTGTCTGAGCCAGGGCAGTGTTGGGGTTACATTCCCTGGGCATGAGTGATTGAGCCAGGGCAGTGTTGGTGTTACATTCCCCGGCATGAGTGACTGAGCCAGGGCAGTGTTGGGGTTACATTCCCCGGGCATGAGTGGCTTAGCCAGGGCAGTGTTGGGGTTACATTCCCCGGGCATGAGTGACTGAGTCAGGGCAGTGTTGGGGTTACATTCCCTGGGCATGAGTGACTGAGCCAGGGCAGTGTTGGTGTTACATTCCCCGGCATGAGTGACTGAGCCAGGGCAGTGTTGGGGTTACATTCCCCGGGCATGAGTGGCTTAGCCAGGGCAGTGTTGGGGTTACATTCCCTGGGCATGAGTGACTGAGCCAGGGCAGTGTTGGTGTTACATTCCTCGGGCATGAGTGATTGAGCCAAGGCATTGTTGGGGTTACATTCCCCGGGAATGAGTGACTGAGCCAGGGCAGTGTTGGGGTTACATCCCCTGGTCATGAGTTACTGAGCCAGGGAAGTGTTGGGGTTACATTCCCCGGGCATGAGTGACTGAGCCAGGCCAGTGTTGGGGTTACATTCCCAGGGCATGAGTGACTGAGCCAGTGCAGTGTTGGGGTTACATCCCCTGGTCATGAGTTACTGAACCAGGGCAGTGTTGGCATTACATTCCCCGGGCATGAGTGACTGAGCGAGGGAAGTGTTGGGGTTACATTCCCAGGGCATGAGTGACTGAGCCAGTGCAGTGTTGGTGTTACATTCGCCGGGAATGAGTTACTGAGCCAGGGCAGTGTTGGTGTTACATTCCCCGGGCATGAGTGACTGAGCCAGGCCAGTTTTGGGGTTGCATTCCTCGGGCATGAGTGACTGAGCCAGGGCAGTGTTTGGGTTATATTCCCCGGGAATGAGTGACTGAGCCAAGGCATTGTTGGGGTTACATTCCCCGGGCATGAGTGACTGAGCCAGGGCAGTGTTGGGGTTACATTCCCCGGCATGAGTGACTGACCCAGGCCAATGTTGGGGTTACATTCCCCGGGCATGAGTGACTCTGCCAGGGCAGTGTTGGGGTTACATTCCCTGGGCATGAGTGACTGATCCAGGACAGTGTTGGGGTTACATTTCCCGGGTATGAGTGACTGAGCCAGGGCAGTGTTGGGGTTACATTCCCTGGGCATGAGTGACTGAGCCAGGGCAGTGTTGGGGTTACATTCCCCAGGCATGAGTAACTGAGCCAGTGCAGTGTTGGGGCTACATTCCCCGGGCATGAGTAACTGAGCCAGTCCAGTGTTGGGGCTACATTCCCCGGGCATGAGTGACTGAGCCAGGGCAGTGTTGGGGTTACATTCCCTGGGCATGAGTGACTGAGCCAGGGCAGTGTTGGGGTTAAATTCCCCGGGAATGAGTTCCTGAGCCAGGGCAGTGTTGGGGTTACATCCCCTGGGCATGAGTGACTGAGCCAGGGCAGTGTTGGGGTTACATCCCCTGGTCATGAGTTACTGAGCCAGTGCAGTGTTGGGGTTACATTCCCTGGGCATGAGGGACTGATCCAGGAGAGTGTTGGGGTTACATTTCCCTGGTATGAGTTACTGAACCAGGGCAGTGTTGGCGATACATTCCCCGGGCATGAGTGACTGAGCGAGGGCAGTGTTGGGGTTACATTCCCAGGGCATGAGTGACTGAGCCAGTGCAGTGTTGGGGTTACATTTCCCGGGTATGAGTTACTGAACCAGGGCAGTGTTGGCGTTACATTCCCCGGGCATGAGTGACTGAGCCAGGGCAGTGTTGGGGTTACATTCCCAGGGCATGAGTGACTGAGCCAGTGCAGTGTTGGTGTTACATTCCCCGGGAATGAGTTACTGAGCCAGGGCAGTGTTGGGGTTACATTGCCCGGGCATGAGTGACTGAGCAAGGGCAGTGTTGGGGTTACATTCCCTGGGCATGAGTGACTGTGCCAGGGCGGTGTTGGGGTTACATTCCCTGGGCATGAGGGACTGATCCAGAAGAGTGTTGGGGTTACATTTCCCGGGTATGAGTTACTGAACCAGGGCAGTGTTGGGGTTACATTCCCCGGGCATGAGTGACTGAGCGAGGGCAGTGTTGGGGTTACATTCCCAGGGCATGAGTGACTAAGCCAGTGCAGTGTTGGTGTTACATTCCCCGGGAATGAGTTACTGAGCCAGGGCAGTGTTGGGGTTACATTCCCCGGGCATGAGTGACTGAGCAAGGGCAGTGTTGGGGTTACATCCCCAGGGCATGAGTTACTGAGCCAGGGCAGTGTTGGGGTTACATTCCCCGGGCATGAGTGACTGAGCCAGGGCAGTGTTGGGGTTACATTCCCCGGGCATGAGTGTCTGAGCCAGGGCAGTGTTGGTGTTACATTTCCTGGGCATGAGTGACTGAGCCAGGGCAGTGTTGGGGTTACATTCCCCGGGCATGAGTGACTGAGTCAGGGCAGTGTTGGGGTTACATTCCCCGGGCATGAGTGTCTGAGCCAGGGCAGTGTTGGGGTTACATTCCCTGGGCATGAGTGATTGAGCCAGGGCAGTGTTGGTGTTACATTCCCCGGCATGAGTGACTGAGCCAGGGCAGTGTTGGGGTTACATTCCACCGGGCATGAGTGGCTTAGCCAGGGCAGTGTTGGGGTTACATTCCCCGGGCATGAGTGACTGAGCCAGGGCAGTGTTGGTGTTACATTCCTCGGGCATGAGTGATTGAGCCAAGGCATTGTTGGGGTTACATTCCCCGGGAATGAGTGACTGAGCCAGGGCAGTGTTGGGGTTACATCCCCTGGTCATGAGTTACTGAGCCAGGGAAGTGTTGGGGTTACATTCCCCGGGCATGAGTGACTGAGCCAGGCCAGTGTTGGGGTTACATTCCCAGGGCATGAGTGACTGAGCCAGTGCAGTGTTGGGGTTACATCCCCTGGTCATGAGTTACTGAACCAGGGCAGTGTTGGCATTACATTCCCCGGGCATGAGTGACTGAGCGAGGGAAGTGTTGGGGTTACATTCCCAGGGCATGAGTGACTGAGCCAGTGCAGTGTTGGTGTTACATTCCCCGGGAATGAGTTACTGAGCCAGGGCAGTGTTGGTGTTACATTCCCCGGGCATGAGTGACTGAGCCAGGCCAGTTTTGGGGTTGCATTCCTCGGGCATGAGTGACTGAGCCAGGGCAGTGTTGGGGTTATATTCCCCGGGAATGAGTGACTGAGCCAAGGCATTGTTGGGGTTACATTCCCCGGGAATGAGTGACTGAGCCAGGGCAGTGTTGGCGTTACATCCCCTGGTCATGAGTTACTGAGCCAGGGCAGTTTTGGGGTTACATTCCCCGGGCATGAGTGACTGAGCCAGGCCAGTGTTGGGGTTGCATTCCCCGGGCATGAGTGACTGAGCGAGGGCAGTGTTGGGGTTACATTCCCAGGACATGAGTGACTGAGCCAGTGCAGTGTTGGTGTTACATTTCCCGGGAATGAGTGACTGAGCCAGGGCAGTGTTGGGGTTACATTCCCTGGGCATGAGTGACTGAGCCAGGGCAGTGTAGGGGTTACATTCCCCGTGCCTGAGTGGCTGAGCCAGGGCAGTGTTGGCGTTACATTCCCCGGGCATGAGTGGCTGAGCCAGGGCAGTGTTGGGGTTACATTCCACTGGCATGAGTGACTGAGCCAGGGCAGTGTTGGGGTTATATTCCCCTGGCATGAATTACTGAGCCATTGCAGTGTTGGCGTTACATTCCACTGGCATGAGTGACTGAGCCAGGGCAGTGTTGGGGTTACATTCCCCGGGCATGAGTGACTGAGCCAGGCCAGTGTTGGAGTTACATTCCCCGGGCATGAGTGACTGAGTCAGGGCAGTGTTGGGGTTGCATTCCCCGGGCATGAGTGACTGAGCCAGGGCAGTGTTGGGGGTTACATTCCCTGGGCATGAGTGGCTGAACCAGGGCAGTGTTGGGGTTACATTCCCCGGGCATGAGTGACTGAGCCAGGGCAGTGCTGGGGTTATATTCCCCTGGCATGAGTGACTGAACCAGGCCAGTGTTGGGGTTACATTCCCCGGCAATGAGTGACTGAGCCAGGGCAGTGTTGGGGTTACATTCCCCTGGCATGAGTGACTGAGCCAGGGCAGTGTTGGGGTTACATTCCACTGGCATGAGTGACTGAGCCAGGGCAGTGTTGGGGTTACATTCCCCGGGCATGAGTGACTGAGCCAGTGCAGTGTTGGGGTTACATTCCCTGGGCATGAGTGACTGAGCCAGAGCAGTGTTGGGGGTTACATTCCCTGGGCATGAGTGACTGAGCCAGGCCAGTGTTGGGGTTACATTCCCCGGGCATGAGTGACTGTGTCAGGGCAGTGTTGGGGTTACATTCCCTGGGCATGAGTGACTGAGCCAGGGCAGTGTTGGGGGTTACATTCCCTGGGCATGAGTGACTGAGCCAGGCCAAAGTTGGGGTTACATTCCCCGGGCATGAGTGACTGAGCCAGGCCAGTGTTGGGGTTACATTCCCCGGGCATGAGTGACTGTGTCAGGGCAGTGTTGGGGTTACATTCCCTGGGCATGAGTGACTGAGCCAGGGCAGTGTTGGGGGTTACATTCCCTGGGCATGAGTGACTGAGCCAGGGCAGTGTTGGTGTTACATTCCCTGGGCATGAGTGACTGAGCCAGGGCAGTGTTGGGGGTTACATTCCCTGGGCATGAGTGGCTGAGCCAGGGCAGTATTGGCGTTTCATTCCCCGGGCATGAGTGGCTGAGCCAGGGCAGTGTTGGGGTTACATTCCACTGGCATGAGTGACTGAGCCAGGGCAGTGTTGGGGGTTACATTCCCTGGGCATGAGTGACTGAGCCAGGCCAACGTTGGGGTTACATTCCCCGGGCATGAGTGACTGAGCCAGGCCAGTGTTGGGGTTACATTCCCCGGGCATGAGTGACTGTGTCAGGGCAGTGTTGGTGTTACATTCCCCGGGCATGAGTGACTGAGCCAGGCCAGTGTTGGGGTTGCATTCCCCGGGCATGAGTGACTGAGCCAGGGCAGTGTTGGGGTTACATTCCACTGGCATGAGTGACTGAGCCAGGGCAGTGTTGGGGTTACATTCCCCGGGCATGAGTGACTGAGCCAGTGCAGTGTTGGGGTTACATTCCCTGGGCATGAGTGACTGAGCCAGGGCAGTGTTGGGGTTACATTCCCCGGGCATGAGTGACTGAGCCAGTCCAGTGTTGGCGTTACATTCCCCGGGCATGAGTGACTGAGTCAGGGCAGTGTTGGGGTTGCATTCCCTGGGCATGAGTGACTGAGCCAGGGCAGTGTTGGTGTTACATTCCCTGGGCATGAGTGACTGAGCCAGGGCAGTGTTGGAGGTTACATTCCCTGGGCATGAGTGGCTGAGCCAGGGCAGTGTTTGCGTTACATTCCCCGGGCATGAGTGGCTGAGCCAGGGCAGTGTTGGGGTTACATTCCACTGGCATGAGTGACTGACCCAGGGCAGTGTTGGGGTTACATTCCCTGGGCATGAGTGACTGAGCCAGGGCAGTGTTGCGGGTTACATTCCCTGGGCATGAGTGACTGAGCCAGGCCAAAGTTGGGGTTACATTCCCCGGGCATGAGTGACTGAGCCAGGCCAGTGTTGGGGTTACATTCCCCGGGCATGAGTGACTGTGTCAGGGCAGTGTTGGTGTTACATTCCCCGGGCATGAGTGACTGAGCCAGGCCAGTGTTGGGGTTGCATTCCCCGGGCATGAGTGACTGAGCCAGGGCAGTGTTGGGGTTACATTCCACTGGCATGAGTGACTGAGCCAGGGCAGTGTCGGGGTTACATTCCCCGGGCATGAGTGACTGAGCCAGTGCAGTGTTGGGGTTACATTCCCTGGGCATGAGTGACTGAGCCAGGGCGGTGTAGGGGTTACAATCCCCGGGCATAAGTGACTAAGCCAGGCCAGTGTTGGGGTTACATTCCCCGGGCATGAGTGACTGAGTCAGGGCAGTGTTGGTGTTACATTCCCCGGGCATGAGTGACTGAGCCAGGCCAGTGTTGGGGTAACATTCCCCGGGCATGAGTGACTGAGCCAGGCCAGTGTTGGAGTTACATTCCCCGGGCATGAGTGACTGAGTCAGGGCAGTGTTGGGGTTACATTCCCCGGGCATGAGTGACTGAGCCAGGGCAGTGTTGGGGGTTACATTCCCTGGGCATGAGTGACTGAGCCAGTGCAGTGTTGGGGTTACATTCCCTGGGCATGAGTGACTGAGCCAGAGCAGTGTTGGGGTTATATTCCCCGGGCATGAGTGACTGAGCCAGGACAGTGTTGGCATTACATTCCCCGGGCATGAGTGACTGAGTCAGGGCAGTGTTGGGGTTGCATTCCCTGGGCATGAGTGACTGAGCCAGGGCAGTGTTGGTGTTACATTCCCTGGGCATGAGTGACTGAGCCAGGGCAGTGTTGGGGGTTACATTCCCTGGGCATGAGTGGCTGAGCCAGGGCAGTGTTGGCGTTACATTCCCCGGGCATGAGTGGCTGAGTCAGGGCAGTGTTGGTGTTACATTCCCCGGGCATGAGTGACTGAGCCAGGCCAGTGTTGGGGTAACATTCCCCGGGCATGAGTGACTGAGCCAGGCCAGTGTTGGAGTTACATTCCCCGGGCATGAGTGACTGAGTCAGGGCAGTGTTGGGGTTACATTCCCCGGGCATGAGTGACTGAGCCAGGGCAGTGTTGGGGGTTACATTCCCTGGGCATGAGTGACTGAGCCAGGGCAGTGTTGGGGTTACATTCCCTGGGCATGAGTGACTGAGCCAGGGCAGTGTTGGGGGTTACATTCCCTGGGCATGAGTGACTGAGCCAGGCCAAAGTTGGGGTTACATTCCCCGGGCATGAGTGACTGAGCCAGGCCAGTGTTGGGGTTACATTCACCGGGCATGAGTGACTGTGTCAGGGCAGTGTTGGTGTTACATTCCCCGGGCATGAGTGACTGAGCCAGGCCAGTTTTGGGGTTGCATTCCCCGGGCATGAATGACTCAGCCAGGGCAGTGTTGGGGTTACATTCCACTGGCATGAGTGACTGAGCCAGGGCAGTGTTGGGGTTACATTCCCCGGGCATGAGTGACTGAGCCAGTGCAGTGTTGGGGTTACAATCCCTGGGCATGAGTGACTGAGCCAGGGCAGTGTTGGGGTTACATTCCCCGGGCATGAGTGACTGAGCCAGGCCAGTGTTGGCGTTACATTCCCCGGGCATGAGTGACTGAGTCAGGGCAGTGTTGGGGTTGCATTCCCTGGGCATGAGTGACTGAGCCAGGGCAGTGTTGGTGTTACATTCCCTGGGCATGAGTGACTGAGCCAGGGCAGTGTTGGGGGTTACATTCCCTGGGCATGAGTGGCTGAGCCAGGGCAGTGTTTGCGTTACATTCCCTGGGCATGAGTGGATGAGCCAGGGCAGTGTTGGGGTTACATTCCACTGGCATGAGTGACTGAGCCAGGGCAGTGTTGGGGTTACATTCCCTGGGCATGAGTGACTGAGCCAGGGCAGTGTTGGGGGTTACATTCCCTGGGCATGAGTGACTGAGCCAGGGCAAAGTTGGGGTTACATTCCCCAGGCATGAGTGACTGAGCCAGGCCAGTGTTGGGGTTGCATTCCCCGGGCATGAGTGACTGAGCCAGGGCAGTGTTGGGGTTACATTCCACTGGCATGAGTGACTGAGCCAGGGCAGTGTTGGGGTTACATTCCCCGGGCATGAGTGACTGAGCCAGTGCAGTGTTGGGGTTACATTCCCTGGGCATGAGTGACTGAGCCAGGGCAGTGTTGGGGTTACATTCCCCGGGCATGAGTGACTGAGCCAGGCCAGTGTTGGCGTTACATTCCCCGGGCATGAGTGTTTGAGTCAGGGCAGTGTTGGGGTTGCATTCCCTGGGCATGAGTGACTGAGCCAGGGCAGTGTTGGTGTTACATTCCCTGGGCATGAGTGACTGAGCCAGGGCAGTGTTGGGGTTACATTCCACTGGCATGAGTGACTGAGCCAGGGCAGTGTCGGGGTTACATTCCCCGGGCATGAGTGACTGAGCCAGTGCAGTGTTGGGGTTACATTCCCTGGGCATGAGTGACTGAGCCAGGGCGGTGTAGGGGTTACAATCCCCGGGCATAAGTGACTAAGCCAGGCCAGTGTTGGGGTTACATTCTCCGGGCATGAGTGACTGAGTCAGGGCAGTGTTGGTGTTACATTCCCCGGGCATGAGTGACTGAGCCAGGCCAGTGTTGGGGTAACATTCCCCGGGCATGAGTGACTGAGCCAGGCCAGTGTTGGAGTTACATTCCCCGGGCATGAGTGACTGAGCCAGTGCAGTGTTGGGGTTACATTCCCTGGGCATGAGTGACTGAGCCAGGGCGGTGTAGGGGTTACAATCCCCGGGCATAAGTGACTAAGCCAGGCCAGTGTTGGGGTTACATTCTCCGGGCATGAGTGACTGAGTCAGGGCAGTGTTGGTGTTACATTCCCCGGGCATGAGTGACTGAGCCAGGCCAGTGTTGGGGTAACATTCCCCGGGCATGAGTGACTGAGCCAGGCCAGTGTTGGAGTTACATTCCCCGGGCATGAGTGACTGAGTCAGGGCAGTGTTGGGGTTACATTCCCCGGGCATGAGTGACTGAGCCAGGGCAGTGTTGGGGGTTACATTCCCTGGGCATGAGTGACTGAGCCAGTGCAGTGTTGGGGTTACATTCCCTGGGCATGAGTGACTGAGCCAGGGCAGTGTTGGGGTTATATTCCCCGGGCATGAGTGACTGAGCCAGGACAGTGTTGGCATTACATTCCCCGGGCATGAGTGACTGAGTCAGGGCAGTGTTGGGGTTGCATTCCCTGGGCATGAGTGACTGAGCCAGGGCAGTGTTGGTGTTACATTCCCTGGGCATGAGTGACTGAGCCAGGGCAGTGTTGGGGGTTACATTCCCTGGACATGAGTGGCTAAGCCAGGGCAGTGTTGGCGTTACATTCCCCGGGCATGAGTGGCTGAGCCAGGGCAGTGTTGGGGTTACATTCCACTGGCATGAGTGACTGAGCCAGGGCAGTGTTGGGGTTACATTCCCTGGGCATGAGTGACTGAGCCAGGGCAGTGTTGGGGGTTACATTCCCTGGGCATGAGTGACTGAGCCAGGGCAGTGTTGGGGGTTACATTCCCTGGGCATGAGTGACTGAGCCAGTGCAGTGTTGGGGTTACATTCCCTGGGCATGAGTGACTGAGCCAGAGCAGTGTTGGGGTTATATTCCCCGGGCATGAGTGACTGAGCCAGGACAGTGTTGGCTTTACATTCCCCGGGCATGAGTGACTGAGTCAGGGCAGTGTTGGGGTTGCATTCCCTGGGCATGAGTGACTGAGCCAGGGCAGTGTTGGTGTTACATTCCCTGGGCATGAGTGACTGAGCCAGGGCAGTGTTGGGGGTTACATTCCCTGGGCATGAGTGGCTGAGCCAGGGCAGTATTGGCGTTTCATTCCCCGGGCATGAGTGGCTGAGCCAGGGCAGTGTTGGGGTTACATTCCACTGGCATGAGTGACTGAGCCAGGGCAGTGTTGGGGGTTACATTCCCTGGGCATGAGTGACTGAGCCAGGCCAAAGTTGGGGTTACATTCCCCGGGCATGAGTGACTGAGCCAGGCCAGTGTTGGGGTTACATTCCCCGGGCATGAGTGACTGTGTCAGGGCAGTGTTGGTGTTACATTCCCCGGGCATGAGTGACTGAGCCAGGGCAGTGTTGGGGTTACATTCCCCGGGCATGAGTGACTGAGCCAGTGCAGTGTTGGGGTTACATTCCCTGGGCATGAGTGACTGAGCCAGGGCAGTGTTGGGGTTACATTCCCCGGGCATGAGTGACTGAGCCAGGCCAGTGTTGGCGTTACATTCCCTGGGCATGAGTGACTGAGTCAGGGCAGTGTTGGGGTTGCATTCCCTGGGCATGAGTGACTGAGCCAGGGCAGTGTTGGTGTTACATTCCCTGGGCATGAGTGACTGAGCCAGGGCAGTGTTGGGGGTTACATTCCCTGGGCATGAGTGGCTGAGCCAGGGCAGTGTTTGCGTTACATTCCCCGGGCATGAGTGGCTGAGCCAGGGCAGTGTTGGGGTTACATTCCACTGGCATGAGTGACTGAGCCAGGGCAGTGTTGGGGTTACATTCCCTGGGCATGAGTGACTGAGCCAGGGCAGTGTTGGGGGTTACATTCCCTGGGCATGAGTGACTGAGCCAGGCCAAAGTTGGGGTTACATTCCCCGGGCATGAGTGACTGAGCCAGGCCAGTGTTGGGGTTACATTCCCCGGGCATGAGTGACTGAGCCAGGGCAGTGTTGGGGTTACATTCCACTGGCATGAGTGACTGAGCCAGGGCAGTGTTGGGGTTACATTCCCCGGGCATGAGTGACTGAGCCAGTGCAGTGTTGGGGTTACACTCCCTGGGCATGAGTGACTGAGCCAGGGCAGTGTTGGGGTTACATTCCCCGGGCATGAGTGACTGAGCCAGGCCAGTGTTCGCGTTACATTCCCCGGGCATGAGTGACTGAGTCAGGGCAGTGTTGGGGTTGCATTCCCTGGGCATGAGTGACTGAGCCAGGGCAGTGTTGGTGTTACATTCCCTGGGCATGAGTGACTGAGCCAGGGCAGTGTTGGAGGTTACATTCCCTGGGCATGAGTGACTGAGCCAGGCCAGTGTTGGGGTAACATTCCCCGGGCATGAGTGACTGAGCCAGGCCAGTGTTGGAGTTACATTCCCCGGGCATGAGTGACTGAGTCAGGGCAGTGTTGGGGTTGCATTCCCTGGGCATGAGTGACTGAGCCAGGGCAGTGTTGGTGTTACATTCCCTGGGCATGAGTGACTGAGCCAGGGCAGTGTTGGGGGTTACATTCCCTGGGCATGAGTGGCTGAGCCAGGGCAGTGTTGGCGTTACATTCCCCGGGCATGAGTGGCTGAGCCAGGGCAGTGTTGGGGTTACATTCCACTGGCATGAGTGACTGAGCCAGGGCAGTGTTGGGGTTACATTCCCTGGGCATGAGTGACTGAGCCAGGGCAGTGTTGGGGTTACATTCCCCGGGCATGAGTGACTGAGCCAGGCCAGTGTTGGCGTTACATTCCCCGGGCATGAGTGACTGAGTCAGGGCAGTGTTGGGGTTGCATTCCCTGGGCATGAGTGACTGAGCCAGGCCAAAGTTGGGGTTACATTCCCCGGGCATGAGTGACTGAGCCAGGCCAGTGTTGGGGTTACATTCACCGGGCATGAGTGACTGTGTCAGGACAGTGTTGGTGTTACATTCCCCGGGCATGAGTGACTGAGCCAGGCCAGTGTTGGGGTTGCATTCCCCGGGCATGAGTGACTCAGCCAGGGCAGTGTTGGGGTTACATTCCACTGGCATGAGGGACTGAGCCAGGGCAGTGTTGGGGTTACATTCCCCGGGCATGAGTGACTGAGCCAGTGCAGTGTTGGGGTTACATTCCCTGGGCATGAGTGACTGAGCCAGGGCAGTGTTGGGGTTACATTCCCCGGGCATGAGTGACTGAGCCAGGCCAGTGTTGGCGTTACATTCCCCGGGCATGAGTGACTGAGTCAGGGCAGTGTTGGGGTTGCATTCCCTGGGCATGAGTGACTGAGCCAGGGCAGTGTTGGTGTTACATTCCCTGGGCATGAGTGACTGAGCCAGGGCAGTGTTGGGGTTGCATTCCCCGGGCATGAGTGACTGAGCCAGGGCAGTGTTGGTGTTACATTCACCGGGCATGAGTGACTGTGTCAGGGCAGTGTTGGTGTTACATTCCCCGGGCATGAGTGACTGAGCCAGGCCAGTGTTGGGGTTGCATTCCCCGGGCATGAGTGACGCAGCCAGGGCAGTGTTGGGGTTACATTCCACTGGCATGAGTGACTGAGCCAGGGCAGTGTTGGGGTTACATTCCCCGGGCATGAGTGACTGAGCCAGTGCAGTGTTGGGGTTACATTCCCTGGGCATGAGTGACTGAGCCAGGGCAGTGTTGGGGTTACATTCCCCGGGCATGAGTGACTGAGCCAGGCCAGTGTTGGCGTTACATTCCCCGGGCATGAGTGACTGAGTCAGGGCAGTGTTGGGGTTGCATTCCCTGGGCATGAGTGACTGAGCCAGGGCAGTGTTGGTGTTACATTCCCTGGGCATGAGTGACTGAGCCAGGGCAGTGTTGGGGGTTACATTCCCTGGGCATGAGTGGCTGAGCCAGGGCAGTGTTTGCGTTACATTCCCCGGGCATGAGTGGCTGAGCCAGGGCAGTGTTGGGGTTACATTCCACTGGCATGAGTGACTGAGCCAGGGCAGTGTTGGGGTTACATTCCCTGGGCATGAGTGACTGAGCCAGGGCAGTGTTGGGGGTTACATTCCCTGGGCATGAGTGACTGAGCCAGGCCAAAGTTGGGGTTACATTCCCCGGGCATGAGTGACTGAGCCAGGCCAGTGTTGGGGTTGCATTCCCCGGGCATGAGTGACTGAGCCAGGGCAGTGTTGGGGTTACATTCCACTGGCATGAGTGACTGAGCCAGGGCAGTGTTGGGGTTACATTCCCCGGGCATGAGTGACTGAGCCAGTGCAGTGTTGGGGTTACATTCCCTGGGCATGAGTGACTGAGCCAGGGCAGTGTTGGGGTTACATTCCCGGGGCATAAGTGACTGAGCCAGGCCAGTGTTGGCGTTACATTCCCCGGGCATGAGTGACTGAGTCAGGGCAGTGTTGGGGTTGCATTCCCTGGGCATGAGTGACTGAGCCAGGGCAGTGTTGGTGTTACATTCCCTGGGCATGAGTGACTGAGCCAGGGCAGTGTTGGGGGTTACATTCCCTGGGCATGAGTGGCTGAGCCAGGGCAGTGTTTGCGTTACATTCCCCGGGCATGAGTGGCTGAGCCAGGGCAGTTTTGGGGTTACATTCCACTGGCATGAGTGACTGACCCAGGGCAGTGTTGGGGTTACATTCCCTGGGCATGAGTGACTGAGCCAGGGCAGTGTTGGGGGTTACATTCCCTGGGCATGAGTGACTGAGCCAGGCCAAAGTTGGGGTTACATTCCCCGGGCATGAGTGACTGAGCCAGGCCAGTGTTGGGGTTACATTCCCCGGGCATGAGTGACTGTGTCAGGGCAGTGTTGGTGTTACATTCCCTGGGCATGAGTGACTGAGCCAGGGCAGTGTTGGTGTTACATTCCCTGGGCATGAGTGACTGAGCCAGGGCAGTGTTGGGGGTTACATTCCCTGGGCATGAGTGGCTGAGCCAGGGCAGTGTTTGCGTTACATTCCCCGGGCATGAGTGACTGAGCCAGGGCAGTGTTGGGGTTACATTCCACTGGCATGAGTGACTGAGCCAGGGCAGTGTCGGGGTTACATTCCCCGGGCATGAGTGACTGAGCCAGTGCAGTGTTGGGGTTACATTCTCTGGGCATGAGTGACTGAGCCAGGGCGGTGTAGGGGTTACAATCCCCGGGCATAAGTGACTAAGCCAGGCCAGTGTTGGGGTTACATTCCCCGGGCATGAGTGACTGAGTCAGGGCAGTGTTGGTGTTACATTCCCTGGGCATGAGTGACTGAGCCAGGCCAGTGTTGGGGTAACATTCCCCGGGCATGAGTGACTGAGCCAGGCCAGTGTTGGAGTTACATTCCCCGGGCATGAGTGACTGAGTCAGGGCAGTGTTGGGGTTACATTCCCCGGGCATGAGTGACTGAGCCAGGGCAGTGTTGGGGTTACATTCCCTGGGCATGAGTGGCTGAGCCAGGGCAGTGTTGGCGTTACATTCCCCGGGCATGAGTGGCTGAGCCAGGGCAGTGTTGGGGTTACATTCCACTGGCATGAGTGACTGAGCCAGGGCAGTGTTGGGGTTATATTCCCCGGGCATGAGTGACTGAGCCAGGCCAAAGTTGGGTTACATTCCCCGGGCATGAGTGACTGAGCCAGGCCAGTGTTGGGGTTACATTCCCCGGGCATGAGTGACTGTGTCAGGGCAGTGTTGGTGTTACATTCCCCGGGCATGAGTGAATGAGCCAGGCCAGTGTTGCGGTTGCATTCCCCGGGCATGAGTGACTGAGCCAGGGCAGTGTTGGGGTTACATTCCACTGGCATGAGTGACTGAGCCAGGGCAGTGTTGGGGTTACATTCCCCGGGCATGAGTGACTGAGCCACTGCAGTGTTGGGGTTACATTCCCTGGGCATGAGTGACTGAGCCAGGGCAGTGTAGGGGTTACATTCCCCGGGCATAAGTGACTAAGCCAGGCCAGTGTTGGGGTTACATTCCCCGGGCATGAGTGACTGAGTTAGGGCAGTGTTGGTGTTACATTCCCCGGCCATGAGTGACTGAGCCAGGCCAGTGTTAGAGTTACATTCCCTGGGCATGAGTGGCTAAGCCAGGGCAGTGTTGGGGGTTACATTCCCTGGGCATGAGTGGCTGAGCCAGGGCAGTGTTGGCGTTACATTCCCCGGGCATGAGTGGCTGAGCCAGGGCAGTTTTGGGGTTACATTCCACTGGCATGAGTGACTGAGCCAGGGCAGTGTTGGGGTTACATTCCCTGGGCATGAGTGACTGAGCCAGGGCAGTGTTGGGGGTTACATTCCCTGGGCAGGAGTGACTGAGCCAAGCCAAAGTTGGGGTTACATTCCCCGGGCATGAGTGACTGAGCCAGGCCAGTGTTGGGGGTTACATTCCCTGGGCATGAGTGACTGAGCCAGGGCAGTGTTGAGCTCTGAGCTACAGTTTATTGAGGGAACCATGAATGCCAACATGTACTGTGGCATACTGTAGCAGAGCATGATCCCTTCGGAGACTGGGCCGCAGGGCAGTATTCCAACATGATAACGACCCCAAACACACCTCCAAGATGACCACTGCCTTGATAAAGATGCTGAAGGTCCAGGTGATGGACTGGCCAAGCATGTCTCCAGGCCTAAACCCTATTGAACATCTGTGGGGCATCCTCAAACGGAAGGTGGGGGAGTGCAAGGTCTCTAACATACACCAGCTCTGTGATGTCATCATGGAGGAGTGGAAGAGGACTCCAGTGCCAATCTGTGAAGCTCTGGTGACCTCCATGCCCATGAGGGTTAAGGCAGTGCTGGAAAATAATGGTGGCGACACAAAATATTGACACTTTGGGCCCAATTTGGACATGTCCACTTAGGGGTGTAACTCACTTTTGTTGCCAGCGGTTTAGACATTAATGGCTGTGTGGAGTTATTTTAAGGGGACAGCACATTTACACTGTTATACAGACTGTACACTTACTACTTTACATTGTAGCAGAGTGTCCTGTCTTCAGTGTTGTCACATGAAAAGATAGAATAAAATATTTACAAAAATGTGAGATACTGTGTGTATATATATATATGCTATAAATAAAATAGCTCTGCTGGTCCGTACACTAGAAGTGAGGGGTGGAGGGGGTGGATTAGGATTATGGGAAAGATTATTTATGCCGTTACACAATTATTACACAATCTAACCGGTCTCCGTCCCATCTGTTTCCCTGGTACTTAATCTTCTTCCAACACATAAAACCTGCGTTGATAACAGAGAAGCTAAAAACATAACCCTTCTTTGTCTTGTAATATTTTAATATCTTTATTTCCCTTAATAAATTAATAACCTATCAGGACTCCAGTAATAGATTATTTTTGCTCATTTTACTGAAATTTAATAATTGTGAGCTAAACAGTCATCTAGTGTCACATTTCCTTTATGGAGACCCTGCCAAGTGGTAAAAAGGGAAAAAAACTGCTTTTTTACTAAACTAAATTAGTTACATAGTTACATAGTAATTAAGGTTGAAAAAAGGACTTTAGTCCATGAAGTTCAACCTTTTCAGATTGAATAGACATATAGAAATAATTATAGACATACACGCCCGGGCTCTGTGGCTCACACTGGGATAATTAGATGCCATGGCTTGGGCTGCATTATCCTACACTATTATCGCATTATGTTTCACAAATTAGCACACTGAGCATACAGAGTCAGAGTTACTATAGTTATGTTTTATTTTACTTTATTGTTGTACCATAAGTCTTTATACAGTAAGATGTAATTGAGTTTTAATCTATTTTATTTTATGTTTATATTTTTTTGCAAATAATTTATTTTTATTACTATTTTATTTCTAAACATTTTTCATTTGCTGCTGATTATTGTGCAGAATAATAAAGATGGTGAGAGGGGGGGGGGGGATCCACAGACCAGGGGCGGGCCATAGAGAAACAGCAACTTACTAATTAACTATTAGTTATATCTTGTCAAACATTTAATTAACTCACTCCTTCTCTCTCTTTGAACTCTCTCTATCTCTCTGTCCTGTGTCTTTCTGTCTCTTTGCCCTGTCTGTCTCTCTATCTCTCTGTCTTGTGTGTGTCTGTCTCTCTCTCTTTGTCCTCTCTCTATCTCTCTGTCCTGTGTCTGTCTCTCTCTTTGTCCTCTCTCCATCCCTCTGTCCTGTGTCTGTCTCTCTCTCTTTGTCCTCTCTCTATCTCGCTTTCCTGTGTCTGTCTCTCTCTCTCTTTGTCCTCTCTCTATCTCGCTTTCCTGTGTCTGTCTCTCTCTCTCTTTGTCCTCTCTCTATCTCTCTGTCCTGTGTCTGTATCTCTCTTTGTCCTCTCTCTATCTCTCTGTTCTGTGTCTGTCTCTCTCTTTGTCCTCTCTCTATCTCTCTATCCTGTGTCTGTCTCTCTCTCTCCATCTCTATGTCCTGTGTCTGTCTCTCTCTTTGTCCTGTCTCTTTCTCTATCTCTCTGTCCTGTGTCTGTCTCTCTCTTTGTCTGCTCTCTATCTCTCTGTCCTGTGTCTGTCTCTCGCTTTGTCCTCTCTCTATCTCTCTGTCCCGTGTCCCCCTGGAACCCCCCACCCGGCCCATCCGGGGTCTTGGGGTGGAGCAGAAAGATTGTAAATATTCATTGTAGTTGTCACGATACAGAACAAGCAGCTCGTCACCCTCTGGTACGCCCAGCGGTCCTGGTATCGGGGGGTATGACTATCCTCAGGGACCGCACACAGTACAGAGAGAGGGTGCACAGAGAGAGAGAGTGTGTGTACAGAGAGAGACAGCGCACAGAGAGAGAGTGTGTGCACAGAGAGATAGAGAGTTGGTGCACAGAGAGAGACAGTGCACAGAGAGAGAGAGAGAGTGTGAACAGAGAGAGATAGAGAGGGTGCACAGAGAGAGACAGCGCAGAGAGAGAGAGTGTGCACAGAAAGAGACAGCGCACAGAGAGAGAGTGTGCACACAAAGAGAGGGTGCACAGAGAGAGAGAGAGGGTGCACAGAGAGAGACAGCGCACAGAGAGAGAGTGTGCACAGATAGAGAAAGAGGGTGCACAGAGAGAGACAGAGCACAGAGAGAGAGAGAGTGTGCACAGAGAGAGAGAGGGTGCACACAAAGACAGGGTGCACACAGAGAGAGAGAGAGGGTGCATGCAAAGAGAGTGTGTACAGAGAGAGAGAGTTTGCACACAAAGAGAGGGCGCACAGAGAGAGGGAGGGTGCTCTGAGAGAGAGTGCACAGAGAGAGAGACAACGCGCACAGAGACCGAGGACTCACAGAGAGAGAGAGGGAGCTCTGAGAGAGAGAGAGCACACAGAGAGACAGCACGCACAGAGACAAAGAGCTCACAGAGAGAGAGGGAGCAAGACAAAGAAAAGGAGAGGGCGCACACAGAGAGACAGCACAGAGAGAAACAGATACACAACAGAACACAACATATGAAACCATCATTTATGACAGGCAAGTTACTAGCGTCTTAATATTTTATAGATATAACAACTCATGTAAAATGAATGAAGAGCTCACAGCTGCAGTGGCTCAGTACAAGGCAAAATATCAGTTGAATTTGAAGTCCGAGAATTTTCTAAGTGATTGGTTAGTATGAGACGCAGCACATCCAGCCCTACGGAGTCAGTGTCTTCATAAGCTGCATAGGTTAGACCCATACTGGGACTATTTGTTTTATTTTAGTCTAATCACTTCTTAATAAAATCCAGTACATAAAAGTAAATATATACACATGAATATTATATACCTAGTAATAGCCATAAAACTTCCATATCCCTCTAACTTGTTCTATACAGGTCCTTACTGGTTGGGCTGGATCTATACCGCCCCTGATTGGTTAGATTGGTTCTCTACAGGTGCAGAATGGCTGGATTGGTTCTATACAACTCCTGATTGGTTCTCTGTACAGACCCTATTTGGCTGGATTGGACTTCTGATTGGCTAAACATGATGGAGGAGAGTAGACATATGGGCTGCTTGTTCTATAAATGTCTGCTTTCTTAAATGTAATCCTGCAAAATAAATTCTCTATTAAATAAAAGGTAAACACTTCCAGAGTCTGATTGAATAAGCTGTTGTATGTCATTTAATGTAAATACCCTGGGGGGTAAATCTGTGTCAGCCACACACTGCCCGGCTAAAGAAGGTAAAGGTAAAGGTGATGGACTGGCCAAGCATGTCTCCAGACCTAAACCCTATTGAGCATCTGTGGGGCATCCTCAAACAGAAGGTGGGGGGGGCGCAAGGTCTCTAACATCCACCAGCTCAGTGATGTCATCATGGAGGAGTGGAAGAGGACTCCAGTGGCAACCTGTGAAGCTCTGGTGACTTCCATGCCCATGAGGGTTAAGGCAGAGCTGGAAAATAATGGTGGCCACAAACATATTGACAATTTGGACATTTCCACTTAGGGGTGTACTCACTTTTGTTGTCAACGGTTTAGACATTAATGGCCGTGTGTTGAGTTATTTTGATGGGACAGCACATTTACACTGTTATACAGGCTGTACACTTACTACTTCACATTGTAGCAGAGAGTAATTTCTTCAGTGTTGTCACATGAAAAGATATAATAACATATTTACATGTGAGGGGTGTACTTACTTTTGTGAGATACTGTATGTATAAGAAATGTTGCCCACTCCCCAAATTGTTTTGCACCGGGGCCCTTCATTCACTAGCTCTGCCACCAACTGGTGCATTTCTGGCAATTTTCAAATCTCTTACTTTTTTCTTTTTTTTTAGAAAAACAGAACCTCCTTTTCTGGACAGTTTGAGATCTTTATTTCACTTTGTGATTCATTTGCATTTCCATCAGGAGCGCTGAGTCAGGTCTTTCCTAACATGACATCAAGATGCTGCAATAAATCCTATTGTGTGAGTGTGTGATGGGCTGCATTAGTAGTGTATACAAGGAGGAGGCTGGGCAGAGGTGCGCGGATCCCATGTCAGGCTGTCAGGTCTCTAACCCTTTCTCCCCCTGCTATAAATGAAACTAATCTAACTCTGACCTGGAGTTTAGCAGAAAAAAAGCAGTGAGATGAGTCCCAGCTGTTAGGGGAGGGGGGCGGGGGTCTCAGGAATGTGACAGAGACGAGTTCTCTTTATATAAACCTTGAAATAAAATCCTTCTTGCTCTGTCAGGTTGGAACTGACAATGTTTTCTCTAACAAGATTACACCTGCTTGGCAAATTCCTTTACTTTGTTAGAAACTTCTTATCAAGATAATAAGCAGCTTTCAGGAACATCAGTCTGTGCAGTATATATATTTATACATGAGTATATATTAATACAGGAGTATATAGCAAAAATAAACCGTATATTTATATATATATATATAGTAAATTAATAAATATTTTTTTTTACAAACACATAGATTTATTATTTACTGAGTCATGCAGAACCAATGTGGGGTGTAAATTTCTGGTTGTGGTCTGTTGGTGAATTATCCCCCTGTTCTTCTATAGCTGCAACCACATTATTTTTCATTTTTATTTTTCTTCCCTCCACTTAAAAGATTTCAGTTTGTTTTTCAATTGAGTTGTACAGTTTATAGGTCACATTAAAGGTGGAAAAAGTTCTGAAATGATTTATCTTTGTCTCATTTCTTACAGCACAGAAACCGGACATTTTAACAGGGGTGTGTAGACTTTTTATATCCACTGTATATATATATATATATATATATATATATATATATATATATATATATATATATATAGTAAGAAGTCATTTCATTTCTGTGCATTAAAGAATAATCAGAATTTATAGATCAGAAATCTCAGGCTACCGCCTAATTCCAATATGTCCATAATATTATGCACACCATAAATTATATACATTGCCTTAAATAATTTATTCTATCATATCATATTAAATTATCTCACCTTGGAGCTGGGCTACACATTCCTAAGTGGTTTATTACGGTAGCAATTTCAGACACTATGCTGGAGCAAACATCTGTGCCAGTAATCAATATGGCCACCACACCTGCGCAAATCCTACATGGTTGCTGCAACCATGTTACACATGAACATTATCAAGTACTCTCTTTATGATGCAACAAAGAAAAACAAATATTTCCATTAGTTCCATGTTGGACACATGCTTGACAAGCTTGAAGACCACCACTTGTACCGTGACTTGCACAAGTATTCACCGCTTTGGCTTTTTCATGTTTGTAGAGCTACAGTCAAGGACTTTATTTTATATCACCAATCTACATGGTCATTTTTCATAAAGCAATCTTGGCTGGTGCTCCTCCAGATCTTCCTCCAGGAGATATATTGATAGCTCCATTGTCTTGATGATGTGGGGTCCTACATCGCGACCATTGACTCGATGGGCAGCCCAGTTTCTCTAACGCAAACATAAATACAAATGTCCTCATATCAGCAAAATGGTTGGCAGTAAAGTGATATATTGTAGTTTTATTTCTCAGTAAATCTGCTATTGACAGTAGATGACAATACAGTGATTATATTTAGCGAGTGTGTACCGTACACAGAATGAATTCCAGGAAACAAAGCTTCCTTCTGAGTACAACCTGAACATTGCCCTAAATAATAATACATTAATATAAAAATGGTCTGTGAACAGAATATGACATTGCCAGGTAAGTGTTTCAGCTGCCAAGAGGCTGCGGAGGGTAATTGTTCCTCTGATAAATTGTTTATGTCCCAGATGTGCGAGTTCTTGTGAAATTTATTCCCATTATGCTCACAATAAAGGCTTCCATTTAATGGAAAAATACATTATCACTTATATCCACTTATACCCATTACACAAAATGTTCCAATAAATGTCTATAGTTCCCATTCAATAAACAGCATGATGGCGTAGCACTTAAATGGATCTGGGTTTTACTAGGTATATAATATTTATTTACCGTTGTTTTATTAAGAAGTGCTTATAAGCTCTGTTTTTACTTCCTAAAACCATACAAATAGTCCCTGTATAGGTCTGCCCCCTTCAGCTCATGAAGACACAGGCTCTGCAGCAGTTGCTGTGCAGTGTCTCATACTATCCAATCAGTGACCATCTCTCAGCAACAATCTGCGACATGCTGCTGAAATGTGGTCACTGATAGGCTAGGACACTACACCGCATATCTAGCCCTACAGACTCTGTGTCTGAATACACTGCAGTGGGCAATCCCATTCAGGGACTATTTGTTTGATTTTCTTCAGTATGTGTGTATATATAGTGAGGCCAGAAGTGTGTCTGTTCTTTGGTATGTGTGTATATATAGTGAGGCCAGAAGTGTGTCTGTTCTTTAGTGTGTGTGTGTAAATATTGAGGACGGAGGTGTGTCTGTTCTTTATTATCTATGTGTATATAATGAGGCCAGAGGTGTGTTAGTTCTTTAGTATGTGTGTGTAAATATTGAGAACGGAGGTGTGTCTGTTCTTTAGTATGTGTTCATATAGTGAGGCCAGAAGTGTGTCTGCTCTTTAGTATGTGTGTGTGTGTATAGTTAGGCCAGGTGTGTATGTTCTTTAGTATGTGTGTGTGTGTATATAGTGAGGCCAGAGGTGTGTCTGTTCTTTAGTATCTGTGTAAATAATGAGGTCGTAGGTTTGTCTGTTCTTTAGTATGTATGTGTATATAGTGAGGTCAGGGGTGTGTCTGTTCTTTAGTATGTATGTATGTATATATAGAGAGGCAAGAAGTGTGTCTGTTCTTTAGTATGTGTGTGTGTGTAGTGAGGCCAGGTGTGTCTGTTCTTTAGTAAGTATGTGTATATAGTGAGGCAGGAGGTGTGTCTGTTCTGTAAGTATGTGTATATATTGTGGCCAGGGGTGTGTCTGTTCTTTAGTATGTGTGGATAGTGAGGCTAGAGGTGTATCTGTTCTTTAGTATGTGTGTATATAATGAGGCCAGAGGTGTGTCTGTTCTTTAGTATATGTGTAAATAATGAGGATGTAGGTTTGTCTGTTCTTTAGTATGTATGTGTATATAGTGATGTCAGGGGTGTGTATGTTCTTTAGTATGTATGTGTATATAGTGAGGCCAGGAGTGTGTATGTTCTGTATGTATGTGTATATATTGTGGCCAGGGTGTGTCTGTTCTTTAGTATGTATGTGTACAGTATATAGTGAGACCAGGGATGTGTGTGTTCTGTATGTATTTGTATATATTGTGGCCAGGGGTGTGTATGTTCTTTATTATATGTGTATAGTGAGGTTAGGGGTGTGTCTGTTCTTTAGTATATGTGTGTATATGGTGAGGTCAGGGGCGTGTTTGTTCTTTAGTATGTGTATGTATATAGAGAGGTTAGGGGTGTGTATGTTCTTTAGTATGTATGTGTGTATATAGTGAGGCCAGGGCTGTGTCTGTTATGCATGTATGTGTATATAGTGAGGATAGGGGTGTGTCTGTTCTTTAGTATGTGTGTGTATATAGTGAGGTCAGGGGTGTGTCTGTTCTGTATGTATGTGTATATATTGTGGCCAGGGGTGTGTCTGTTCTTTAGTATATATGTGTATATATTGTGGCCAGGGGTGTGCATATTCTTTAGTATGTGTATGTATATAATGAGGCGAGAGGTGTGTCTGTTATTTAGTATGTGTGTAAATATTGAGAACGTAGGTGTGTCTGTTCTTTAGTATGTATGTGTAGATAGTGAGGTCATGGGCGTGTCTGTTCTTTAGCATGTATGTGTATAAAGTGAGACCAGGGGTGTGTCTGTTCTGTATGTGTGTATATATATTGTGGCCAGGGGTGTGTATGTTCTTTACTATGAGTATGTATATAGTGAGGTTAGGCGTGTGTCTGTTCTTTTGTATGCGTGTATATAGTGAGGTCAGGGGTGTGTATGTTTTTTAGTATGTGTGTGTATATAGTGAGGTCAGGGTGTGTCTGTTATGTATGTATGTGTATATAGTGAGGTCAGGGGTGTTTCTGTTCTTAAGTATGTGTGTGTGTGTATAGTAAGGTCAGGGGTGTTTCTGTTCTTAAGTATGTGTGTGTGTAATGTGAGGTCAGGGGTGTGTTTGTTCTTTAGTATGTGTGTGTATATAGTGAGGTTAGGGGTGTGTCTGTTCTGTATGTATGTGTATATAGTGAGGTCAGGGGTGTTTCTGTTCTTAAGTATGTGTGTGTGTATAGTGAGGTCAGGGGTGTGTCTGTTCTTTATTATGTATGTGTATATAGTGAGGTCAGGGGTATGTCTGTTCTTTAGTATGTATGTGTATATAGTGAGGTCAGGGGTATGTTTGTTCTTTAGTATGTATGTGTATATAGTGAGGTCAGGGGTGTGTCTGTTCTTTAGTATGTGTGTGTATATAGTGAGGTCAGGGGTGTGTCTGTTCTTTAGTGTGTGTGTGTGTGTGTGTATATAGTGAGGTCAGGGGTGTGTCTGTTCTTTAGTATGTATGTGTATATAGTGAGGTCAGGGGTATGTTTGTTCTTTAGTATGTATGTGTATATAGTGAGGTCAGGGGTGTGTCTGTTCTTTAGTATGTGTGTGTATATAGTGAGGTCAGGGGTGTGTCTGTTCTTTAGTGTGTGTGTGTGTGTATAGTGAGGTCAGGGGTGTGTCTGTTCTTTAGTATGTGTGTATATATTGAGGTCAGGGGTGTGTCTGTTCTTTAGTATGTATATCTATATAGTGAGGTCAGGGGTGTGTCTGTTCTTTAGTATTAGTGTAAAAGGGAGATGGATAGAGGTTGGGGATGTGTCTGTTCTGTAGAGTATCTATACAAAGAGCATTGCGTACATCTGTGTCCGTTTAGTCTGAAGACTTTGTAGGTTTGATGCAGATATTCTTCTATCCGCCTGCTGGGCCCAGGATAACAGGAGGTGACTAGAGGAAATCTTTGTAATATGCATGTATGTGTATATAGTGAGGATAGGCGTGTGTCTGTTCTTTAGTATGTGTGTGTATATAGTGAGGTCAGGGGTGTGTCTGTTCTTTAGTGTGTGTGTGTGTATATAGTGAGGTCAGGGGTGTGTCTGTTCTTTAGTGTGTGTGTGTGTGTATAGTGAGGTCAGGGGTGTGTATGTTCTTTAGTATTTATGTGTATATAGTGAGGTCAGGGGTATGTTTGTTATTTAGTATGTATGTGTATATAGTGAGGTCAGGGGTGTGTCTGTTCTTTAGTATGTGTGTGTATATAGTGAAGTCAGGGGTATGTTTGTTCTTTAGTATGTATGTGTATATAGTGAGGTCAGGGGTGTGTCTGTTCTTTAGTATGTGTGTGTATATAGTGAGGTCAGGGGTGTGTCTGTTCTTTAGTGTGTGTGTGTGTGTGTGTGTATAGTGAGGTCAGGGGTGTGTCTGTTCTTTAGTATGTGTGTGTATATAGTGAAGTCAGGGGTATGTTTGTTCTTTAGTATGTATGTGTATATAGTGAGGTCAGGGGTATGTTTCTTCTTTAGTATGTATGTGTATATAGTGAGGTCAGGGGTGTGTCTGTTCTTTAGTATGTGTGTGTATATAGTGAGGTCAGGGGTGTGTCTGTTCTTTAGTGTGTGTGTGTGTGTGTGTGTGTGTATAGTGAGGTCAGGGGTGTGTCTGTTCTTTAGTATGTGTGTATATATTGAGGTCAGGGGTGTGTCTGTTCTTTAGTATGTATATCTATATAGTGAGGTCAGGGGTGTGTCTGTTCTTTAGTATTAGTGTAAAAGGGAGATGGATAGAGGTTGGGGATGTGTCTGTTCTGTAGAGTATCTATACAAAGAGCATTGCGTACATCTGTGTCCGTTTAGTCTGAAGACTTTGTAGGTTTGATGCAGATATTCTTCTATCCGCCTGCTGGGCCCAGGATCAGGAGGTGACTAGAGGAAATCTTTGTAATATGCATGTATGTGTATATAGTGAGGATAGGCGTGTGTCTGTTCTTTAGTATGTGTGTGTATATAGTGAGGTCAGGGGTGTGTCTGTTCTGTATGTATGTGTATATATTGTGGCCAGGGGTGTGTCTGTTCTTTAGTATATATGTGTATATATTGTGGCCAGGGGTGTGTATATTCTTTAGTATGTGTATGTATATAATGAGGCGAGAGGTGTGTCTGTTATTTAGTATGTGTGTAAATATTGAGAACGTAGGTGTGTCTGTTCTTTAGTATGTATGTGTATAAAGTGAGACCAGGGGTGTGTCTGTTCTGTATGTATGTATATAGATTGTGGCCAGGGGTGTGTATGTTCTTTACTATGAGTATGTATATAGTGAGGTTAGGCGTGTGTCTGTTCTTTTGTATGCGTGTATATAGTGAGGTCAGGGGTGTGTATGTTTTTTAGTATGTGTGTGTATATAGTGAGGTCAGGGTGTGTCTGTTATGTATGTATGTGTATATAGTGAGGTCAGGGGTGTTACTGTTCTTAAGTATGTGTGTGGGTGTATAGTGAGGTCAGGGGTGTTTCTGTTCTTAAGTATGTGTGTGTGTAATGTGAGGTCAGGGGCGTGTTTGTTCTTTAGTATGTGTGTGTATATAGTGAGGTTAGGGGTGTGTCTGTTCTGTATGTATGTGTATATAGTGAGGTCAGGGGTATTCCTGTTCTTAAGTATGTGTGTGTGTATAGTGAGGTCAGGGGTGTGTCTGTTCTTTATTATGTATGTGTATATAGTGAGGTCAGGGGTATGTCTGTTCTTTAGTATGTATGTGTATATAGTGAGGTCAAACGTGTGTGTTCTTTAGTATGTATGTGTATATACTGAGGTCAGGGTTGTGTCTGTTCTTTAGTATGTATGTGTATATAGTGAGGTCAGGGGTATGTTTGTTCTTTAGTATGTATGTGTATATAGTGAGGTCAGGGGTGTGTCTGTTCTTTAGTATGTGTGTGTATATAGTGAGGTCAGGGGTGTGTCTGTTCTTTAGTGTGTGTGTGTGTGTGTGTGTATATAGTGAGGTCAGGGGTGTGTCTGTTCTTTAGTATGTATGTGTATATAGTGAGGTCAGGGGTATGTTTGTTCTTTAGTATGTATGTGTATATAGTGAGGTCAGGGGTGTGTCTGTTCTTTAGTATGTGTGTGTATATAGTGAGGTCAGGGGTGTGTCTGTTATTTAGTGTGTGTGTGTGTGTATAGTGAGGTCAGGGGTGTGTCTGTTCTTTAGTATGTGTGTATATATTGAGGTCAGGGGTGTGTCTGTTCTTTAGTATGTATATCTATATAGTGAGGTCAGGGGTGTGTCTGTTCTTTAGTATTAGTGTAAAAGGGAGATGGATAGAGGTTGGGGAGTTGTCTGTTCTGTGGAGTATCTATACAAAGAGCATTGTGTACATCTGTGTCCGTTTAGTCTGAAGACTTTGTAGGTTTGATGCAGATATTCTTCTATCCGCCTGCTGGGCCCAGGATAACAGGAGGTGACCAGAGGAAATCTTTGTAATACTAAATATTAAAAATAGCTATTATTGTATAAAGCCACATTATTTTACTTGATCTTGAGGAAACGCTCATTGCCTGGGGTAGGCGATTCCTTTTAGTCACCAACTGAAATTCTTGGTAGTCGGATTCTGGATTCTCAAAGGATGTTGCACAACCTCAGTCTGAATAATGAAATTTACCAAATTATTCACCTAAAATAGAAGAATACAGAAGAGGAACTTACTTTTTCCAACTTTCTTGGGACAGTTCTGTATAATACTTCATGTGCAACTCCCAGGATGTAAAATACTACCATTATCAATATACATTATTAGAGCTCATTATGTGACAAGAAAAGGAGAAAATAATATTTCCACTAAGAGCCATTGACAGAGGGGGAGAGGGACAGGAACCCGCCCTGGAAGGGAGGCCCCATGATTATTATTATTATTATTATTATAGTTCAGTTATAACGCGCTAACATATTCCATAGCGCTGTACATAAGTTAAGATGATGGAGGCATTTATCTTATACAATTGTGTAGGGCTTCACTACACCTTCTTATCTATGCAATCTGCTTTTATAAATTTATATTCATTAGTACAAGCATTACTTCATTATGGAGAAAGGATGCACTGTATTGTGTATAAATATTTTTATAATAGTATATATATATATATATATATATATATATATATATATATATTTATATATATACATATATATATACACTTCAATCACTCAAATATGCGATAGGTATTTTAGTCCTTCCCTATAGGACTAAAGGGTGACCTATAATCCCCAAGTCTATGAAATATACTCATTTAATAAAGGAAACAAATTACAATATTTCACTGCTATATTTGCAGTTAAAGTAAAGGTTGGTATGTGAGATGAGTAAAACTAATGTGAATTGAGTTAGGGGGGCCATGGCTATAAGACTTGTATTGGGCCAGAAGATTTCTGATGGTGTCCCTTCCTCCACTGTCTCACTAAGTTTTCTACTCTATAAACAACTCATTTTTCATACAAAATAATTTTTGTATATTTAAAACGTTTAATTAAATGAATGATCGAAAATGTAGGACTGCAATGTACTTATCTTGTATTGTATCTTTATCTATATAATTCTGATAATAAGGCTGCAGGAGTGGATGAAATCCCAGCTAAACGGTTCAAAATCCTACAAGATGATGCTGTGAAAGGGTGACTTGCCTTATGCCATCACATTTGGAAAATTCAATAGAGGCCAATAGACTGGGAAAGGTCAGTCTACATCCCAATCACAAAAAAGGCAGTGTCAAAGAGTGCTCCAATTATCGAACAATTGCACTAATTTCACATGCCAGCAAGGTAATGCTTAAGATTCTACAAACTCAACTCCAACAATATATGGACCAGGAACTACCAGATGTGCAAGCCAGAGTCGTAGAGGAAGAGCCACAAGAGATCAAATTGCCGACGTCTGCTGGATAATAGACAAAGCAAGAGAGTTCCAGAAAAGCATTTACTTCTGCTTCATAGACTATTCTAAAGCCTTTGACTGTGTGGATCATAACAAAATGTGGCAAGTTCTTGAGGAGATGGGAGTACCAGATCATCTCATCCACCTCCTAAAGAATCTGTATGTGGACCAAGAAGCCACGGTCAGAACCGAACATGGGACAATAGAATGGTTCACGATCGGGAAAGGACAAGGTTGTATATTGTCACTTTCTATATTCACCTTATACACAGAGTACATACATCACGTGTAAGGCCGGACTGGATGAAACCAAAGCCGGAATCAATATCGCTGGAAGAAATATCAACAACCTCAGATATGCTGATGATACTACTCTGATGGCTGAAAGTGAGGAGGAACTAAAGGTCTTATTGGTGAGGGGAAAAGAAGAGAGTGTGAATGCTGGCCTGCTGCTCAATGTTAAAAAGACGAAGATCATGGCAAATAGACGGGGAAGAAGTGGAGGCAGTGACAGATTTTATTTTACTGAGCTACATTTGCTTCTGGGGAGGAAAGCTATGGAAAGCTTGGACAAGCTAGTAAAAGGAAAAAATCTATATCACAATCAACAAAGGTCTGCATAGTTAGTTCTCTGGTATTCCCAGTAGTAACATACATGTGAGAGCTGGACCATAAAGAAGTCTGAGCGCTGGAGAATTGATGCCTTTGAATTGTAGCATTGGTGAAAATTGCTAAGAGTCCCTTGGACTGCAAGAACATCCAGTAAATCAATACTTCAGGAAATCAAGACAAACTGTTCACTGGAAGATTTGATCATGAGGATAAAGCTTAAATATTGTGACCATATCATTAGAAGACAGGATTCCCTAGAGAAGACTCTGATGTTGAGAAAGATTGAAGGCACACAAACACAGGGACGGCAGAGGTAGAGATGGATAGATTAGGTCATTGAAGCAATGAACACGAGCTTGATGGACTTCAGAGAAGCAGTGGCTGATAGATGTGCCTGGTGTGCTGCAATCGATAGGGTGAGGCGGAGTCGGATACAACTGAAAGTCAGAGCAACACATCCTTCTATTATAATAGGTTGATATAATTTTAATACAATGTGAATATTACTTACAGCAGCCACTTCTGGGGTTGTCAGATAGAGACTCCTATGAAAGACTCCTATTGGGACAGCCTCCTGGGCAGATCCTCTACCACCACCTAGACATCTAATGATGAGAAGAACATCTGTTATGGGCAATCATGCAGAGTACACTTCTGTCTGCACATTAGGAATATGACAGCTAAAACTGCCAATGCATTCAACAGGACTAATGGAAAGAAGATGCTCAGTAACAATAACCACAGTAAATTAAAATAAAACATATAGAAAGATGGGACCGCCGTGGTCATTTAAAACATTTTAAATTGCTTTGAATCTAAAAGAGATTTTGAAAAGACAGAAATAACTCACTCTCTAACTCTAAACTGATGCATTCTGGGTCGGTGGCTACTATATATTACACGAGTATTGCTGCTGACATGATAAAGAGAGATACTCTCCAGAGCTCGTCACTAAAATACTGCAATACTCTGAGTATTCATCTAGATTACTGGACCCTCACGGCTACCTCGCTCTTTAAATATAACGTGTAAGCAATCCACCCTGTGCTGTGGTTGAAAGCTGTGTAATTCAGTGAGTATATGTCTAAAAGGGGCCATGTATAAAGTGGCATTGGATTAAAGAGTGAAAATGCATTGATATCAATAAAGATAATAATAATTATGGACTAATTTGGATTTCCCTGCCCAATTTCCCAGAATGCAGTGCAATTACTGTATTTCTGGGAATTCTGAACAAGAAATATGTTTTTTAATATATTTTTAGACATGCAAATGAAAACACAAAAATACTATTTATTTCATATATATATATATATATTTGTTGTTGTTGTTCTGTCCTTCAGTCGTGTCCGACTCTCAGTGACCAAATGGACACAGCACGCCAGACACATCTGTCTGTGTTTTTGGTTGTGTTTATCAATATGGGTTCTGTGGCAAAAATACTGGAGTGGGTTGCCAGTTCCCTCTCCAGTGGCCCACGATTTGTCTGACCTCTGCTATCACCTGCCCATCTTGGGTGTCCGTACATGGTATTGCTCACGGCTTCATTAAAGTACACAAGCCCATTCACTATGGCAAATTAGCGATCCAGAAGGGTATATCACATATTATAATTGTCTAACTACGATTCGTCGTCACGCTGCGTTGCGTAGTGCGTACGACTTAGCGATGGGCGCTCATCGCCCAGCGAGCCTCGCACAGAGAGGTGAGCCGTTAAATCGTAGCACTTTGGCAATGAACGCCACAGGCGCTCATTGCAGGCGAGCCTCGCGCAGCGAGGCGAGCCGTTAAATTGTAGCACTTTGGCAATGAGCGGCGAGCCGTTAAACAGTAGCACTTAGAAAAAAAAATGCGAGATGAAAAAAATTACGAGATAAGCGGCGGAACCAAAACACTAAAAAAAACACTAAATACACACAAAAAAATTAAATAAAGATCACTTAAAGCATGGGGAACCAGGCAGGACGTCTGGAAGTGAGTTGGAACTCCAATTTACAGCGATTTAGCCGAGTTACAAAGATCGAAAATCGGCTAAGCGAGGAAAAAAATGGGCGCCGAAAAAATTGAAAACGAGGCTATACTACTACGAACTGCGTAAAACACAGCCACAGACGTATGTGTTGGAAAAACAACAAGATAAAGGATGCGGATTAACTGCGAAATGAGTAAAAAGACAGTAGTGAGAACATTTTACGAAACGCAATTACAGATTTACGCATTAACACAGATTTAACGCCTTTGTCTCGCGCAACATCGGATTTACCGCCTAAACCAACGCATTTGATGAAATATAAGTTGAAAGTTACAAAAATTAAAAAAAAAAAAAAATTGTATTTATTTTAAGAAAAAAAAAAAGGGACAAATGTAGCGTCATGTTGTGTGGCAAACACATTTCACAACATTTAATTTTTATTGACCGTCATTTGACCATATTTACTGTTAAACCGTAGTACTTTGGCAATGAGTGCCGCAGAAAAAATGGCGGACTAACAAAACGAAAACGAGGCTACATCACTATAACCACGGAAAACACGTATCGATAATCCGCTAAGACGCATACCACACATTATCCGCCATTTTAGGATAATGTGGAAGTACACAGCTACGTTAAGGGTTTCGGCTCCCGCACGCACACTATTACACTGCACACGTTCAGCACGCTTACACAGCAGCTCCACACCACTAATGCTGCTGCAACATCAACACAGATTGCCAGCTCTTCAACACAATGCTTCAAAATAGGTAAAGTATATTCATTTATTAATTTGATTTCTATATTTCAGTAGTACACAGAAAACAACATTAGCTACCTTACAATTCCATGTGTATATTAATAAATAAACAACTTTTAAAACATACGCATCTCATTGCCGTCATTTTTTGACGGGCAATACGCTAGTATATATATATATATATATATATATATATACACACACACACACACACAGGGCCTTATTCAATTGTGATTTGGCCAATTGAATAGGGCTCTATATAAGCACAGAGCATATTTTTTTACAGAAGTTTTTAGTTAGTGAAGACCTTGCTTTTGGATAGAAGATCACTAACTAAAAACTTCTGTAAAAAAATATGCTATGTGCTTATATAGAGCCCAATTCAACTGGCCAAATCGCAAACGAATAAGGCCCACAATCTCTAAATTTGTAACCAATGTACTATCTATGGAATAATGGAAAATATATATTGCAGTGTATGTATATATATATATACACACACACACATTTATTTATATATAATTGCAATATGTGATATATATTTATTTACACAGACACATGCACATATTTGTATTTGTGTGTGTATATATATATATATATATATATCACATATTATAATTGTCTAACTGCGATTCGTCGTCACGCTTGCGCCGAATCGCAGTTTGACAATGATAAACTGCGCATTGCGCAGCAGTAGCCGCGCATGCGCAGAGCGCGGCGCAAGCCGGGCATGCGCGCAGCGCGGCCCGAGCCAGAGCGCGGCACAAGCCGCGCATGCGCGCAGCGCGGCCCGAGCAGAGAGCAGATGGAAGAGTGGGGAAGAGTGGGGAAGAGGGGGGGGGAGAGGCACAGAGGGAGAGTGGGGAAGAGGGAGGGGAGAGGGAGAGTGGGGAAGAGGGGGGGGGAGAGGGAGAGTGGGGAAGAGGGGGGGAGAGGCACAGAGGGAGAGTGGGGAAGAGGCACAGAGGGATAGGTGGGAAAGAGACACAGGGGAGCTAGAGGAGGGGGAAAAGACACACGGGAGGGAGAACAGGGGGAAGATACACATGGGAGGGAAATGGGGGGGGGGAACAGACACAGGGGGAAGGGGGAAAGAGACATAGGCCAGGGGGGAACAGGCACAGAGGGAGAGGGGGGAAGAGGCACAGAGGGAGAGGGGGAAGAGACACAGGGGGGAGAGATACAGAGGGAGAGTGGGGAAGAGGCACAGAGGGAGAGGGGTAAGAGACACAGGGGGGAGAGATACAGAGGGTGAGGGAGGAAGAGACACAGAGGGAAAGGGGGGAAGAGGTACAGAGAGAGGGGGAAAGAGGCACAGAGGGGGGGGGAAACAGAGGAAGGGGTGAAGAGACACAGTGGCGAGACACACAGAGAGAGGCGGGGGAAGAGGCACAGAGGGAGAGGGGTGGAAGACACAGAGTGGGGAGAGACACAGAGGGTGAGGGGGAAGAGACAGGGAGGAAGAGGCACAGAAAGAGGAGGGGGAAGAGACACAGGGGAGTGAGAGGAGGGGGAAGAGACACAGGGGAGAGAGTGCAGGGGGGAAGATACACAAGGGAGGGAAATGGAGACACGAGGAAGGGGGGAACAGGCACATGGGGAGGGGGAAAGAGACACAGGCCAGGGGGGAACAGACACAGGGGAGGGTTGGGGGAGACACAGGGGGGGGGGGAAGAGATGCATGGGAGGGAGAAGGGGGAAAGAGACACAGGGGAGGGGTTTAGAGACACAGGAGGGAGAGGGAGGTAAAAACACAGGGGGGCAGGAGATACAAGGGAGGTAGACGAGGGGAAATAAGACACGAGGGAGGAAGTAGACAGAGGGAGAGACTCGCAATGAGCTCCAAAGGGGCTCATTGCAAGGCCTGTGATGAGCGCTAAAGGCGCTCATCACAAGGCCAGTAAAGTAGAGGGGGAGAGGCTTACATTGTGTGGCAAACAGCATTGCCAGGTTTCAGTTTTTATTGCCGTCATTTTTTACGGGCAAGTCGCTAGTATATATATAAATAAATAAATAAATAAATATAAATATATATATATATATATATATATATATAGCAATCATATGTGGCATTTCACCACCTTTACAACACATATAATTGTATCCAGCCCATGTATATTATCTCTGCCCAATCATTCTACAAACCCCCCAGACCCCCACTAGAATACAGTGTCCAAAATAAGCATCCAGATATCTCCGGTAATAACCATCCATCTAAAACATATATTTTCTTTGATGAAGCCATAAGACCACATTGCAGGCCCATAATTCCAGTGTGCAAGTAATCATATTGATAATTGCCAAATATTATATTAAAAAATACAAAATAAAAACTTCATTTATTCTATGAAATCGCTCACCGCAAAAAATAGTCCAGAAATAAAGGCAAATATTGTTTAAAAAAATAAAACAAATAATTTATTAGATGAAAGTGGCCGTCACAAAAAATAGTCCACGGCTGTGAGAAATAAATTCATTCACACATAAGAGGAATAATTAGGAGGCTTTTAGATTGGAGAATGGGCTAACTAGATGCCCCATTGCTGTCAAAATCTATGTTACTAATTTAACCTCTTCATAGAAATGGTAATGAAATAAACCGGTGGGCACGTTACTTTTATTTATAATGTGAGTCCCAGTCTCAAGGTATTTTTTTCTTGTTTTTCCACCTGTTTTGGGATTCTGTGACTGTATAAAAGACCCCGGCATTTACCAAGACAAGTAGGTACTGTGCGGGGTCTCAGTCGCACGCTTTGTCTGCATTAGGTGGGTTTTCAGGGACCAGATGCACTGAACTCAGCAACAGACAGTCCCGAGACCATCTGTGCAGGGCTGGGGGGTGGCAAAGAAAGGGGCTTGTGTTAGTCGTGGGAACCGTAGAGACTGGTGGGCTTGAATTGAACTAATTGAAGCTTATACGCTGGCCCATACGGGTATAATCCTTCATCAGCTGCAGTTGCGGGGAGTAATTGGAGCTTATTACAGGGAGGGGTCCCCCTGCAGTGCTGTCGAAACTGAGAGGCTTTTCTCTCTAATTACTGGGTGGGAAAAAAAGTGTCTCGAGCAAGAGAGTGCTGTGAGGTGAGGAGAGAATGGGAGGAGGCCGCCGGCCCGGCCTAGACGGCCTTTATCTGTGGAACAACATTTAGGAATAAATAATGAACTCTAGTTGTTGGTAATTAACCCCATAAACACAACTGCTGCTGCTGATTTGCATTCCAGGAATGGCCCAGAGAGCGTTTTCTCACGGTTGTTCATAGAAGGAGATGTCTCAAGACATGCGGCCGGTGCGAAGTTATGCGCAGACATGCTCCAGACACCAAGATCCACCAGGGAATAGTCTTATTTATTGGCAGAAATTGCAGTGTTTACTAATAAATATTCTGTCTGTCTGTTGTGTTCTTATCATGAGACGTCTTATTAAATACAATGTGTTACAGAGGAATGTTTATAATAAATAACTGTGAGAAATAGAAATATATGAAATATACGGAACAATCTGTGACCTGGTAAACAAGTGAATATCTATAGAATTATTACATATATAAATACATACTACAATATCTATCTATCTATCTATCTATCTATCTTATGTATATATATATATCACATATTATAATTGTCTAACTACAATTCGTCGTCACGCTGCATTGCGTAGTGCGTACGACTTAGCGTTGAGCCCCGCAGGCGCTCAACGCCCTGCGAGCCTCGCGCAGCGAGGCGAGCCGCTAAACCACTCTGTTGCGTAGTGCGTATGACTTAGCGATGAGCGCCGCAGACGCTCATCGCCCGGCGAGCCTCGCACAGCGAGGCGAGCCGTTAAATTGTAGCACTTTGGCAATGAGCGCCGCAGGCGCGCCTCGCGTAGCGAGGCGAGCCGTTATGTTAAATCGTAGCACTTTGGCAATGAGTAGGCGAGCCTCGCATAGCGAGGCGAGCCGTTAAACCGTAGCACTTAGAAAAAAAATACGAGGTGAAAAAAATTACGAGATAAGCGGCGGAACAAAAACAGTAAAAAAAACACTAAATACACACTAAAAAATAAAACAAAGGTCTCTTACAGCATGGGGAACCAGGCAGGACATCTGGAAGTGAGTTGGAACTGCAATTTAGATCGATTTAGCCGAGTTACAAAGATCGAAAATCGGCTAAGCGAGAAAAAAATGGCCGCTGAAAAAAATGAAAACGAGGCTATACTACTACGAACTGCGTAAAACACAGTCACAGACGTATGTCTTTGAAAAACAACGAGATAAAGGATGCGGATTAACCGCGCAATGAGTAAAAAGACAGTAGTGAGTACATTTTACGAAACACAATTACAGATTTACGCATTAACACAGATTTAACGACTTTGTCTCGCGCAACATCGGATTTCCCGCCTAAACCAACGCATTTGATGTGAAATATAAGTTGCAAGTTAAAAAAAAAAAAAAAAAAAATTGTATTTATTTTAAGAAAAAAAAAAGGGACAAATGTAGCGTCATGTTGTGTGGCAAACACATTTCACTACATTTAATATTTAGTGACCGTCATTTGACCGTTTGACCATATTTACTGTTAAACCGTAGTACTTTAGCGGGCTGAGCGATGAGCGCCGCAGGCGATCATTGCCCGGCGAGCCTCGCACAGCTAGGCGAGCCGTTAAACCGTAGTACTTTGGCAATGAGCGCCGCAGAAAAAATGCCGCACGAACAAAACGAAAACCAGGCGACAGCACTATAACCACGGAAAACACGTACCGATAATCCGCTACACGCAACACTATCACTAAATTACGACTTTAACGGACTAAATCTTTTCAACCATGTAACTCAAAAGACCCTGAAAAAAAGCCAAATAATTAAAAAAATAACTTCAACACTCACACACAGGACAGGGGGAGACCCAGGGGGTGAGTGAGGTTGGAAACTAATTTTAGGCTTAATTCTTTCGGAGATCGAAAATCGGCTAAGCAAGAAAAAAATGGCCGCCGAAAAAATTTAAATTTTATCAAACAGGATCAAAACGAGGCCAAAACCAGTAACACTTAGCCGAACAACGCCAGGCGCGCAGGACTTAGAAAATGAAAGCAACGGCACTCGGCGCAACCTACTCTAAACTTGAGCAGAGAGACAGAGGAGAAAGACACAGGGGAGGGAGAGGGGAGAGGGTGCAAAGAAACAGAGGGCTAAGAGATGAAGGAAAAGAGACTCAGGGAAGGGAAATAAGGAAAAACAAAACTCACAGGGAAGGGAGAGGAGGGAGAAAGGGGGAAACAGAAATAGGGGTCAGAGAGTGAGGGAGAGGTTCGCATGAGCCCCACAGGCGCTCAGCACGAAAGTGGCAGGTTGTATGACGTCTGCAATGAGTGCTCATTGCAGGGCTCCTGATGAGCGCCGAAGGTGCTCATTGCAAGGCCCGTAAACTACACAGGGGAAAAGGCTTGCAATGAGCGCCAAAGGGGTAAATTGCGAGCCACACAATGAGCGCCAAAGGTGCTCATCGCAGGGCTCGCTATGAACACTGAAGGTGATCATTGCAAAGCACGAAAGTTGTGCTTTGCCAAGGCCCGCAATTCGCGAGGCCTGTAAAGTAGTTGGGAGGAGAGGCTAGCAATGAGCACATTTTTGACGGTCAAGTAGCTAGTATATATACTAGCGACTTGCCCGTCAAAAAATTACGGCAATAGAATTGTAAGGCAGATAAGGCTGTTTGGTACACAAAGTAAGTATTGTTGTTGTGTGAGTACCTTTGGCGCTCATTGTGAGCCTCTTGGTTGGTGTATGTTTGGTTATGAGAGCACCTTTGGCGCTCATTGTAAGGTTTGCGCTGATGGGCGCTTGGCGCGCATTGCGAGCCTCTCCCCTGGTGTAGTTGTGGTTCTGTAAACACCGTTGGCGCTCCTTGTGAGGTGCGTGCTGATCGCCTTTTTTTTTTTTTTTTTTTATTTTGTCTTCTCTGTGTATGTATTTTTTAATGATAATTAATTAGTAAAGTTATAAATGAATATACTTTACCTATTTGTAAGTAATATATGCAGGAAGCATTGTGCTGAAGAGCTGACAATCTGTTTTGATGTTCCTGCAGCATCTAATGTACATTTGCACTGTTGTTGAGATGAGGTGTAAGTGGCAGCAATGTGTGCAGTGTGCAGTGTAAATAGGCTGCGTGCGCGAGGGGAAGCCGTTGTTTGTTTAGCTGTGTACTTCCGCATTTTGTAATGATAATGTTATTAGGTTTGAGTGATTGTGGTGAAATGGCTGCGAGTGTGTATGTGTTACGCGGGTGTTGAGCATTTAGTGTCCTTCCCAATAGTGTATTTATTAGGTCGTACAGGTCTGTGTAAAAGGCGTATATGCCTGGCGGTGTTTTACGTGCTCAGGGGTCGTGTAGCCTCGTTTTTGTTTTTTTCGACGGCCATTTTTTCTCTCGCTTAGGGGATTTTCAAGTGGCAAAAACTTTTAAATTCTAATTAAATTGGCGTGTAACCTCATTTCCAGACGTCCTGGCTGTCCCCCTGTTCATATTTTTTGCGGTTCGTATTCCCCCTCCCAGTGGCGGTTTTAGATTCTAAGTGTTATGGGCTGTAATTTGTAAAGGCGTTTTTTTCAAAGTGCTACAGGTCTCGCACTTTGAATTGTGTTTTTGAGTTTTGTGTTGATGTGTAGTCCCGCGGGTTGTAGGTATGATGCCCAAGGCCTATGGCGCTCATCTCCACCAGTGCAGTGAGCGCTTTCGGCTCTCCCTGCCTAAGTCCTACAGGGTCGTAGGGATGAGCGCCTACGGTGCTCATCTCCACCTGTGCAAGGAGCGCCTTTGGGTGCTCCTTGCCTGGCCGCAGCCCTCGCTATGCGAGCCCGCAATTTAAAGCGCTGCTGTGAACTATATATGTGATGCTTCATTATATCTATCTATATATCAAATAAATAGTTCTTTTTTTTTTCAAACTTGAATATCTAAAAATAAGTTCCATGCACTGCACTCTGGGAGACTGGGCAGGGACATGTAAATGAGTCCCCAATGCTTTTTTACTTTTTAATACAATACCATTTTATACATGGCTCCTTTTAGGCATATGCTCACTGTATTGCACAGCTTTGAAGCATAGCAGAAGATGGATTATGCAGGAGTTAGGGGACCTACCCACAGACAGCAATTTCGTTTTTAAATGGATCTCATCAGTGTGGGGCTGGTACCGAACTCCTGGGAAGGTTATTATTCACAACATCATTTAGGTTATGGTGGGCAAAGAGCGATAGGAGCCTACACTGTTTTGTCCCCGCCCAGTTTCCCAGAGCGCATTGCCAAATAGTGCATTCTTTATAAGTGACCCTCTTTGATTATTTGAAATGTTGGGATTTATAATATAATAGAATTACGTGTGTACTTACTCGTAGGTGCTGAGAATGTAACTCCACCAGGTTGGATTTCCAATTCCTATGTCATTCTTTAAAGCCTTTTGTGCAACTTGGTGCTAGTTTTTGGGCTCAATAGTATATTAAATCCAAACCAGATTGTATCTGACTCTCTGTCTCTTACTCTCCCCACACCAAGATGCGTAACCATAAGGGGCAGACACTGCAGCCATAATCTAGGGAGCTCACTGTATTGAAGTTAATGTAGTTTTGTCACCTACTTCTAAAAAACTATTTCATTCAAGATGATTAGAACTGGATGTAATGTGCACTATAATGTAACCCAAGACATAAATAGAGTAAGTATATTTTACATTCCACTTGTGCCATCCTTGCGACCTGGAGTGTAAGAGCCAAGATCATTCTAGTTTAGCTTATTTTCCATCTGAGGGGAGAATTAAATGAGTCGTGTCACTTTAAAAAAATAAAAGTTTTATGCATAAAAGCATAAAAGCACATGGAAAGACCAAATACAAATAAAGTTATTATTTACCAGATATGATCTGCACCATCAGATGTGAAAAGTCATGTGGGAAAAGTGATTTCCTTTTTTAAACAGCAGCTAAATTAATTGTACTATAAGCATTTGTAGTTTGGGGTTTAGAGCGCACCCCGAATCTGCTGCATATATAATGAGCTCCATTGGGGTGTGCACTAGCTGTGCAGGCTGAGTTAGGAAGTGGTGTTTTACAAATACCATTTTTTTCCCTTTTTATGATATTTTCAAAGTTACAAGTCTGCCAATGCGCAGGGAGTATTTTTTTTTAAAGATACAGTAATCTCATTCCTCAAGCAGTACATTTGTACTAGATTTATCTGAGCAGTTCGCTAAGTACAGGCAATTATAACTTCTTTGTCATTGAATGATATTTAAAAATTGCTTACAGCAAACAACATTGAAATGTTTCCTTGTCAGTCAGCCTTTCTGATGCACCCACCAAATATATTCTGTTATCTTGATGAGGATTGCCAGTAATTGGTAATTACCCCCTGGCTGGGTCATAAAGCCTCATTCAAATCCAGGCCGTAGGAGCTGCGTGGCCGCAAGGGAAGGCTGCAAGCTACTTAGCTATTCTAATCCCTTGAGGGCCGACAGATCCGACCGGCTTACGGCAGGTGCCCTGCATTCCCTTGCGGCCACCCCTATTGCAGCTTACTGCAGGGAAAGCCTTTGATCTCATGTGGCCGCAAGAGATTCGGCCGTATGAAACCACCCTTCCCTATTCAAATCCTATGATCACCCTCTCATCAACCCCATAAAACACCCAAAAATGACCGCAGCTTACTTGCACGTCGCAAGGGCTGTGAACATTAACCCTATAATGCAGGAGTCATAACGGGACCCCTGCAATGTGAACACATTAACTCTTGCTGCAGGGGTCCAATCGAGTCCCCTGCAGGCTCCCCACATTAACACCTTGCCTTGTTGCAGAGGGTCCTGATAGTCACTGATCGTGATCCCAGCAACATCTACGGGATTTAAATTTCCCGCTGCGGGTCCAAGTCCACGGGTTTGAATTCAAAATCCAAGCCCGGGGAATTCCAGGGTTTGAATTTCCCGCCGCGGGTCCTTAAAGAGCCCGCAGCAAACTAATGGTTACCCTTGAGCCACGGGGTACTAGAAGTACCCCCCCGGCACCTAAATATAAACACATCATTCATGGGGGTCAATATAGACCTCATGAGACTAAAATTAACCCCCTCAGTCCAATAGGGGTCTATATAGACCCCTATAGGACACTAGTAACGCCCTAGGTTAATCCTATAAGTGGAATGAGGGTCCTCCAGGGCCCTCATGACAAAGTCTAAGCTCTGCACTACACTATTAACCCTAACTATACCCCATTAACACATACTAAACCCTATTTAACCCTAACTGAGCCTATTTAATCCTAACTGGACCTAATATCCCTAAGAGGGCCTATTTCATCCTATCTGGACCTGATAACCCTAACTGGTCCTATTTAACCCCTTCTAGAACTATTTAACCCTATCTGGCCCTATTTAACCATAACTATGTCTATCTAACCCTATCTAGGCCTATCTAACCCTAACTGGGCCTATTTCCCCCCTTCTAGACCTATTTCACCCTAACTGGCCCTAGTTAACCCTATCTGGCCCTATTTATCCCTAACTGGGCCTATCTAACCCTATCTGGGCCTATCTAACCCTAACTGGGCCTATTTAACCCTAACGGGGACTATTTAAACCCTTCTAGACCTATTTAACCCATCTAGGCCTATTTACCCCCATATAGCCTATCTAACCCCATCTAACCCCATCACTTATGGGGGTCTATACAGACCCCCATATGCCTCCATCTAACCCTTCACTTATGGGGGTCCATACATACCCACATAAGCCTCTCTTTAACGCAATCAGTCCCATAAGGGTCTATGAAGAACCCTTATGGGACAATTAGAACCCTAATATTAACCCCATAAGTGCCATGAGGGTCCTCCAGGACCCTCATGACACTAAGTACAAACACTATGCCACACTATTACCCCTAATAAACCAACCCCCCATCTAAACCAACCCCCTCTACCTTAACCTATTAACCCCTAACACCTACCCTAACCTATTAAAACCTAAACTACCTACCTAACCCCCTATTAAACCCCCCATCCCACTAATTACACAAAATAAAAAAGATAAATTACAAAAAAACCTGTGACAAAAAAATAAAAAAATAACATTACACAAACCCCACACTACAAAAAAGAAAAAAAAGAACATTACACAAACCCCACACTACAAAAAAATAAAAAAGGACATTACACAAACCCCACACTACAAAAAAGAAAAAAGAAAATACATTCACAAATATACATAAAATTACAGTACATCAATAAATACAGTACAATTATACCCCTAACTACATACTATTAACCCTCTAGCTACAATACATTACCACCTATCTATAAAACATTACCCCCTAACTAAAACACATGTAGCCCTATCTTCAATACATGAAACCCTATCTACAATACATTAACCATGTCTACAATGGATTAACCCTATCTACAATACATTGAACCCTATCTACATTACATTAAACCCTATATACATGCATTAAAATCCCTAGATCTAACCTAAAATAGAATAAATAAGACCACTTACCTTTGCAGATGTCCCTTCAGCGACGGCGGTGTTCCTAGCACAATTCATGCCCCCTAAAAACAAAAACAAAATCACATTGGTAAAAAATAAACACAACATGAAAAAATAAACATTCTAAATATTAAAATTACCTTTTCGTGATGTCCCCATCCTTCTTCTTGTCTTCTCCGGCTGGTGCCCCTGTAAAAAAATAAACATTACATTAGTATAACATTAAGCACAAAATAAACAATAAATATAATATACATTAAAATTACCTTGGCGCAATGTCCCAGTCCTTGTCCTCTTCTGCCCCTGCTGGGCCCTTGAAAAAATCTGCTGCTCTAAAATAAAATTAAAACAAATAACAGAGCTCCTCTCTGGAGGAGCTCCCCAACGTTAATGAGGATTCTAGTGCTTCTTCCATTGGCTGAAATGGCTGTCAATCAAATTTCAGAAGGCGCCAAGGTGTGAGCCAATCAGAATGGGATACATATCCCATTCTGATTGGCTGATGGACCTGTCAATCTTTTTTAAACCAATTAGAAGGCACTATTGCCTTCAGTCAATCAGAAGGGGATACACCCCATGGGGTGATTGGCTAAAGGCATATGTGCCTTCTGATTGGCTGCATTCTGAATCACAGTGATGTCAGCTAATCAGAAGGTGCAGATGCTTGGAGCCAATCACAGTGGGATACAGTATATTGTTTCAGAATAAAGCCTCCAAATGGAAAAGACTGAGCATGCACAGACCCCTGGGATTAATTAAATAATTCAAATTATTGAGTCATTTAGCAAATGGATGCAACAAATAAAACTCAGTCGAGGACATCTGTTTCATTGATATGTGAATCAGCAGCAGGGGCATCAAATGAAAATATTTTTACAGCTTCTCCACTTGACTGCCCTATATAATGGTGCCAAGCAGTATCCATGACTCTGACTCCATTTAAATATATCAAAACTATGCATAATTTTATTTTATTGCACCTTTTAACGTGTAAGATCTACATAATATGCAGTAAGAGCAACTCACATCTGGGAACCAGCTAAACAAACAATGGCAAACCAGATTGATGGCAGTGAACTCTCTAGAATATGGCCAGGTCTCCCTAGATTATTGTCAGGTCTTATTATTCGGTTATTCTGCTTGGAATAAAGTTTGTTTTTTGTTCATGAGGTGCTTTATTGAGCTGCTTTGCCAACATAATGGGGTCTTGAAGACGACTTAGAGCTGCTACTGAACCACTGGCACTAAGGAATGCAGCAGGTCAAATGAAGCAAGTAAATATGTCTCAAGTGCAAGATCATGTACAGAAGCAGATAAACAAAAACATCAGCATCAGGCAGATAGTAATTGCATTTAATAGTTAATCAAAGAAAGCACCACTGAAGCATCAGGTTTATAATGATAATAATAATAATAATAATAATAATAATAATGATAATAATAATAATAATAATAATAATAGACTTTTGTAGAACTAGAATTGATCAAGAGGAAAACATTTTGTACATTGTTTAAATGAAACAAATACAGCCTTTAATGTTTAATTTAATGTATTCAATTTTGCTTTATTGGCAGCAGACATTTTATCTTTGTTCCCAACACGACTAGTCACTAGGGATGAATGTGAGGATTTAGATAAAATGTTGAAAAACACACATTATATATACTCAGTTGACAACAGAACTCAATAGAAGAATAAGCCCCATTAGACTAATCCTCTGCATCAGGCCAAAGATAGATTAGGAGACAAAAATGGAATTTCCCATGACAAATGGTCAGATAAATAAAGGATTTTCTCCAAGAATACTTGTATGCTCCTAGCTTGCATTTATACGAATGTTGTTACTTTGTTTCATACTACACAAGCATGTGACGTTTTTCCTAAACAAAATAATCACCTCATCAATGTTTGTTTTTTTATTTTTGTTTAATTAAAGGCATACTCCCCATGTAGGCAGTATGCCAAAGAATGAGAATTCCATGTGACTCCATTTGCAGCTCTGATCAAGCACTTCGTCCTCCTTTGCTATTAAGTCTCTCTAGGAGGATTCTATGTAAATTATGGCAGGGGTCGTTAGTACAAACTGTTCCTCCATCCTCATAATTTACAAGGAAGCCTTCTAGAGTGACCCAACAGCAAAGGAGGACGAAGTGCTTGATCAGAGCTGCAAATCAAAGGCCCCATTCTATTAGAAACCCACAAATTCTGACCACAAGGCTAACTTTAAACCCTGCCTTTTTAAGTCTGATTTCAGGCGGCGTGACCATATGATCTGACAATATTTAAGCAAAGCCGTAATTTATTTCTTAGACACAGCCAATAGTAAATGAGACCGTCAACATGGAAGTTACACGTAATCTGCAATCGGAAGCTAAGAATTTATGATTTCCAATAAGTAATATTTGCCGATCGGGCTCGCAATCTAGCAATCTATAAAATGCATTATATCATCTGTTCTAGTCCATGTGGGTTTCATGATATGTATTAACCCCTTGAGTCTGGGATTGATAGTACTCAGAAATAACCGTTAAAAATAATATTATTTAATTACAAATTTGTGAGTTTGAGACTGTTGTGCAATTAATTTGAATGGATTTCCATGCCTTCCCGTGCTTTTATAGTACAGTATTGTGTGTTTAATTTCTGTTACAGCTCTAATAAGTGTTTGAAAAAGGCCTTGCGACTCCTAGTTTTTGACAGAAACGTGATACTTTTTTCAGTTGTTGGTCAGACTGTATTGCGAGCTAGAGCTACGGGTCTAATAGAATAGCAATTTTTGTGTAACTTTAATTATTCAGAGCTCATAAATCTTGTGCTGTGCTAAAACCAGTGGAGTTCTAAGGTCGGTTTTGCAGGTTTGGCTGGTCCGTAGGGATTGTGGGCGGGGAACTCGTAATCGGATTGCGATGAGCTAATAGAATATGTGCAATATTAAGAGCAGTTTTACGTGTGTATAAATGTAAGAATCGGGCAATAGAATAGGGGCCCAAGTCATATGGAAAAAAATAAAACATTTTGAAAATAAGTGAATTTTTTTTTAAATAATGTGCTCATTATTTGGCATACTGCCTACACAGACTGTATGCCTTTACAATAACATATTTGATAAAGTGGTCATTTAAAGACTATATTTATTTTTTACTTTATAAAAACAAACATTCTGCCCATTATTCAATGTAGTTCCTTAAACAGATATTAGACATTATAACACTGGTCTGCAATCCTACACTGTGATATCAAAGGGTTAAAGGGAAGGTTCCTGGATGTTACGAGGTATATAATATCCCTGAGCATCTATTTAATTTTATGTGCTTTATTTTATTTAGAAGTGCTTATAAGATTCATTTTTACTGCCAAAAATAAAACAAATAGTCCCTGTATGGGTCTGCCCACTGCAGCATATGCAGACACAGACTCTAGTACTAGGTGTGCTGTGTCTCATACTAACCAATCAATGACCATCTCTGCAAAATGTGACTGAGACCTGGTCCCTGATAGGCTAGGACACTACACTGCACATCCAGCAGTAGATACAGAGCTTATATTCACTTCTTAATAAAATAAAGTAATAAAAGTAAAAATATACACAGAGATATTATATACCTAGTAACATCCTGGAACCTTCCGTATCCCTTTAAAGGATCACATCAGGGCAAATATTTTTATCATTTTTTACGTTTTTATTTTTGTATGGGAAATAAGTGGTCTATAGTGTAGAAAAGCATGTTTAAGTGAGGTAGTGTGAAGTAGTTTTCTCCTTATCTGTCATGTTATCATGGTAATGGATAGTGAGCGGCAGGGACTCTTGTGAATCTTTGTAACAAAATGGTGTCTTTATTCCCATTCATTAATCTTTCCTGTAAGTCTAGATTAAAGCTGTTTCTTTAAATGAATGAATACTATGGATCAAACGCCGTTATTTTATGAGTTTCTATTTTTTTCAGTGTTCAATTTTTTTAATTACCATAATTATTTTTTTATGCAAAATAAAAAAAAATGGAATGTATAAAAGATGGTATTTAAATGATATTCTGGATCGCTACCTTGTGGTGGTAAAGGGGCCTGTATACCTCAGTAAAGCTGTGGGCTATACCACTTAGGGTCACCCAAGATGGACAGATCAAAGAAGAGATGTCAGGCAAATTGTGGTCACCAGGAGAAGGAACTGGCAATCCACTCCAGTATCTTTGCTAAGAAAACTTTATGGACCGACACAACCAGAGACATAACGATATGGTACCGGAATATGAGCCCCTCAGGTCAGAAGGTGCCCACCATTACTGAGGAAGAGCAGAGGGCAAGTACAAGTAACACCAGATCTCATGAAGTGGTTGGGCCAAAGCCGAAAAGGACACCCAGCTACAGATGTGTCTGATGGGGAAAGGAAAGTCCGCTACTGCAAAGACCAATTCAGAATAGGAACCTGTAACATTAGAGCTATGAACCAAGGCAAACTAGATGTGGTCAAGAATGAAATGATAAGGGTAAACTTTGATATCCTGGGAATTGGTGAACTGGCATGGGACATTTCACATCAGACAACCACCAGATCTTCTACGGTGGTCAAGAATCCTGCAGAAGAAATGTAGTAGGCATCCTAGTCAATCAAAGAGTGGCCAAAGCAGTGCCCGGTTACAACCCAATAAATGACAGAATAATTCAATTTGAATTCAAGGCATTTAATATCACAGTGATCCCAGTCTATGCTCCAACCATGGATGCGGAAGAGGCTGAAGTTGTCCAGCTCTACGAAGACATTCAGCACGTCATAGATATAACACCAAGAAAATATGTTACTATCATCATAGGAGATTGGGATGCTAAAGTAGGAAACAAAAGGACACCTGGAATAACTGGCACATTTGGCCTTGGAGTACAAAATGAAGCAGGTCAGAGATTAGTAGTATTTCAAGATAATTCTCTGGTCGTAGCAAACACCCTCTTCCAACAGCCTCCGAGACGACTCTACACATGGACATCACCAGATGGACAACATAGAAATCAGATTGACTTACAGACCCATTCAATTCCCCTAACGTGTAAAAATGTAGCTCCTAATGTAGCTCACAAGACTTACGGCTATTAAATTGGCCTCTTAAAACAGCCCGACAACGACTTGCGGGGTAGGAGAATTTGACTTGGGAGCCTGCAAATCCTTTGATCTGTCAAGCCCGAAACCGATACGTTCCAATTGCGCTATTAAATTTCATCAAATCCCTGCCGTTAATCCCTGTAACTCGCAAATGAAATCAAGAAGCCAATGAGTGCTAGATCGGACCCGCAAGGGGGGTAAAGACCAACCCACAGCACCTTAAATGCACATATACACACATGTTTATTTTCTGTCTTATATTGATCCCAGCAATAAATGTGTTAATACATATACTGTAACTCGCATGTGATAGAATATCATATTTACGGCTTTATCAATATTGCATTATATCTGGAATGTGGATCCGATCGTAGCTCGTAATTGATGCTCGTAAGACTTTGAAATCCAACCTCCATTTTCCTGTGACGCTATGATGACGATCTCTGTTGCCATTGGCTCCATCTAAACTTGTAACTACGGGTTTGACTAATTGATCATGTTCACGGCCGCACATGCAACAAGGAAAAAAAAATGGTTTATGGGTTTGCCTCTCAAGCCCGTAACTTGCAGCATATTCTAATTTAATAGCAGCATAAATCCGTAAATTTTCCATCCTGCAGCCATTGCAGGTCTCACATTATAGACTGGGACAAAGAACTTACAGGGAAAAATACTGAAAATAAATGGACAACATTCAAATTCTTACTAAATAAACATACTCATCAGCATGTACCATGTGGAAATAAAATGAATAGGAGTAAATCACATCCCATGTGGCTTAACAATGACTTAAAGATCATGATGAGGAAAAAGAAATATGCATTTAAATTATGCAAGAAGGAGGGAACTGAGGCAGCTTTATGTGACTATAAGGAAATCAACAAGGTTTGCAAAAGGGCTATTAGACTGGCTAAAATAGAAAATGAGAAGTCAGTTGCAATGGAAAGTAAGACTAACCCTAAAATATTTTTTAAATATATTAATGGGAAGAAGGCGAGGAAGGAAGCTATAGGAACATTACAATGTGACACAGGCCATCTGATAATTAGTGACCAGGAAAAGGCAGATGAGCTAAATAGGTTCTTTTCGTCGGTTTACACAAGGGAGGTACCAGTGGTTGGGACACTGCAACATAATGGGGCTACACAACCATCACTAAATAATTGGTTAACACAGGAAGTAATCCAAAAGAGATTGGAGAAAATAAACGTTAATAAAGCCCCGGGTCCTGATGGAATACATCCAAGGGTACTAAGGGAACTGGGTTCTGTAATAGCCAAACCATTATATCTAATCTTTCAAGACTCACTCACTACAGGGTCACTACCGGACGACTGGAGAAAAGCAGAGGTGATACCTATATTTAAGAACGGAGCAAGAGCAAATCCGGGGAATTACAGACCAGTGAGCCTCACTTCTGTAGTTGGGAAGCTTTTAGAAGGGTTAATAGGGGATAATATACAAGAATATGTCTATTTGAAAAGGATCATAGGTAGCAGTCAACATGGATTTATGAAGGATAGGTCGTCTCAGACCAATCTAATTAGTTTTTATGAGGAGGTTAGTAGGAACTTGGATCAGGTCTACCCAGTGAATGTAGTCTTTTTACATTTTTCAAAGGCATTTGATACAGTGCCACATGGAAGACTAGTGAGCAAACTAAGGGATATAGGAATTGCAGCAAACTAAGGGATATAGGAATTGCAGTAAATATCTGCTCATGGTTGTTGTGAATGGAACATACTCTGATTGGTCTAATGTGATAAGTGGGGTTCCTCAAGGTTCAGTATTAGGTCCTCTCCTTTTTAACATATTTATTAATGACATTGAAGTAGGACTCGAAATTAGTGTCTCCATTTTTGCTGATGACACTAAGTTGTGCAAGGTAATACAATCAGATAATTATGTACTTTCCCTACAAAGGGATTTGCATAAATTAGAGAAATGGGCGGCTAAATGGCAGATGAGATTTAATACAAATAAATGTAAAGTTATGCATCTGGGAAGGAAAAATAGCCATGCAATGTACAATCTTAATGGAGCAAATCTTGGTGTATCAGATATTGAAAGGGATTTGGGAGTACTAGTGGACACCCACCTAGGTAGCAGTCCTCAATGCCAAGCAGCAGCTGCAAAGGCAAATACAATATTAACATGTATTAGGAAGGGTATAGAAGCCAGGGAAGCAAATATAATTCAGCCACTATACAAATCTCTAGTACGCCCTCATTTGGAATATGGAGTACAATTTTGGGCACCACTTCATAAAAAAGACATTTTAGAGCTGGAAAAAGTACAGAGAAGGGCAGCAAAACTAATAAGGGGAATGGAGGGGCTAAGTTATGAAAAAAAACTAACCAAATTAAACTTATTTTCGCTAGAAAAAAGGCGTCTAAGAGGAGATATGATTACATTATATAAATACATCCAGGGTCAGTATAAGGCTTTGTCAAGGGAACTTTTTGTAGCAAGAGATTTTCAACTGACAAGAGGACATCCCTTGAGGTTAGAGGAAAAAAGATTTCACCTTAAACAAATAAAAGGGTTCTTCACAGTTAGGGTGGTTAAACTGTGGAATTCTCTACCAAAGGAGGTGGTAACAGCGAATTCGATAGACAACTTCAAAAAGGGGTTAGATATATTTTTGAATAAAGAGGGCATTCAGGGTTATCCTAGATAACTAGCAAGGAATATTGATCCAGGGAGAAATATTTGATCGCCAGTTTCTGGGGTCAGGAAGGAATTTTGCTTTTTTTCCCCTTATGAGACAATTGGCAAAGTTTCAATGTTTTTTTTTTTTCTGTTTGCCTTCCTCTGGATCAATTAACAATTAATAATAAATAGTGCACATTAAAAAGATCAATAGAGATCTAAAAAGGTTGAACTTGATGGACTAACTCTTTATTCATCCTCCAATACTATACTATTAATAATTATTTAATCAACAAATTAATTAATAACTAATCCGCATATTGCAGATCAGAGGAGATCAGGTTGAACTTGATGGACTGAAAGTCTTTTTTCAACCTTAATTACTATGTAACTATGTAACTATGTAACATTGCACATACGAGCTTCAAATTGAATGTGGCTATATATACTTTGCAGCCAAAGATGGCGGAGCTCTATACAGGCAGCAAAAACAAGACCTGGAGCTGACTGAGGATCAGACCATGAGCTTCTTATTGCAAAGTTGAAAATAAAACTGAAGAAAAGAGGGAAAATCATCAGACCAAGCAGATACAAAATAAATAATATCCCTTGTGAATATGCAGTGGAAGTAAAGAATAGATTTAAGGGACTAGATATGGAAGATAGAATGCCTGAAAAAAGTTGGGCTAAAGTTTGCAACATTATCCAGGAAACAGCAACAAAGAATATCCCTAAAAGAAAGAAAAGTAAGAAGTCAAACTGGCCGTCTGATGAGGTTTTGGAAGTAGCCCAGGAAAGAAGGAAGCGAAAGGTAGTGGAGATAAGAAAATATTTTTGCAACTGAATACAGAAATCCAGAGGTTAGCAAGAAGAGACAAGGAGACATTCTACAAGGAGCGATGTAAAGAGATAGAAGAAGATAACAGAATGGGTAAATCGAGAGATCTCTTTAAGAACATTGGGAACCTAAAAGGCACCTTTCATGCCAAAAAAAGGTAGGGACTTAACAGAAGAAGATCAGATAAAGAAGAGGTGGCAGGAATACACTGAAGATCTTTACAGGAAGGATCTTAACAGCAGTGATGACCTCAGTAGCTTGTGCAATGAGCTGGAGCCAGACATCTTGGAGAGTGGAGTGAGATGGGTCCTAGGATGTCTTGCTGATAATAAGGCTGCAGGAGTTGCTGAAATGCCATTTTAACTATTCAAAACCCTATGCCTTATGCCAACAAAGTTGGAAAACTCAACATTGGCCAATAAACTGGAAAAGGTCAGTCTACATCCTAATGCCAAAAAAAGGCAATGCCAAAGAGTGATCCAATTATCAAACAATTGCACTCATTTCACATGCCAGCAATATATGAACCAGAAACTACCAGATGTGCAGAGGAACAGGCACAAGAGATCAAATTGACAATGTCCGCTGGATAGGAGAGAGAGCAAGAGAGTTCCAGAAAAGCATGCACTTCTGCTTCATAGACTATTCTAAAGCCTTTGACTGTGTGGATCATAACAAAATGTGACATGTCCATAAAGAGATGGGAGTACAAGATCATCTCATCCTCTACCTAAATAATCTGTATGTAGACCAAGAAGCCACGGGCAGAACTGAACATCATGAGGCCTGCAATTATTATTATAATTATTATTATTATTATTACCTTTCTTTTGTAAAGCGCCAACATATTCCGTAGCGCTAAACAGGGGATAAGAACAGGGAAATAGTACAATATTGATAACTGTAGAAAATGGAGGGCCCTGTTTTGAGGTTCAAGTCTTGTAAAAAGTGCTTTTTTCCAAAGCACCCTATAGTATTGGAAACTCGCTACTTGCAATGAGAGGAGGGGGAGGTTCGCAATGAGTGTCAAAGGCGCTCAACACGAGGCCCGCAAGTTAGAGGAGGGGCCATAGTCTCGCATTGTGTGGCCAACAGCATTGCCCAACTTCAAATTTTATTGCCATCATTTTTGACGGGCAAGTCGCTAGTCACTAATATAGTTGTGGTAATTGCGAGTTTGTGTGTAACGCTCGCAACATTGCAGCCTTGAAAATTGCAACAGTTGCGTGATTAAAATCAAGTACATGGCAAAAAACGTAAAGGCGTAAGTCATGCTTAGTTACAATGCCTGCGCCTGTAAATCTGCGGGCTTCAAAATTGCAACAGTTACAGAAAGATTCAGAAGTACACGTCAGAAAGCTAAAATCATGCTTCTATATGTAGTATTTCAGGGCCTGGTCATGATCAAGTAACCAAGACCCGTAACTTACTGCTTAGACAGAGCCAGACCAGACATGTGAGGAGACGGAGGGAGAGAGAGGAGAAGGAGAGAGGGAAGGAGGGGGAGAGAGAGAGAGGAGGAATGAGAGGGAGGGAGAGTGAGAAGGATGGAGAAAGTAAGAAGGAGGGAAGGAGAGAGAAGAAAGGAGAGGGAGAGAGAATGAGAAGAAGAGAGAAGGGGAGAGATAGAGAAAGAAAGAAGGGGAGAGAGAGAGAAGGAGGGAGAGAGAGAAGGAGGGAGAGAGAGGGACAAGGAGAACGAGTGGAGGGAGAGAAAGTGCGAGAGAGAGAGAGAGAGAGAGAGAGAGAAGGAGGGAGAGAGAGAAGGATGGAAACAGTAAGAAGGAGGGAAGTAAAGAGAGAGAGGGACAGAGGGAGAGAGAAGGAACGAGAGAGAGAAGGAGGGAGGGGGAGAAAGAGGGAGATAGATGGAGAAGGAGAAAGAGTGGAGGGAGAGAAAGAATGAGAGAGAGAGAAGGAGGAAGAGCGGGAGAAGGAGAAAGAGAGGAGGGAGAGAAGGAGGGAGAGAGAGAAGGATGGAAACAGTAAGAAGGAGGGAGAGAGAGAAGGAGAGAGAGAGGGCGCACAATATTATACTGTCATTTTTGACAGGCAGTCGACCAGTTAGACATATTACTGCACTAGACAGGGAGGGTACGCTTGGAAGCTTTAGGTTTGAAGGTTAATAAATACATAGAGATATATAAATAGTAGATTACAAACAGGCACGGGCAGCCTTCCCATTGTATTAACCCAAACCTTGGAACTTGAGGACAGCTTCATGCTTATCCCGGGCATGCTTGAATTCCTTTACTATGTTGATCCCTACCAAACCAACTCTCTTTTCCTACGCTCTCCCTCTCTCCTTTCTCCCCCCATCTCCCATCCTCCGTTCTCTACTCCATTATCTATCTTCCTACTGGTCTCTTTCCCCCTCCTCTCTTTCCATACACCTCTTCCCCTTTTCTCCCCCTTCATCTGTCTACCTCCTCTATCTTTGCCCCTTTTCAGCCTATCTCCCCCTCCTCACTCCACATCTTCTCATGCCTTTCACTCACCCTCTTTTTTCCCTCCCTATCTTTCCAAACACCTCTGCCTCTATCCCCTCCCATTTCCTCTTCCCCTTCTCTATCTCTCTTCTCTCTTAACCATCTCCCTCTTCTTTCACCCATCCTCTCACCCTCACCTGTCTCTGCATCTTTCCCCCTTTTTTCTTCACCTACACTTTATTTTCTAATCACATTATTTTCTATATTCTTGGGTTCTCTTTCTTCTTTCTTGTCTTATCTTCCTTTTTCTTACCTCATATTTACACTTATCTGTTTTCTGCTCTCTTCTCTCATTCTTTCACTTTTTTTCTGTCTTATTATCTTTTTACCTTCTATGTTCTGGTATGTCTTTTCTCTCCCATCTCTGCTCCAAGATTAATTTTTCTTATCTTCTTTCTCAATTTTGGCTTTCACAATTCCTTTTCGCCTTGATTTGTCCCCATCTATCTTCTCTCTTCCTCTCTTCTCTGAGCTCTCCATTTCACAATCTCTCTGCTCTGTTCTCAATGGTCTTGCATTATTCTACTCTTTTATCACTACACATGCTATCTTTCCTCCTTCTCACATTCCATATTCTCCTCTCTTCTCTCTTTCTTCTCTCATTCCATGCTCTCCTCTTCCCTCCTTCTTCTCTCATTCCATGCTCTCCTCTCTTTCCTCCCTCTATTCTCATTCCACGCTCTCCTCTCTTCCCTCCCTCTTCTCTTATTCCATGCTCTCCTCTCTTCCCTCCCTCTTCTCTCATTCCACGCTCTCCTCTCTCTCCTCACTCTTCTTTCATTCCATGCTCTCCTCTCTTCCCTCCTTCTTTTCTCATTCCATGCTCTCCTCTCTTCCCTCCCTCTTCTCTCATTCCATGCTCTCCTCTCTTTCCTCCCTCTATTCTCATTCCATGCTCTCCTCTCTTCCCTAACTCTCCTCTCTTTCCTCCTTCTTCTCTCATTCCATGCTCTTCTCTCTTCCCTCCCTCTTCTCACATCCCATGCTCTCCTCCTCTTTCCTCCTTCTTCTCTCATTCCTTGCTCTCCTCTCTTTCCTCCCTCTTCTCTCATTCCATGCTCACCTCTCCTCCCTCCCTCTTCTCTCATCCCATGCTCTCCTCTCTTCCCTCACTCTTCTTTCATTCCATGCTCTCCTCTCTTCCCTCAATCTTCTCTCATTCCATGCTCTCCTCTCTTTCCTCCCTCTTCTCTCATTCCATGCTCTCCTCTCTTCCCTCCCTCTTCTCTCATTCCATGTTCTCCTCTCTTCCCTCCCTCTTCTCTCATTCATGCTCTCCTCTCTTTCCTCTCTCTTCTCTCATTCCATGTTCTCCTCTCTTCCCTCCCTCTTCTCTCATTCCATGTTCTCCTCTCTTCCCTCCCTCTTCTCTCATTGCATGCTCTCCTCTCTTTCATCCCGCTTTTTCTCTCTTTCCTATCTCTTCTCTCATTCATGCTCTTCTCCCTTTCCTCACTCTTCTTTTATTCATGCTCTCCTCTCTTTCCTCTCTCTTCTCTCATTCCATGTTCTCCTCTCTTCCCCCCCTCTTTTTTTATTCCATGCTCTCCTCTCTTCCCTCCTTCTTTTCTCATTCCATGCTCTCCCCTTTTTCTCCCTCTTCTCTCATTCCATGCTCTCCTCTCTTCCCTCCCTCTTCTCTCAGTCCATGCTCTCCTCTCTTCCCTCTCTCTTCTCTCATTCCATGCTCTGCTCTTACCTCCTTCTTCTCTCATTCCATGCTCTCCTCTCTTTCCTCCCTCTTCTCTCATTCCATGCTCTCCTCTCTTCCCTACCTCTCCTCTCTTTCCTCCCTCTTCTCTCATTCCATGCTCTTCTCTCTTCCCTCCCTCTTCTCTCATCTCATGCTTTCCTCCTCTTTCCTCCTTTTTCTCTCATTCCTTGCTCTCCTCTCTTTCCTCCCTCATCTCTCATTCCATGCTCTCCTCTCTTCCCTACCTCTCCTCTCCTCTCTTCCCTACCTCTCCTCTCCTCTCTGTCCTACCTCTTCTCTCATTCCATGCTCTCCTCTCTTGACTCTCTCTTCTCTCATGCCATGCTCTCCTCTCTCTCCTCACTCTTCTTTCATTCATGTTCTCCTCTCTTCCCTCCCTCTTCTCTCATTCCATGTTCTCCTCTCTTCCCTCCCTCTTCTCTCATTGCATGCTCTCCTATCTTTCCTCACGCTTTTTCTCTCTTTCCTATCTCTTCTCTCATTCATGCTCTTCTCTCTTTCCTCCTTCTTCTTTCATTCATGCTCTCCTCTCTTCCCTCTCTCTTCTCTCATTCCATGTTCTCCTCTCTTCCCTCTCTCTTCTCTCATTCCATGCTCTCCTCTCTTCCCTCCTTCTTCTTTCATTCATGCTCTCCTCTCTTCCCTCTCTCTTCTCTCATTCCATGTTCTCCTCTCTTCCCTCTCTCTTCTCTCATTCCATGCTCTGCTCTTACCTCCTTCTTCTCTCATTCCATGCTCTCCTCTCTTTCCTCCCTCTTCTCTCATTCCATGCTCTCCTCTCTTCCCTCCCTCTTCTCTCATCTCATGCTCTCCTCCTCTTTCCTCCTTCTTCTTTCATTCCTTGCTCTCCTCTCTTTCCTCCCTCATCTCTCATTCCATGCTCTCCTCTCTTCCCTACCTCTCCTCTCCTCTCTGTCCTACCTCTTCTCTCATCCCATGCTCTCCTCTCTTCACTCCCTCTTCTCTCATGCCATGCTCTCCTCTCTCTCCTCACTCTTCTTTCATTCCATGCTCTCCTCTCTTCCCTCAATCTTCTCTCATTCCATGCTCTCCTCTCTTTGCTCACTGTTCTCTCATTGCATGCTCTCCTCTCTTCCCTCCCTCTTCTCTCATTCCATGCTCTCCTCTCTTCCCTCCCTCTTCTCTCATCCCATGCTCTCCTGTCTTCACTCCCTCTTCTCTCATTCCATGCTCTCCTCTCTTCCCTCCCTCTTCTCTCATTCCATGCTCTCCTCTCTTCCCTCCCTCTTCTCTCATCCCATGCTGTCCTCTCTTCCCTCCCTCTTCTCTCATCCCATGCTCTCCTCTCTTGACTCCCTCTTCTCTCATGCCATGCTCTCCTCTCTCTCCTCACTCTTCTTTCATTCATACTCTCCTCTCTTCCCTCCCTCTTCTCTCATTCCATGCTCTCCTCTCTTCCCTCCCTCTTCTCTCATCCCATGCTGTCCTCTCTTCCCTCCCTCTTCTCTCATACCATGCTCTCCTCTCTTGACTCCCTCTTCTCTCATGCCATGCTCTCCTCTCTCTTCTTTTATTCATGCTCTCCTCTCTTCCCTCACTCTTCTCTCATTCCATGTTCTCCTCTCTTCCCTCCCTCTTCTCTCATTGCATGCTCTCCTCTCTTTCCTCACGCTTTTTCTCTCTTTCCTATCTCTTCTCTCATTCATGCTCTTCTCTCTTTCCTCACTCTTCTTTCATTCATGCTCTCCTCTCTTCCCTCTCTCTTCTCTCATTCCATGTTCTCCTCTCTTCCCTCTCTCTTCTCTCATTCCATGCTCTGCTCTTACCTCCTTCTTCTCTCATTCCATGCTCTCGTCTCTTTCCTCCCTCTTCTCTCATTCCATGCTCTCCTCTCTTCCCTACCTCTCCTCTCTTTCCTCCCTCTTCTCTCATTCCATGCTCTCCTCTCTTTCCTCCCTCTTCTCTCATTCCATGCTCTCCTCTCTTCCCTACCTCTCCTCCTCTTTCCTCCTTCTTCTCTCATTCCTTGCTCTCCTCTCTTTCCTCCCTCATCTCTCATTCCATGCTCTCCTCTCTTCCCTACCTCTCCTCGCCATCCTACCTCTTCTCTCATTCCATGCTCTCCTCTCTTCCCTCCCTCTTCTCTCATCCCATGCTCTCCTCTCTTCACTCCCTCTTCTCTCATGCCATGCTCTCCTCTCTCTCCTCACTCTTCTCTCATTCCATGCTCTCCTCTCTTTCCTCACTGTTCTCTCATTGCATGCTCTCCTCTCTTCCCCCCCTCTTCTTTCATTCCATGCTCTCCTCTCTTCCCTCCCTCTTCTCTCATTCCATGCTCTCCTCTCTTCCCTCCCTCTTCTCTCATCCCATGCTCTCCTCTCTTCACTCCCTATTTTCTCATGCCATGCTCTCCTCTCTCTCCTCACTATTCTTTCATTCATGCTCTCCTCGATTCCCTCCCTCTTCTCTCATTCCATGTTCTCCTCCCTTCCCTCCCTCTTCTCTCATTCCAGGCTCTCCTCTCTTCCCTACCTCGCCTCTCTTTCCTCCCTCTTCTCTCATTCCATGCTCTTCTCTCTTCCCTCCCTCTTCTCTAATCTCATGCTCTCCTCCTCTTTCCTCCTTCTTCTCTCATTCCTTGCTCTCCTCTCTTTCCTCCCTCATCTCTCATTCCATGCTCTCCTCTCTTCCCTACCTCTCCTCTCTGTCCTCCCTCTTCTCTCATTCCATGCTCTCCTCTCTTCCCTCCCTCTTCTCTCATCCCATGCTCTCCTCTCTTCATTCCCTCTTCTCTCATCCCATGCTCTCCTCTCTTCACTCCCTCTTCTTTCATTCATGCTCTCCTCTCTTCCCTCCCTCTTCTCTCATTCCATGTTCTCCTCTCTTCCCTCCCTCTTCTCTCATTCCATGCTCTCTTCTCTTCCCTGCTTCTCTCATTCTATGCTCTCCTCCGTTTCCTCCCTCTTCTCTCATTCTATGTGCTCCTCTCTTCTATCCCTCTTCTCTCATTCTGTGCTCTCCTCACTTTCCTCCCTCTTCTCTCATTCCATGTTCTCCTCTCTTCCCTCCTTCTTCTCTCATTCCATGCTCTCCTCTCTTCCCTCCTTCTTTTCTCATGACATGCTCTCCTCTCTTTCCTCCCTCTTCTCTCATTCCATGCTCTCCTCTCTTCCCTCTCTCTTCCCTCATTCCATGTGCTCCTCTCTTTCCTCCCTCTTCTCTCATTCTGTGCTCTCCTCTCTTTCCTCCCTCTTCTCTCATGCCATGCTCTCCTCTCTTCCCTCCTTCTTCTCTCATTCCATGCTATCCTCTATTTCCTCTCTCTTCTCTCATTCCATGTGCTCCTCTCTTCCCTCCCTCTTCTCTCATTCCATGCTCTCCTCTCTTCCCTCCCTCTTCTCTCATTCCATGCTCTCCTCTTTCATCTTTCTTTTCTCATTCCATGCTCTCCTCTCTTCCCTCAATCTTCTCTCATTCCATGCTCTCCTCTCTTTCCTCACGCTATTTCTCTCTTTCCTATCTCTTCTCTCATTCATGCTCTTCTCTCTTTCCTATCTCTTCTTTCATTCATGCTCTCCTCTCTTTCCTCTCTCTTCTCTCATTCCACATTCTCCTCTCTTCCCTCCCTCTTTTCTTATTCCATGCTCTCCTCTCTTCCCTCCTTCTTTTCTCATTCCATGCTCTCCTCTCTTTTCTCCCTCTTCTCTCATTCCATGCTCTCCTCTCTTCCCTCCCTCTTCTCTCATTCCATGCTCTCCTCTCTTCCCTCCCTCTTCTCTCATTCCATGCTCTCCTCTCTTCCCTCTCTCTTCTTTCATTCCATGCTCTCGTCTTTCCTCCTTCTTCTCTCATTCCATGCTCTCCTCTCTTTCCTCCATCTTCTCTCATTCCATGCTCTCCTCTCTTCCCTACCTCTCCTCTCTTTCCTCCCTCTTCTCTCATTCCATGCTCTTCTCTCTGCCCTCCCTCTTCTCTCATCCCATGCTCTCCTCCTCTTTCCTCCTTCTTCTCTCATTCCTTGCTCTCCTCTCTTTCCTCCCTCTTCTCTTATTCCATGCTCTCCTCTCTTCCCTACCACTCCTCTCTTTCCTCCCTCTTCTCTCATTCCATGCTCTCCTCTCTCTCCTCACTTTTCTTTCATTCCATGCTCTCCTCTCTTCCCTCAATCTTCTCTCATTCCATGTTCTCCTCCCTTCCCTCCCTCTTCTCTCATTCCAGGCTCTCCTCTCTTCCCTACCTCGCCTCTCTTTCCTCCCTCTTCTCTCATTCCATGCTCTTCTCTCTTCCCTCCCTCTTCTCTAATCTCATGCTCTCCTCCTCTTTCCTCCTTCTTCTCTCATTCCTTGCTCTCCTCTCTTTCCTCCCTCATCTCTCATTCCATGCTCTCCTCTCTTCCCTACCTCTCCTCTCTGTCCTCCCTCTTCTCTCATTCCATGCTCTCCTCTCTTCCCTCCCTCTTCTCTCATCCCATGCTCTCCTCTCTTCATTCCCTCTTCTCTCATCCCATGCTCTCCTCTCTTCACTCCCTCTTCTTTCATTCATGCTCTCCTCTCTTCCCTCCCTCTTCTCTCATTCCATGTTCTCCTCTCTTCCCTCCCTCTTCTCTCATTCCATGCTCTCTTCTCTTCCCTGCTTCTCTCATTCTATGCTCTCCTCCGTTTCCTCCCTCTTCTCTCATTCTATGTGCTCCTCTCTTCTATCCCTCTTCTCTCATTCTGTGCTCTCCTCACTTTCCTCCCTCTTCTCTCATTCCATGTTCTCCTCTCTTCCCTCCTTCTTCTCTCATTCCATGCTCTCCTCTCTTCCCTCCTTCTTTTCTCATGACATGCTCTCCTCTCTTTCCTCCCTCTTCTCTCATTCCATGCTCTCCTCTCTTCCCTCTCTCTTCCCTCATTCCATGTGCTCCTCTCTTTCCGCCCTCTTCTCTCATTCTGTGCTCTCCTCTCTTTCCTCCCTCTTCTCTCATGCCATGCTCTCCTCTCTTCCCTCCTTCTTCTCTCATTCCATGCTCTCCTCTATTTCCTCTCTCTTCTCTCATTCCATGTGCTCCTCTCTTCCCTCCCTCTTCTCTCATTCCATGCTCTCCTCTCTTCCCTCCCTCTTCTCTCATTCCATGCTCTCCTCTTTCATCTTTCTTTTCTCATTCCATGCTCTCCTCTCTTCCCTCAATCTTCTCTCATTCCATGCTCTCCTCTCTTTCCTCACGCTATTTCTCTCTTTCCTATCTCTTCTCTCATTCATGCTCTTCTCTCTTTCCTATCTCTTCTTTCATTCATGCTCTCCTCTCTTTCCTCTCTCTTCTCTCATTCCACATTCTCCTCTCTTCCCTCCCTCTTCTCTCATTCCATGCTCTCCTCCTCTTCCCTCCTTCTTCTCTCATTCCATGCTCTCCTCTCTTTTCTCCCTCTTCTCTCATTCCATGCTCTCCTCTCTTCCCTCTCCTCTTCTCTCATTCCATGCTCTCCTCTCTTCCCTCCCTCTTCTCTCATTTCCATGCTCTCCTCTCTTCCCTCTCTCTTCTTTCATTCCATGCTCTCGTCTTTCCTCACTTCTTCTCTCATTCCATGCTCTCCTCTCTTTCCTCCCATCTTCTCTCATTCCATGCTCTCCTCTCTTCCCTACATCTCCTCTCTTTCCTCCCTCTTCTCTCATTCCATGCTCTTCCTCTCTACCCTCCCTCTTCTCTCATCCCATGCTTCTCCTCTCTTTCCTTCCTCTTCTCTCATTCCTTGCTCTCCTCTCTTCCTCCCTCTTCTCTTATTCCCATGCTCTCCTCTCTTCCCTCCCTATCTCTCGTCCATGCTCTCATATTTCCCTCCCTCTTCTCTCATTCCATGCTCTCCTCTCTTCTCTCTCTATTCTCTCATTCCATGCTCTCCTCTCTTTCCTCTCATTCCATGCTCTCCTCTCTTTCCTCTCATTCCATGCTCTCCTCTCTTCCCTCTCTCTTCTCTCATTCCATGCTCTCCTCTCTTTCATCTCTCTTCTCTCATTCCATGTTCTCCTCTCTTCCCTCCCTCTTCTCTCATTCCATGCTCTCCTCTCTTCCCTCACTCTTCTCTCATTCCATGCTCTCTTCTCTTTCTTCCATCTTCTCTCATTCCATGCTCTCCTCTCTTTCCTCCCTCTTCTCTCATTCCATGCTCTACTCTCTTCCCTCCCTCTTCTCGCGTTCCATGCTCTCCTCTCTTCACTCACTCTTCTCTCACCCCATGATCTTTTCTCATTCCATGTGCTCCTCTTTTCCCTCCCTCTTCTCTTATTCCATGCTCTCCTCTATTTCCACCTCTTCTCTCGTTCCATGCTATCCTCTCTTCCCTCCCTCTTCCATCATTCCATGTGCTCCTCTTTTTTCCCCCTCTTCTCTCATTGCATGCTCTTTTCTCTTCCCTCACTCTTCTCTCATTCCATGCTCTCCTCTCTTCCCTCACTCTTCTCTCATTCCATGCTCTCCTCTCTTTCCTCACTCTTCTCTCATTCCATGCTCTCTTCTCTTCCCTCACTCTTCTCTTATTCCATGCTCTCCTCTCTTCCCTCCCTCTTCTCACATCCCATGCTCTCCTCTCTTCCCTCCCTCTTCTCTCATTCCATGCTCTCCTCTCTTCCCTCACTCTTCTCTCATTCCATGCTCTCCTCTCTTTCCTCACTCTTCTCTCATTCCATGCTCTCTTCTCTTTCCTCACTCTTCTCTCATTCCATGCTCTCCTCTCTTTCCTCCCTCTTCTCTAATCTCATGCTCTCCTCTATTTCCTCACTCTTCTCTCATTCCATGCTCTCCTCTCTTTCCTCCCTCTTCTCTCATTCTTTCACTTTTTTTTTATGTCTTCTTATCTTTTTACCTTCTATGTTCTGGTTTGTCTTTTCTCTCCAATCTCTACTCCAAGATTCATCTTTCTTATCTCCTCTCCCAATTTTGGCTTTTGCGATTCCTTTTCACCTTGATTTGTCCCCATCTATCTTCTCTCTACCTCTCTTCTTTGAGCTCTCCATTTCCTCACTCTTCTCTCATTCCATACTCTCCTCTCTTTTCTCCCTCTTCTCTCATTCCGTGCTCTCCTCTCTTTCCTCCCTCTTCTCTCATTCCATGCTCTCCTCTCTTCCCTCCCTCTTCTCTCATTCCATGCTCTCCTCTCTTCCCTCCCTCTTCTCTCATTCCATGCTCTCCTCTCTTCCCTCCCTCTTCTCTCATTTCATGCTCTCCTCTCTTCCCTCCCTCTTCTCTCATTCCATGCTCTCCTCTCTTCCCTCCTTCTTCTCTCATTCCATGCTCTCCTCTATTTCCTCCCTCTTCTCTCATTCCATGTGCTCCTCTCTTCCCTCCCTCTTCTCTCATTCCATGCTCTCCTCTCTTCCCTGATTCTCTCATTCCATGCTCTCCTCTGTTTCCTCCCTCTTCTCTCATTCCATGTGCTCCTCTCTTCCCTCCCTCTTCTCTCATTCTGTGCTCTCCTCACTTTCCTCCCTCTTCTCTCATTCCGTGTTCTCCTCTCTTCTCTCCTTCTTCTCTCATTCCATGCTCTCCTCTCTTCCCTCCTTCTTTTCTCATGACATGCTCTCCTCTCTTTCCTTCCTCTTCTCTCATTCCATGCTCTCCTCTCTTCCCTCCCTCTTCTCTCATCCCATGCTCTCCTCTCTTTCATCCTTCTTCTCTCATTCCTTGCTCTCCTCTCTTTCCTCCCTCTTCTCTCATTCCATGCTCTCCTCTCTTCCCTCCCTCTTCTCTCATCCCATGCTCTCCTCTCTTCACTCCCTCTTCTCTCATGCCATGCTCTCCTCTCTCTCCTCACTCTTCTTTCATTCCATGCTCTCCTCTCTTCCCTCACTCTTCTCTCATTCCTTGCTCTCCTCTCTTTCCTCACTCTTCTCTCATTGCATGCTCTCCTCTCTTCCCTCCCTCTTCTCTCATTCCATGTTCTTCTCTCTTCCCTCCCTCTTCTCTCATTGCATGCTCTCCTATCTTCCCTCCCTCTTCTCTCATTCCATGCTCTCCTCTCTTTCCTCCCGCTTTTTCTCTCTTTCCTATATCTTCTCTCATTCATGCTCTTCTCTCTTTTCTCACACTTCTTTCATTCATGCTCTCCTCTCTTTCCTCTCTCTTCTCTCATTCCATGTTCTCCTCTCTTCCCTCCCTCTTTTCTTATTCCATGCTCTCCTCTCTTCCCTCCTTCTTTTCTCATTCCATGCTCTCCTCTCTTTCCTACCTCTTCTCTCATTCCATGCTCTCCTCTCTTTCCTCCCTCTTTTCTCATTCTGTGCTCTCCTCTCTTTCCTCCTTCTTCTCTCATGCCATGCTCTCCACTCTTCCCTCCTTCTCTCATTCCATGCTATCCTCTATTTCCTTTCTCTTCTCTCATTCCATGTGCTCCTCTCTTCCCTCCCTCTTCTCTTATTCTGTGCTCTCCTCTCTTTCCTCCCTCTTCTCACATTCCATGTTCTCCTCTCTTCCCTCCTTCTTCTCTCATTCCATGCTCTCCTCTCTTCCCTCCTTTTTTTCTCATTCCATGCTCTCCTCTCTTTCCTCTCTCTTTTTCTATTCCATGCTCTCCTCTCTTCCCTCCTTCTTTTCTCATTCCATGCTCTCTTCTCTTCCCTCACTCTTCTCTCATTCCATGCTCTCATCTCTTCCCTCCTTCTCTCATTCCATGCTCTCCTCTCTTTCCTCCCTCTTCTCTCATGCCATGCTCTCCTCTCTTCCCTCCTTCTTCTCTCATTCCATGCTCTCCTCTATTTCCTCCCTCCTCTCTCATTCCATGTGCTCCTCTCTTCCCTCCCTCTACTCTCATTCCACGCTCTCCTCTCTTCCCTCCTTCTCTCATGCCATGCTCTCCTCTGTTTCCTCCCTCTTCTCTCATTCCATGTGCTCCTCCCTTCCCTCCCTCTTCTCTCATTCTGTACTCTCCTCTCTTTCCTTCCTCTTCTCTCATGCCATGCTCTCCTCTCTTCCCTCCTTCTTCTTTCATTCCATGCTCTCCTCTATTTCCTTACTCTTCTCTCATTCCATGTGCTCCCCTCTTCCCTCCCTCTTCTCTCATTCCATCCTCTCCTCTGTTTCCTCCCTCTCCTCTCATTCCATGTGCTCCTCTCTTCCCTCCCTCTTCTCTCATTCTGTGCTCTCCTCTCTTTCCTCCCTTTTCTCTCATTCCATGTTCTCCTCTCTTCCCTCCTTCTCTCATTCTATGTTCTCCTCTCTTCCCTCCTTCTTCTCTCATTCCATGCTCTCCTCTCTTCCCTCCTTCTTTTCTCATTCCATGCTCTCCTCTCTTTCCTCCCTCTTTTTTTATTCCATGCTCTCCTTTCTTCCCTTCTTCTTTTCTCATTCCATGCTCTCCTCTCTTCCCTCCCTCTTCTCTCATTCCATGCTCTCCTCTCTTCTCTCATTCCATGCTCTCCTCTCTTTCCTCTCATTACATGCTCTCCTCTCTTCCCTCCCTCTTCTCTCATTCCATGCTCTCCTCTCTTCTCTCTCTCTTCTCTCATTCCATGCTCTCCTCTCTTTCCTCTCATTCCATGCTCTCCTCTCTTCCCTCCCTCTTCTCTCATTCCATGCTCTCCTCTCTTCTCTCTCTCTTCTCTCATTCCATGCTCTCCTCTCTTTCATCTCTCTTCTCTCATTCCATGTTCTCCTTTCTTCCCTCCCTCTTCTCTCATTCCATGCTCTCCTCTTTTCCCTCACTCTTCTCTCATTCCATGCTCTCCTCTCTTCCCTCCCTCTTCTCGCGTTCCATGCTCTCCTCTCTTTCTTCCATCTTCTCTCATTCCATGCTCTCCTCTCTTTCCTCTCTCTTCTCTCATTCCATGCTCTACTCTCTTCCCTCCCTCTTCTCGCGTTCCATGCTCTCCTCTCTTCCCTCCCTCTACTCTCATTCCACGCTCTCCTCTCTTCCCTCCTTCTCTCATGCCATGCTCTCCTCTGTTTCCTCCCTCTTCTCTAATTCCATGTGCTCCTCCCTTCCCTCCCTCTTCTCTCATTCTGTGCTCTCCTCTCTTTCCTTCCTCTTCTCTCATGCCATGCTCTCCTCTCTTTCCTCCTTCTTCTTTCATTCCATGCTCTCCTCTTTTTCCTTCCTCTTCTCTCATTCCATGTGCTCCCCTCTTCCCTCCCTCTTCTCTCATTCCATCCTCTCCTCTGTTTCCTCCCTCTCCTCTCATTCCATGTGCTCCTCTCTTCCCTCCCTCTTCTCTCATTCTGTGCTCTCCTCTCTTTCCTCCCTTTTCTCTCATTCCATGTTCTCCTCTCTTCCCTCCTTCTCTCATTCTATGTTCTCCTCTCTTCCCTCCTTCTTCTCTCATTCCATGCTCTCCTCTCTTCCCTCCTTCTTTTCTCATTCCATGCTCTTCTCTCTTTCCTCCCTCTTTTTTTATTCCATGCTCTCCTTTCTTCCCTTCTTCTTTTCTCATTCCATGCTCTCCTCTCTTCCCTCCCTCTTCTCTCATTCCATGCTCTCCTCTCTTCTCTCTCTATTCTCTCATTCCATGCTCTCCTCTCTTTCCTCTCATTCCATGCTCTCCTCTCTTTCCTCTCATTCCATGCTCTCCTCTCTTCCCTCCTTCTTCTCTCATTCCATGCTCTCCTCTCTTTCATCTCTCTTCTCTCATTCCATGTTCTCCTCTCTTCCCTCCCTCTTCTCTCATTCCATGCTCTCCTCTCTTCCCTCACTCTTCTCTCATTCCATGCTCTCCTCTCTTTCTTCCATCTTCTCTCATTCCATGCTCTCCTCTCTTTCCTCCCTCTTCTCTCATTCCATGCTCTACTCTCTTCTCTCCCTCTTCTCGCGTTCCATGCTCTCCTCTCTTCACTCACTCTTCTCTCACCCCATGCTCTTTTCTCATTCCATGTGCTCCTCTTTTCCCTCCCTCTTCTCTTATTCCATGCACTCCTCTATTTCCCCCTCTTCTCTCGTTCCATGCTATCCTCTCTTCCCTCCCTCTTCCATCATTCCATGTGCTCCTCTTTTTTCCCTCACTCTTCTCTCATTGCATGCTCTTTTCTCTTCCCTCACTCTTCTCTCATTCCATGCTCTCCTCTCTTTCATCTCTCTTCTCTCATTCCATGTTCTCCTCTCTTCCCTCCCTCTTCTCTAATTCCATGCTCTCCTCTCTTCCCTCACTCTTCTCTCATTCCATGCTCTCCTCTCTTTCTTCCATCTTCTCTCATTCCATGCTCTCCTCTCTTTCCTCCCTCTTCTCTCATTCCATGCTCTACTCTCTTCCCTCCCTCTTCTCGCGTTCCATGCTCTCCTCTCTTCACTCACTCTTCTCTCACCCCATGCTCTTTTCTCATTCCATGTGCTCCTCTTTTCCCTCCCTCTTCTCTTATTCCATGCACTCCTCTATTTCCCCCTCTTCTCTCGTTCCATGCTATCCTCTCTTCCCTCCCTCTTCCATCATTCCATGTGCTCCTCTTTTTTCCCTCACTCTTCTCTCATTGCATGCTCTTTTCTCTTCCCTCACTCTTTTCTCATTCCATGCTCTCCTCTCTTCCCTCACTCTTCTCTCATTGCATGCTCTTTTCTCTTCCCTCACTCTTCTCTCATTCCATGCTCTCCTCTCTTCCCTCACTCTTCTCTCATTCCATGCTCTCCTCTCTTTCCTCACTCTTCTCTCATTCCATGCTCTCTTCTCTTCCCTCACTCTTCTCTTATTCCATGCTCTCCTCTCTTCCCTCCCTCTTCTCTCATTCCATGCTCTCCTCTCTTCCCTCCCTCTTCTCTCATTCCATGCTCTCCTCTCTTCCCTCACTCTTCTCTCATTCCATGCTCTCCTCTCTTTCCTCACTCTTCTCTCATTCCATGCTCTCTTCTCTTTCCTCACTCTTCTCTCATTCCATGCTCTCCTCTCTTCCCTCCCTCTTCAGACATCCCATGCTCTCCTCTCTTCCCTCCCTCTTCTCTCATTCCATGCTCTCCTCTCTTCTCTCTCTATTCTCTCATTCCATGCTCTCCTCTCTTTCCTCTCATTCCATGCTCTCCTCTCTTTCCTCTCATTCCATGCTCTCCTCTCTTCCCTCCTTCTTCTCTCATTCCATGCTCTCCTCTCTTTCATCTCTCTTCTCTCATTCCATGTTCTCCTCTCTTCCCTCCCTCTTCTCTCATTCCATGCTCTCCTCTCTTCCCTCACTCTTCTCTCATTCCATGCTCTCCTCTCTTTCTTCCATCTTCTCTCATTCCATGCTCTCCTCTCTTTCCTCCCTCTTCTCTCATTCCATGCTCTACTCTCTTCCCTCCCTCTTCTCGCGTTCCATGCTCTCCTCTCTTCACTCACTCTTCTCTCACCCCATGCTCTTTTCTCATTCCATGGGCTCCTCTTTTCCCTCCCTCTTCTCTTATTCCATGCACTCCTCTATTTCCCCCTCTTCTCTCGTTCCATGCTATCCTCTCTTCCCTCCCTCTTCCATCATTCCATGTGCTCCTCTTTTTTCCCTCACTCTTCTCTCATTGCATGCTCTTTTCTCTTCCCTCACTCTTCTCTCATTCCATGCTCTCCTCTCTTCCCTCACTCTTCTCTCATTCCATGCTCTCCTCTCTTTCCTCACTCTTCTCTCATTCCATGCTCTCTTCTCTTCCCTCACTCTTCTCTTATTCCATGCTCTCCTCTCTTCCCTCCCTCTTCTCACATCCCATGCTCTCCTCTCTTCCCTCCCTCTTCTCTCATTCCATGCTCTCCTCTCTTCCCTCACTCTTCTCTCATTCCATGCTCTCCTCTCTTTCCTCACTCTTCTCTCATTCCATGCTCTCTTCTCTTTCCTCACTCTTCTCTCATTCCATGCTCTCCTCTCTTCCCTCCCTCTTCAGACATCCCATGCTCTCCTCTCTTCCCTCCCTCTTCTCTCATTCCATGCTCTCCTCTCTTTCCTCCCTCTTCTCTAATCTCATGCTCTCCTCTATTTCCTCCCTCTTCTCTCATTCCATGCACTCCTCTCTTCCCTCCCTCTTCTCTCATTCCATGCTCTCTTCTCTTCACTCCCTCTTCTCTCATGCCATGCTCTCCTCTCTTCCCTCACTCTTCTCTCATTCCATGCTCTCCTCTCTTTCCTCACTCTTCTCTCATTGCATGCTCTCCTCTCTTCCCTCCCTCTTCTCTCATTCCATGTTCTTCTCTCTTCCCTCCCTGTTCTCTCATTGCATTCTCTCCTATCTTCCCTCCCTCTTCTCTCATTCCATGCTCTCCTCTCTTTCCTCCCGCTTTTTCTCTCTTTCCTATCTCTTCTCTCATTCATGCTCTTCTCTCTTTCCTCACACTTCTTTCATTCATGCTCTCCTCTCTTTCCTCTCTCTTCTCTCATTCATGCTCTCCTCTCTTCCCTCCCTCTTTTCTTATTCCATGCTCTCCTCTCTTCCCTCCTTCTTTTCTCATTCCATGCTCTCCTCTCTTTCCTCCCTCTTCTCTCATTCCATGCTCTCCTCTCTTTCCTCCCTCTTTTCTCATTCTGTGCTCTCCTCTCTTTCCTCCTTCTTCTCTCATGCCATGCTCTCCACTCTTCCCTCCTTCTCTCATTCCATGCTATCCTCTATTTCCTTTCTCTTCTCTCATTCCATGTGCTCCTCTCTTCCCTCCCTCTTCTCTCATTCTGTGCTCTCCTCTCTTTCCTCCCTCTTCTCACATTCCATGTTCTCCTCTCTTCCCTCCTTCTTCTCTCATTCCATGCTCTCCTCTCTTCCCTCCTTTTTTCTCATTCCATGCTCTCCTCTCTTTCCTCTCTCTTTTTCTATTCCATGCTCTCCTCTCTTCCCTCCTTCTTTTCTCATTCCATGCTCTCTTCTCTTCCCTCACTCTTCTCTCATTCCATGCTCTCCTCTCTTTCCTCCCTCTTCTCTCATGCCATGCTCTCCTCTCTTCCCTCCTTCTTCTCTCATTCCATGCTCTCCTCTATTTCCTCCCTCCTCTCTCATTCCATGTGCTCCTCTCTTCCCTCCCTCTACTCTCTTTCCACGCTCCCCTCTCTTCCCTCCTTCTCTCATGCCATGCCCTCCTCTCTTTCCTCTCTCTTTTTCTATTCCATGCTCTCCTCTCTTCCCTCCTTCTTTTCTCATTCCATGCTCTCTTCTCTTCCCTCACTCTTCTCTCATTCCATGCTCTCCTCTCTTTCCTCCCTCTTCTCTCATGCCATGCTCTCCTCTCTTCCCTCCTTCTTCTTTCATTCCATGCTCTCCTCTATTTCCTTACTCTTCTCTCATTCCATGTGCTCCTCTCTTCCCTCCCTCTTCTCTCATTCTGTGCTCTCCTCTCTTTCCTCCCTCTTCTCACATTCCATGTTCTCCTCTCTTCCCTCCTTCTTCTCTCATTCCATGCTCTCCTCTCTTCCCTCCTTTTTTCTCATTCCATGCTCTCCTCTCTTTCCTCTCTCTTTTTCTATTCCATGCTCTCCTCTCTTCCCTCCTTCTTTTCTCATTCCATGCTCTCCTCTCTTCCCTCACTCTTCTCTCATTCCATGCTCTCCTCTCTTTCCTCCCTCTTCTCTCATGCCATGCTCTCCTCTCTTCCCTCCTTCTTCTCTCATTCCATGCTCTCCTCTATTTCCTCCCTCCTCTCTCATTCCATGTGCTCCTCTCTTCCCTCCCTCTACTCTCTTTCCACGCTCCCCTCTCTTCCCTCCTTCTCTCATGCCATGCCCTCCTCTCTTTCCTCTCTCTTTTTCTATTCCATGCTCTCCTCTCTTCCCTCCTTCTTTTCTCATTCCATGCTCTCTTCTCTTCCCTCACTCTTCTCTCATTCCATGCTCTCCTCTCTTTCCTCCCTCTTCTCTCATGCCATGCTCTCCTCTCTTCCCTCCTTCTTCTTTCATTCCATGCTCTCCTCTATTTCCTTACTCTTCTCTCATTCCATGTGCTCCTCTCTTCCCTCCCTCTTCTCTCATTCTGTGCTCTCCTCTCTTTCCTCCCTTTTCTCTCATTCCATGTTCTCCTCTCTTCCCTCCTTCTCTCATTCTATGTTCTCCTCTCTTCCCTCCTTCTTCTCTCATTCCATGCTCTCCACTCTTCCCTCCTTCTTTTCTCATTCCATGCTCTCCTCTCTTTCCTCCCTCTTTTTTTATTCCATGCTCTCCTTTCTTCCCTTCTTCTTTTCTCATTCCATGCTCTCCTCTCTTCCCTCCCTCTTCTCTCATTCCATGCTCTCCTCTCTTCTCTCTCTCTTCTCTCATTCCATGCTCTCCTCTCTTTCCTCTCATTACATGCTCTCCTCTCTTCCCTCCCTCTTCTCTCATCCCATGCTCTCCTCTCTTCTCTCTCTCTTCTCTCATTCCATGCTCTCCTCTCTTTCCTCTCATTCCATGCTCTCCTCTCTTCCCTCCTTCTTCTCTCATTCCATGCTCTCCTCTCTTTCATCTCTCTTCTCTCATTCCATGTTCTCCTCTCTTCCCTCCCTCTTCTCTCATTCCATGCTCTCCTCTTTTCCCTCACTCTTCTCTCATTCCATGCTCTCCTCTCTTTCTTCCATCTTCTCTCATTCCATGCTCTCCTCTCTTTCCTCCCTCTTCTCTCATTCCATGCTCTACTCTCTTCCCTCCCTCTTCTCGCGTTCCATGCTCTCCTCTCTTCCCTCCCTCTTCTCTCATTCCATGCTCTCCTCTCTTCCCTCCCTCTTCTCTCATTCCATGCTCTCCTCTCTTCCCTCCCTCTTCTCTCATTCCATGCTCTCCTCTCTTCCCTCCCTCTTCTCTCATTCCATGCTCTCCTCTCTTCCCTCCCTCTTCTCTCATTCCATGCTCTCCTCTCTTCCCTCCTTCTTCTCTCATTCCATGCTCTCCTCTCTTTCCTCACTCTTCTCTCATTCCATGCTCTCCTCTCTTCCCCCACTCTCCTCTCATTCCATGCTCTCCTCTCTTCCCTCACACTTCTCCCCTTCCATGTTCTCCTTTTAAACATACTCTAAAGTTTGCAAAAAAAATTCAGTTTTCAGGCAGTTAATTTTGAGAAGGAACGCCCCTGAAAACCCAAGCTAAATTATGATAAAATTCATAATTAGCTGTGGCCAATCAGAGACAGGTACAACAATGTATATATGTATGAGAAATGTGTGTGGGGGGCGGGGCGAACTAAAAGCTAGCTTTATGATATTTTGCCTAAGTTTGCTTTTCTCAGACTCAGATTTTGATAATAGAAAATATTAAATCCTTTATCATGCCATGATTTTTTTTGTAGTGTCTCTTCTGGGCACTAAAGGCATCCATGATATCCTGGTGGTAACAGGGGTGTTTGCAGTGTGCCTACTTCTGAGCATTTGCATAGATATAATGATTTAACAAATCCCCCTCACCTCTCCTTTGTTCCGTCACTACTATATAAACAAAAGCAAAGCCCCAGACACCAAGGGCCTCATTCAAATGCTATTTGGCCAATTGAATAGGGCTCTATATAAGCACATATAATATTTTTACATAAGTTTTTAGTTAGTGAACTTCTATCCAAAAGCAAGGTCTTCACTAACTAAAAACTTCTGTAAAAAAATATGCTCTGTGCTTATATAGAGCCCTATTCAATTGGCCAAATCGCAATTGAATGAGGCCCATAATGTTTCATCAGCCTTTGCTGGACTTGGAGAGGACGTGAGATCGCGGCTGTTGCTGTTACTGTGTTGTCTCATGTAACTTACATTCAAAAGAAAGAGAATAAAGCACAAGGTCGCAGCAGCCAAGTGATTCATAAGGCTCCCTGCCCTTTAGTTACTGTAACTGTGTGAGCAGAGGAGGCAATATCCCCAGCATGAGTTATATAAATGTCATTTTGTATACACTACAAATCACTTTTTTAAGAAAAAATGGTAACAGATAAAGTATGATATTTATTGCGTGATACAAGTGTAGGACTACATAACCGTTTAGGGTCGCCTGGATTAATCATTTGCTGACCCCAGGGGTTCATACTGACCTCTCTCCTTTAAGGGGTACAAATAAACAATAAAAAAGAAAACTGCTCATCTGGAAAACTCTCTTATTTGCATAAAATACTCTTTTTTTTATGGACACATTTGTTATCGCATACCCCAATACTGGAGCAGAACTACAGCAATGCACTGGGGCCCTCTTATAGGAGGGGGCAGTGCTATCTTAATTTTTGTTTTGTATTTTTTTTTTTTAATTCTGTAGTCTAGTGGGCCCCCGCAGCCCCTTGGTCGCACCACCCCCCACCTTAATATGAGCTACTAAGGGGATATATGGGTGAAATTCATTGGTGGTTTAGCAGAGAGTGCTATCCCTTCCCTACCGGCTTCTTCTGGGCAGGGTAGGGAATCCCGAATGACATCACACACATGACTTCATTTGGGATTCCCTGGCCCTGAGAGAATCACTGGCAGGGGAGGGATAGCACTACCTGCTGAAGTACCAATAAATTGGGGGTCTGGGGCGGCCAGTGGGGCGGCAGGGGGCCTGGAGGGCTGAGGGGGCCCACTTCACTACAGAAATAATAATACAAGAATGAAATGCATATAAAAATATGGAATTAGGAAATAATATTACTGAGAGAAATATCAACCTGACATAAGATACTACTCTGGCTGCAAGGAACTAAAGGTCTTAGTGATGAGGGTAAAAGAAGAGAGTGCAGAAGCTGGCCGGGTGCTCAATGTTAAAAAGACGAAGATCATGGCAAACGGCAATCTCAGTTCCTGGCAAATAGACGGGGAAGAAGTGGAGGCAGTGACAGATTATATTTTCTTGGGCTCCATAATCTCTTCAGATGGCGACTGTAACCATGAAATTAAAAGATATTTGCTTCTCGGCAGGACAAGCTAGTAAAAAGTAAAGGTATTAAATTAAAGGTCTGCGTAGTTAGAACCATGGTTATTACCTTACTTTTTTATTCTTTTTATTACAGGATATATAAATGGTGTAACAAGGGAATATAATAATATAATACTTCTGTTTTTCTATTGCCCATATTACTAAAAGGGGTATAATTGCCCCAGTACAATAAACAAGTTATTGCCACCTCTGTTTGACCCCTTTGGGTGTTTAGGTTTCTATCTGATAATCCTGATGTTGTGCTCATGCCACCTCTTTCCTATATACCCCTTTGAGTTCCAGTGCCAGTCTATGCATATTGCCCATTTATAGGATGGGGGATCTGTGCCAGTCATTGCCCCCACACACACTCTTTGGATGCACTCAGCACTATTATGTCCCTGGGTGCAGGACGGATGCCCTGTGCCAATCTATACTAGTAACCCACTTACTTTACTCTGCAGTTAATGCCCCAGGATGCAGTGTGCTCTGTGCCAGTCAATGCCCCCACACTTTGGGTGCACCCTGGACTGTCCTGTTTGCCTTACTTTCCAGTTAATGCCCTAGGATGGAGATTGGATGCTCTGTGCCTATTGCCCATTTACTTTACTTTGCACTTAATGCCCCCTGACTGTGCCAGTCAGTGCCTACACAAACACTTTGGGTGCACTATGCTCTCCCAGGGTGCAGACAGGATGTTCTGTGCTAGTCTGTGCCAATTTACTATTTACTTTACTCTGCAGCTAATGCCCCAGGATGCATACAGTGTGCTCTGTGCCAGTCAGTGCCTACACACACACATTGGGTGCACCCAGCATTGTGCTATCCCAGGGTGCAGACAGTGTGCTCTGTGCCAGTCAGTGCCTACACACACACATTAGATGCACCCAGCATTGTGCTATCCCAGGGTGCAGACAGTGTGCTCTGTGCCAGTCAGTGCCCCCCACACTTTGGGTGCACCCTGGACTGTCCTGTTGCCTATTTACCTTACTTTCCTGTTAATGCCCTAGGATGGAGGTTGGATGCACTGTGCCTATTTACTTTACTTTGCACTTGATGCCCCCTGACTGTGCCAGTCAATGCCTACTCACACATTGGGTGCACCCTGCATTGTGCTATCCCAGGGTGCAGGCAGGATGCTCTGTGCCAGTCTGTGCCCAGCCCAAGGGGAGGAGCAGGAGGGAGGGTTGCTGGTGTCTCAGGGCTGGGGGGGAGCAGGTGCAGGGAGGAGCTGCTGATCCTCAGGAGGGGGCTCTGAGAAGGGGAGGCCTCTATAAGGTGACAGGAGCTTGCACTGCCTCACATTATGGGCACATCTTCCTGAGCACGACCTGGGATGGAGACACCAGCTGGCACCAGGTGAGTCAGGGGGCAAGGATTAACCCTATCACTGCCTGTCCTGGACCAAACCCCAAATTCAGCATCCTTTTATTAAATACGTCATTATTTGGAAGGTGACAAATTCAGATGTAAATCTAAAGATAAAACTATTCTGTGTAAGTGATGATGACCCTGTGTTAGCAATAATATATATATATACAGCACATACATTTATATCTATATATTGGATTTTATGTTGAGAAATCCAGTTCAGATTCTTTTATAGATCAAAAAGACTTTGCAAAGAAGTTTTCAGTGTCCAGGTTATACTTGTATTTATTTATTGGAGGAAAGTGGGTGCTCAGTGGGTCAGATCTACTAAAGGGCTCAGTACTGCAGAACCTCTCCACTCCTATGTTAATGTATGGGGCCCATGTACTAATCTCCAATACTTCACCCTTTAGTACATATGGCCCATTATATATTTATGGCTGTGCAGGTTTGTGCATACCTAGCTTATATTTAATCCTATTCATATATATATATATATATATATATATATATATATATATATATATATATATATATATATATATATATTGTTTATAAACATGTTTTTATATTTATAATTATATGTTCTTTTAATTTAGAAAAAAAAATCTTTATATTTTCTTTAGTTGAAAAGTTAGTAAGGTTATATTTTATTGCTGTCACTGAAATGCAGTTATTTAATGAATATTTTGCTTGAGATTAGTTGATTACTTGGCATTTAGAGCAGGTGTGTATATAAATTCATTTCCTGCTCTGGTACCTTCCTGTTACAATGTTGCAGTGCTGGGATACATGGAGGATGTTGCTGGTGTTTACAGGACCTGCACTTCCTGATACAATCTGTTTATTCTCTTCAGTTTCCAGTTTAACACATAGTGCTGCACCTCTCAATTGCAAACTTAGGTTTGTTTTTATTTACTTATTTCTATGATTATTTTATAGGGTCAGTGAGTTTCAACTTTTATTTGTTTTAAGAATGATAATTAAATGTAACCCCCCCTTGAGATCTATCCTGCTTTATGTGCACATGTAGCTGTCAAAAATAGGTAGTACACACCAAGCCCCTAACCCTCTAACCCTAACCCCCTAAATCTCACTTCCTAACCCCTAACAGTAACCCCTAACCCTAAACCTCACTTCCTAACCGTAACCCCTAACCCTAACCCTCTAACCACCTAAACCTCACTTCCAAACCCTAACCCCCGAAACCTAATTTTTCAACCCTAACCCCTAACAGTAACCCCTATCCTTAACCCCCTAAACCTCACTTCCTAACCCCTAACTGTAACCGCTAACCCTAAACCTCACTTCCTAACCGTAACCCCTAACCCTAACCCTCTAACCACCTAAACCTCACTTCCAAACCCTAACCCCCGAAACCTAATTTTTCAACCCTAACCCCTAACAGTAACCCCTAACCCTAACCCCCTAAACCTCACTTCCTAAACGTAACCCCCTAACCCTAACCCTCTAACCACCTAAACTTCACTTTCAAACCCTAACCCCCAAAACCTCCCTTCCTAACCCTAAGCCTCACTCCCTAACCCTAACCCCCTAACCATAACTGTGTAACCATGACACGAAACCTCTAACCGTGCTTGGCTTGCGTCCCTAGAGTCGGCGGTGCACTTCCAGAAATGTGCACATATAACAGGATAGGTCCCCCCTTGCATTGAATAGTCTTATTATATATAATATGATTTGTATCAGAGTTTATGTATTGGGTCTGAACTGTATATAATGATTAATTCATTTAAATATTACATTTTTGTATATATAAAAAAAAGAAAATACTGTTTTGGAAGCAGCTGTTAAAATAACCTGAAAATGGTGTAATTTTGATGTTATGGAGACATTGGCTGAAAACTACTGGTCTGGGTTGTTAATGGTGTGTTTACGGGGTAGATTCACTAAACTTCACAGAGGGCAGGGATGGAATGTGAATGGCTGCAATGGAAGTCTACTCCATGGGTAATAGCTATTGCAGCCACTTAGTAAATGTAGAGGTTTGTGGTGGAGATACAAGGAGAGGGCTCTGGCTGTCTAAATAGTACATGTACATTGTATATCTGCTGTAGGGTCACGGAGAGTTAGTCACAACTGAACACCATTGTATAGTGATATCAAGTAGTTTTCCATTACTTCGCTTTCCATGATTTGCAAGGTCACTTAACCCTTTCACTGGTAGAGAAGCCAACAAATCCATTGTATAATGACACATCTTGGGCCAAATGTGCTGAAACCTCTCCAACCCTATTTTATCCATTGGGGCAGATGTACTAAGATTTGACATCTCTAAGAGTTCTCTAACATTTCACCCTTCAGTACATATGTCCTCCTTGTCTTTGAAGTGGTATGTTGTTGGAGTCTCGTGTCTTGCCACCTTGATATGATACTAGATTGTCAGCTCCTCATGTCATGGATTTAGTCTATTTATAAACAGTTTATTTTTTCAGCAACCCATCAGAAAGAATATTGGGATCATGTGCACAGTGTTTTTTTTTTTTTTAAATTAAGGTCTCAGAGAACAAAAACTTATTCAAAAGTGTAACTGTCCTTTGTGCTTTCCCTCTGCCAGTCAATGGGATTTACAGACTAAAATCTGCTACTAGCTACTGATTAGTAGAAAAATATGTATTATATTGAACAGTGGAATGTACTTACATATTTATATGCGGATATGTGGATGTGCACACCCCTAGGAAGCTTACATAAAGTGTATCCTGCAGGGTACAGTGTGTGACCTCTAAAGGAAATGATGGTTGCTGGGGTCACAGATTACATTGCCCATAAGGAGACAAGCAACTGTCAGATTGTGATACAAATGTTTCAGTCTTTACTTCCTCCTATTGGCCAAAACTATTTTTCTAATTGTATACCAGTTTACCCTGGGTTTGGAGGGTGTTAACTCTAAGTTTTAACTGACAGAAATTAAAAGATATTTTGCTAACTTCAAAGTAAGTGTTTAAATGATTATTTAGGCACAAAAATGTTTTCATACACTACTAATTCTCCTCTATCAGATGCACTCATAATCCAGCTCACTTACATATCCCTTTAAGAAATGCTTATAAGCTCTCTTTTTACCGTCTAAAAATCCAACAAATAGTTCCTGTATGGGTCTGCCCACTGCAACATATGCAGACACAGATTATCTAGGGCCTGATGTGCAGTGTAGTGTCCTAGTCTATTAGAGACCTCATCTCAGCAGCATGTTGCTGACAGATGGTCACTGATTGTCAGTATGAGGCACAGCACAGCAAGTACAGCAGAGTCTGTGTCTTCGGGAGCTGCAGAAGGCAGACCCATACATGGACACAGGTAACAGATTTTATATATTACAACCCTGACAAAGTACTTTTAGGAAACACGTTGGTGAGGAGAAAGGTAATATCTTTATTTGGCTTAGCGCTGCTGCTATTATAGTTTTTATTATTAGATTATTTATTATTAGAGGGGTATTTTTTTTAATTGTCCCTTTAAGGCCATTGTGAACCTATCTGTTTCATTCTATTTTCCCCCCATATCTTATGATGTTTTTATTATCCAATCATTGCTGACTGTTTCTTATCTTATACATTGGTGGATACAAATATCATCATAGATGCACGTCCTGATACAATCCTGCAGTACTATTTAGTGCCAACATATTTGGGATTTACTTCTCCTTGTGCAGCTATATTTTCTTCTCTTCTCTTTTTCCTTTTTAGTGTTTACTTATATATTAATAGCTGTTTTTGCTAAGACGTTATGTCCTCCTTCGCTTGAGCGGAGGTCTAATCAAGTGTTTTAACAGGTCACTTATCTGTGTTTGCTCATCTAGTTGCACATTCAGAAAGGCTGGTAATAAATCACAACACTGTGTACATACAATAGATCCTCAATACCCAGGGCAAGAGGAAGGGCGGCTCCTCCCCCTTATCAATTCAATGTAACTTTTCTACACTGTAGATCACTCATACAAAGTCCCTTTTGGAATGTATGATAATAATTTGACGGCAGTTTCTAAGAAAGACCACGTGTACAACTGAAAATATACAAGTGACAGTATTATTAATATAGTTTGTAAAATGTGTGTAGCGCTCCAGGGGAGCACATGCGCACTTTACAAACTATATGGAATTCTGTACATCCTGCAGTGTGCATGCGCAGCGGCAAAGCGCAGCGCCAGCAGAGGAAAGGGAAAGAGAGGGGAAAGAGACATAGGGGGAAAGGGGGAAAGAGACACAGGAGAGAAAGATGGGGGGGAAAGATGGGGAAGAGACAAAGAGGAGGGAGAGCGGGGGAAGAGACACAGGGGAGGGAGAGCGGGGAGACACAGGGGAGGGAGAGGGGGAAAGAGATACAGGGGAATGGGGGCAGGGAAAGAAAAAAATATATATTATTCCGTCATTTATGATGGGATAATATAGCTACTCATTAACAGGTAGTTAGTTTCATAATAGACACTTTTCCCAATAGACATTTGTGTTTCAGAATAGAAGTGATATGACTTTAATTAAAGGACCAGTGTAAGCACATTATATATATATATATATATATATATATATATATATATATATATATATATATATATATATAATCTCACAGTTCATATAATTATTCAATATAAATATTTATAGTTAAAAAAAATAATTTAGTTAGCTTTTACACATAGGGCCATATTCTATTAGCTGCTCGCACATGCCTCGATCCCGTCATTTTGGCTGCGGGTGTTTTTTTAAATAAATGTTTAGATGTATTCTATTGACTCCAACTCTCCAAAATTCTGACTGCAAGGCTAAACATGGAAGTTAGACATAATCTGCAATCGGAGGCTAGGAATTAATTAGTGGCAATAAGTAATATTTGCCGATCGGGCTGCAACCAAGATTCTAACAATCTATAAAATGCATTAGAGCATCTGTTCTAGTCCATGTGGGTTTCATGATATGTATTAACTCCTTGAGTTCAGGATCGATATTACTCAGAAATAACACTTAAAAAGAATAGTTTTTAATTGCATATTTGTGGGTTTGAGACTGTTGCGCAATTACTTTGAATGTATTTCTATGCATTCCCTCGCTTTTGTATTACAGTATTATGTGTTTTATTGCTGTTACAGCTCTAATAAGTGTTTGAGCCCTATTTGGTACTCTTAATATTTTTGACAGAAACCTGATACTTTTTTTCAGTTGTGGGTCAGACTTTAATTGCGAGCTAGAGCTACGGGTCTAATAGAATATTGATTTTGTGTAACTTTAATTATTTAGTGCTCGTAATATTTGAGCTGTGCTAAAACCAATGGAGTTCTAAGGCCAAACTTGCGTCTTTGGCTGGCCTGTAGTGATTGTGGGCGTGGAACTCGTAATCGGATTCTGAGTAGCTAATAGAATATGTGGGAATATTTATATATATATATAAAAAAAAAAATATATATATATATATATATATATATATATATGTGTAAATTTTTTAATAAAAGAATACAATTCAAGCATTAAAGCAATAAAAATATAAAAAATATTTACCACTGTGCCACTATATATATATATATATATATATATATATATATATATATATATATATATATATATATAGTGTAAATCCCTTATACAATGTGTTACAGGTACAGACCCCATCCTTATTATTTATGCAGGTTCTTGTGGGACGGTATCAAGGGCTAAACTAACATGACAAGAAGTCAATTCTTTTCCACCCTCTAACTGATGGTGCAAAGCACATATAGCGACTTTTGTGGTCCTTTAACATTAAGGGTGGGGGGTTTACTAAGTATCTTCTCATCTGAGATGAAATGAGAAGCGCTGTGGTCTCAGTTATCCCCATAGCAAGAGTAAATCAATGAGCGCACTTGAGATGCGTACTAAATTCCCAGCTAAGATTAAATGGAAGTGTAATTCACAGTAGGATAACTCTCCCTCTCAGACTCCAAGCAAGTATGCAGTCTCTAAATGTCAAAAGCAGGATATGCTAAAACTAAGATGTTTTTATTAATGCTTTTATGCTCATATTGTACACAGTTGCTGCGTTCGCTTGTTACAAATGTCAGAAACATGAAGCTTTTGCCAAACTGCAGAATATAAATTAGTCTCTTTTCAGATAAGTGTGAGAAAAATTGGGAATTGCGCATGAATATAGAAATAAAATGTATCAATTAGCAAAACTTGGTGGAATATTCTATAAACTCCTAGTGATATCTGATGACAGACGGTCTATTTCAGGCCCCCTGGCAGCCGCGAAATGATAGAGGTATAAATATGCGCATAATCACACGCGGTGGCGAAGTGAGCGTCTTGATGTGTCGCTTTATGTTGATAAGATGAGATCTGAGAGACGAGTTCAAGATTCGAGACAGAGTTTGTAGCGCAAATAGTGCGGCGCCCAACATACGCCGAGGGCTGTATTGGATGTTTTATTTAGAGATTAGTTCAACTGCTCCTTTAAAGGGATATGGAAGGTTCCTCGGTGTTACTAGGTATATAATATCCTGGTGTATCTATTTACTTTTCTACACTTCATGTTATTAAGAAGTAATTGTATTAACTGACTAAAATCAAACAAATAGTGCCTGTATGGGTGTGCCCTCTGCAGCTCATGAAGACACAAACTCTGCAGTTCTCACTGTGTGTTTTCTCATACCAACCAATCAGTGACCATCTCTCAGTAACATTCTGCAACATGCTGCTGAGACGTGTTCTCTGATAGACTAGGACTGCACATCCAGCCCTACAAAGTCTGTGTCTGCATATGCTGCAGTGGGCAGACCCATACATGGACTATTTGTTTGATTTTAGGCAGTATAAGTGTATAAGCCCTTCTTAATAAAATACAATACATAAATGTAAATAGATACAGAGGGATATTATATACATAGTGACATCCAGGAACCGTCCATGTCCCTTTAACAATTCCACATAGTTATACTTTAATAGAACAGTGGGGGAGATTCACTAACATTGAGGGGGCTGTGATATGCTCCATGCCAGGCTGTAATGTCTTCCTAGAGGGAAAAGCCGCCAATGCAACTGTGAACACTTAGTGATTCTTCCTCAGTGTATCTTTGAGGACATGACAGGAAGTAATATTGTGGCTTCAAATTGAAGCCACTGTGCTTCTGAGTTATCTCTGAAGTTGCCTTATGCGACTGGAGTTCCTCTCTGGATTTCCCAACCTGCTGACACCCAGCGTAACATCGCTACTGCCAGGAGCTCGCATGGCGTGTCTTTGTAGGCGCTTATATTTATTATTGCAATAGATTTATTATATATCGTTGTTCCTATTATAATAGAAGTTGTTGAGTTATCCAAATGTTAACATCGCAGTTTCTATTGTGGATGGCTGAAAGCAGAGAAATGTCTTTGTGAATACTATGAGCCTGATTCAATTTGAAGCCCGCATCTCACGGTATACAGACCATAAGTCTGTGGTCTTGCACTCTGCTACAATTATGAAGTGATTCAATTGAACAAGCCCGCAAGTTAGGGTCCGAAACCGTAAACCATGCCCATGTATGTAGCATTTCAAGGCGGGAACATGATCAACTAAGCAAGGCCGGAACTACCCATTCGGAAACAGCCAATAGAAAATGAGACCGTCATCATTGGGACATGAAAACATGGAGGTTACATGTCAATCAATTAGGTTCTGGGGTCCGATATGCGATCAGTCTCGCAAACCTACAAAGTAATACAAAATAATGCCAATACTGTTCTAGTCCATGTGGGTGGCCTGATATGTATTAACTCATTGATTCCTGAGATCGATATAACCCTGAAATCAAACATGAATATTTTTTTTTTTTTTTTACTGATGATTTGCGGGCTTGAGACTGTTGTGCAATTAATTCTAATGTCTGTCATCTCTTTCCCCCTTATTTACAGTGCAGTAGTGATTTATTATTTGCATTTACAGTGCTGCGAACAGGTGTTTAACCACCTTGGGAGGAGTTTCTTCTACATTTGCCATTTACGGGTGTGAAACCATTTGCGGGCTTGAGGAATTGGAGCAAAGTTTTCAAGCCCATAACACATAAACCGTTTTTGGCTCGCAAAAAAAACCCCAGTTGAATAGCAAAGTAGTTTACGGGCTCCATTACAGGCTCCAGTAACTTACAATTGCTCAATTAAATCACTAAATTACTAATATCAGTCCATATCAGTAAATAAATAGTACATGTATTACTTTGAAGTTTACTTTTTATGTATTTGTACCACTATTAAGTTATTTGTTGCATATGTTGTTGTCAATGGATGTTCTTATAAAAGTGCTTGTCCGTTCTTCTAATATATATATATATATATATATATATATATATATATATATATATATATATATATATAATCGTCATGCGACTTTTGTAAAATATATAACATGTAACAATATAATCTGATGTACATGTGTCTGTTACCCTGGTTTGTTTTTTAAGTATGTATCACTGAGGGAACATTCTGCGATCACTTACCCTAAGTGACCCCTGACCCTGATCACTTACCCTAAATGTTCCAGTCACCACTGATTACATATGAAGTAATTTGCTATACGTGAACCTGATGGGACTGCACCTGTAATCTGCTCTGATCTCTCAGCACCTGCGCCAATAAATCACCACTTTGATGATGTCATGTTTCTCAAACAACCACTTTTACAAGAATTATCCATGTTTTTTTTTTTTTTTGTCAGACACATTCATTTAAATCTTTCAGCTGACTAGACTTGCTTGTCAGACAATTAGCCGTCCCCTCGCTGGGAGCTGAAAGATGATACAGCCCCTATTTATCCACTCACAAAGAAGCCACAGTGTTTGCTCTAGGATCAGCTGTGATCCCACCGCAGCCCCCAATAGGGAGAGTATTATCACACGGCATAATGCACAGCCTGTTCACAGGGAGAATTAGGAGGAAAACCCTGGACTTGGCATACTGAAGAAACTATATATATATATATATATATATATATATATATATATATATATATATATATATATTACTCTGAGCTGGAAGCAGGTTTTTTAACTTGCTTTAGACATTCAAATGTGAACACAGATGTACTTTTTATTTACTATATATATATATATATATATATATATATATATATTATAGTGGATATAAAAAGTCTACACACCCCTGTTAAAATGTCAGGTTTCTGTGCTGTAAAAAAATGAGACAAAGATAAATAATTTCAGAACTTTTTCCACCTTTAACGTGACCTATAAACTGTACAACTCAATTGAAAAACAAACTGAAATCTTTTAGGTAGAGGGAAGAAAGAAAATTATAGAAAATGGAACCCTGCAGTAAAGATTAATTTCATATAAAAGTTAAAAATGTAAATGTTGTGTTTAATTGTATTGATTATTATTATTATTATGTATTTATTTATTTTACTTTGTAAAACATTAAAATATTACAGTAGTGACCTTTTAAGGCGATGGTGCGTTTTGTGTAAGTTTATTTCATTATAAATCCATAAATCCAGTTTTAGTCTCATTGGAATGTTTTCTCATTTATTTATTTTATTTCGGAAATATTAGGTCAATAAAGTACAATCTTGTGACCAGTTATGAATAATAACATTGTATGGACAGAAGAGTTTCCCTGGTATCACTAAACACCAAAAGTTATTCTAGCCATAGCCAGACACCCACAACAGTAAACCTTATGTGAATCAGGAGGTCAATTTACGTTTCCTAAGTTCACTCTCAGTGAGATCCAGGCTTCATATGCAAACTTAAAATATTTATTTTTCTAATCATATATTAGATGTAATGTTAGCAGTGTATACAAAATATATATATATATATATATATATATATATATATATATATATATATATATAATTTTTTTTTCTTTTTTTTTTTTTTTTTTTGTGTGTGTGTTATTCAGTCATTTCCCTATCTCCATGACCTCATGGACCATATTTTATGTCCATGGTCGTGCTGATCCACTTGGTTTTCATGGCAGAGATACTGCAGTGGGTTGCCAGTTCGTTCTCCAGTAGGCCACAGCACACAGCTCCAGGTATTCCTAGGTGGTCTCCCTTCCATGTACTGACCAGGCCCAACTCTGCTCGGCTTTAGGGTGGTGTGACATCTGACTGGAATTGAACCCAGGTCGCAGCAGTGAAAGAACTGAATCCTAACCACTGGACAACCAGGGAACCCCTATATACAGTGTGTATGTACAGTGGATATAAAAAGTCTACACATCCCTGTTAAAATGTCAGATTTCTGTGCTGTAAAAAAATGAGACAAAGATGAATCATTTCAGAACTTTTTCCACCTTTAATGTGACCTATAAACTGTAAACTCAATTGAAAATCAAACTGAAATCTTTTAGGTTGAGGGAAGAACAATAAAAAATAAAAATAATGTGGTTGCATAAGTCTGCACACCCTTAAACTAATACTTTGTTGAAGCACCTTGTGATTTTATTACAACACTCAGTCTTTTTGGGGTTGAGTCTATCGGCATGGCACATTTTGTCTTGGCAAGATTTGCCCACTCTTCTTTGCAAAAACACTCCAAATCTGTCAGATTGCGAGGGCATCTCCTGTGCACAGCCCTATTCAGATCACCCCACAGATTTTCAATCTGATTCAGGTCTGGGCTCTGGCTGGGCCATTCCAAAACTTTAATCTTCTTCTGGTGAAGCCATTCCTTTGTTGATTTGGATGTATGCTTTGGGTCGTTGTCATGCTGAAAGATGAAGTTCCTCTTCATGTTCAGCTTTCTAGCAGAAGCCTGAAGGTTTTGTGCCAATATTGACTGGTATTTGGAACTGTTCATAATTCCCTCTATCTTAACTAAGGCCCCAGTTCTAGTTGAAGAAAAACAGCCCCTAAGCATGATGCTGCCACCACCATGCTTCTCTGTGGGTATGGTGTTCTTTTGGTGATGTGCAGTGTTGTTTTTGCGCCAAACATATCTTTTGGAATTATGGCCAAAAAGTTCAACCTTGGTTTCATCAGACCATAACACCTTTTCCCACATGCTTTTGGGAGACTTCAGATGTGTTTTTGCAAAATGTAGCCTGGCTTGGATGTTTTTCTTCGTTAGAAAAGGCTTTCGTCTTGCCACTCTACCCCATAGCCCAGACATATGAAGGATACGGGAGATTGTTGTCACATGTACCACACAGCCAGTACTTGCCAGATATTCCTGCAGCTCCTTTAATGTTGCTGTAGGCCTCTTGGTAGCCTCCCAGACCAGTTTTCTTCTCTTCTTTTCATCAAATTTGGAGGCAGATCCAGTTCTTGGTAATGTCACTGTTGTGCCATATTTTCTCCACTTGATGATGACTGTCTTCACTGTGTTCCATGGTATATCTAATGCCTTGTAAATTATTTTGTACCTTTCTCCTGACTGATACCTTTTAACAATGAGATCCCTCTGATGCTTTGGAAGCTCTCTGTGGACCATGGCTTTTGCAGTGGGATGCGACTAAGAACATTTCAGGAAAGACCAACTAGAGCAGCTGAACTTTATTTGAGGTTAATCAGAGGCACTTTAAATGATGGCAGGTGTATGCTGACTCCTATTTAACACGATTTGGAATGTGATTGCTTAATTCTGAACACAGCTACATATCCAGTTATAAGAGGGTGTGCAGACTTATGCAACCACATTATTTTTATTTTTTATTTTTCTTCCCTCCACCTAAGTGATTTCAGTTTGTTTTTCAATTGAGTTGTACAGTTTATAGGTCACATTAAAGGTGGAAAAAGTTCTGAAATGATTTATCTTTGTCTCATTTTTTTACAGCACAGAAACCTGACATTTTAACAGTGGTGTGTAGACTTTTTATATCCACTGTATATGTGTGTGTGTTTGTATATTAAATTATATATATATATATATATTTTTTTTTTATTTCACATTAAAACATTTTGCTTATTAAAAAATACACATAGCCTCATTCAATTGCTCTGTTTTTAAGATCCTGGCTCGCAAGTAGTTGTCGCAAGCTATCGGGTTACATGCTGCGAGCTGCGATCCATTGTGATTTGTCAAATCGCAAGTTACTTCTCTCAAAGCCTTTGATCTTTCACGGCTGCAAGAGTTGTGATCGCTAAAATCACAAATTGCTATTCAATTGCTCTGATTCCTTCTCGCTAACCACTCCGTCATGCCCGCAAATATCTAACAACAAGTTACTGGTACCAAGGAGGTCTCGCAAAGGTCTTAATGACAAATCGGAGCACTTTAAAAGCAAATAAAGCAATCTTGTACTTTTATTAAAAGTGCAAGCGATGTTAGGTCTTAGAATTATTAGCACAACATTCTCAAGCTCGCAAATCGGCATAAATAAATATTTTATTTCATGTTTAATTTCCGTTCAAAGTCCTAAGGGCTTCAACCTCCATTTTTTTTCTACGGGCTGGAATAATGAGTTACGAGGTTGATGCCCCTATAACTTTAAACGTAAAATAAACATGAAATAAAGTATTATATTTTGGTGATGTGCGAGCTTGAGAATGATGTGCCTTTAATCCTAATGTCACCCATTGTGGTCCCCGTCATTTACAGTGCTGGATTGATTTTATATTTGCTTTTAAAGGGCTCCGATGTTTCGGGCTCGAACCACGAGTTACGGGTTTGCGTCCGCAATCATGTTCAAGCTCGCAAATTCTACTGCCGAGAGCATGGTTTCCGAATCTCGCAACCGGCGCCTAACTGGCGGACCCGGCCAATTGAATACCAGAGTAAAAGTAGAGCAACGGGAGGACGCAACTTGATCACAGCCATTTGCCTGTTTGCGATTGAGTTAGGGCCCAAATTGAATGAGGCTGATTGTGTGGAGCGATATTGCTGTGACCTGGGCTGAGTGAGGGGTTTCTGGTGCTGAACCTTTATTAGGGGTCGCTAGAGATTTGCAGCTGCAGTCCAACAAAGGCACGCGGGGTCTTGGTGTATTCGATATACAAACAAATGTAATATTGATCCTGGGGTTAATTTATGTGAGATTCGCCAATATGCCGGCGTTGGTTTCATAAAGTACAACAATTCTATTTAACAGAGGACGGAAACAAAACAATCCATGGAACATGGCCAATTGTATCATAAAGAGACAAAAATCCTGATAATTAGATTCCTCCCGAGATCCAAACTCCACTAAAGGATAACCTTTAGATTGTAAGTAGCGAGTTTCCAGTCTTGTAGGGTGCTTTGAGATAAAGCACTTTCTGCTAAGATTCTAAGCTACAATCAGTGCCCTTCAACTTTTGAATTTGTTAAACTTGTATTTCCCCTGTATAGCGCTGCAGAATATGTTGGTGCAATACAAATAAAAGATAATAATAATAATTGAATTCCCTTTTTATTCAAAAATATATCCAACCCCTTTCTAAAGTTATTTGTCACCACCTCCATTGGTAGAGAATTCCACAGATTAACCACCCTTACTGTGAAGAACACTTTTCTTTCTTTAAGGTGAAATCTTTTTACTTCTAACCTCAAGGGATGTCCTCTTGTCAGTTGGAAACCTCTTGGCACAGAAAGTTCCCCTGACAAATCTTTATACTGACCCTGGATGTATTTATATAAGGTAATCATATCCCCTCTTAGATTACTTTTTTCCTTAGTAAATAAGTGTAATTTGGTTAGTCTTTCTTCATAACTTAGCCCCTCCATTCCCCTTATTAGTCTTTGCCCTTCTCTGTACTTTTTCCAGCTCTAAAATGTCTTTTTTATGAAGTGGTGCCCAAAATTGTCCTCCATATTCCAAATGAGGGCATACTAGGGATTTGTATAGTGGCAGAATTATATTTGCTTCCCTGGCTTCTATACCCTTCCTAATACATGCTAATATTGTATTTGCCTTTGCAGCCGCTGCTTCTTGGCTTTGAGCACTGTTACCTAGGTGGTTGTCCACAAGCACTCCCAAATCCCTTTCAATATCTGATACACCTAGCTTTGCTCCATTAAGTTTATAAATTAGATGGGTATTTTTCCTTCCCAGGTGAATAACTTTACATTTATTCGTATTAAATCTCATCTGCCATTTAGTCGCCCATTCCTCTAACTTATGTAAATCCCTTTGGAGGGAAAGCACATCATTATCTGATTTAATTACCTTGCAAAACTTCATGTCATCAGCAACAATGCAGACAATACTTTCCAGTCCTACTTCTACGTCATTAATAAATATGTTAAAAAGGAGAGGACCTAATACTGAGCCCTGAGGAACCCCACTTACCACATTAGTCCAATCGGAGTATGTTCCATTTACAACAACCCTTTGCTTCCTGTCTTTTAGCCAGTTCTCAATCCATGAGCAGATATTTAGTGCAATCCCTGTATCCCTTAGTTTGTATAATAGTCTCCCATGTGGCACTGTATCAAAAGCCTTTGCAAAATCTAAAAAGACTACATCCACTGAGTTGCCTTGATCCAGGTTCCTACTAACCTCCTCATAGAAACTAATTAGATCTGTTTCACATGACCTATTCGGCATAAATCCATGTTGTCTCCTACTTATAATCCTGTTCAAATAGACATATTCTTGTGTATTATCCCTTATTAACTCTTCTAAAAGCTTCCCCACTACAGAAGTGAGGCTCACTGGTCTATAATTCCCCGGATTGGCTTTTGCTCCCTTCTTAAATATAGGTATCACATCTTCTTATCAAGTTGAATAAAAATGACTGATCTTGGATTCCAGCTTTACTTTCCTGTGTAAATGCTGCAGTGCAGAGGTAATAGCAGGCACTATGTTGGTGCACTGCCAGAAACAAATATGGTCACTGTGTACACACTACTATACGCTAAAAACAAATATTACCACTGCACTAAACACAGCTAATTGGTTTTAGTTCCACTTTACCAACTTCATAAAACAGATAAATAGATTTCATTAGTAATAGAGCTGAGTTCTTTCCCTCTTCCACTACGCAAAAGATTGGCAGCAGCAGTGCCCGCTCCGAACATAGCGATGGCCGCGCTGTCGATTTCAGCTCCGTCGAATTTTGCCACGTAGGAGGGGGGAATAATTCTAGGCCTTCCCTGAAACCTGACATCTAGCGGCTACTTGCGCATACACAAGTGGGCGCGGGGAATTTGCGGCTCTTATGGAAAATGTGCACTATACAGTAGAATGGGATAATTAAAATAATACAGTTTAATAATTACTAAATTAAATAATCTAAATAAACGGAACAAATAAATAAAGAACTACTGAGGCTCCTTATTTACATTCACTATGCAGCTGATAATGGCAACCTTTTTTTAGAAAAGAAAAGTCTTAAAGGACCACCGTATATTTATACTTCCAATATATTCTTTTCAACAAAACTTCATTTATTTATAAATAAGTCAGATCTGTGCTGAATATGAAAATCGTTTTTTGCGGATCAACTTCCTAATGTGGGAGGAGACTTTCAGTGCACTGGGCTGAGTGGGAATGTGGCATCTAAAACTGCCAGTGTTTTTAATAGGAGTAATGGAAAGCTCATTCAAGGACACACTCTGCTCGGAATATAACAGCTGAAAAAATCACTTCATTAAAGATTAATTGCACATAAAAGTAAAAAAAAAAAATTATCTATTTTTTTAATTTCTCAAATTACTTTGTCTCTTATCAGATTTAGTTATGTAAAATACCATATAAAAAAGGTGACCACAGTGTTGCTTTAAATGTATTACCTATATGAAATATAAATTATTGGGGAAGCCATTAGTTTGATTGGGAGACCAAGACCATGCTATGTATTGCTTTGCAGCAGCACTTTTTAATAGAAATAAATATATTTTATCCAGGTTAGCAAAAAAATGGCTGCCCCCATTAACCTGTAATTACATAGAATAATTATATAATGCTGCATTTATTTTTTTACTTTATGGGACAGCATTTTGACACTTGAAAAAAAAAACGCATTAAGATACACAATGGGAGGTTGTGGTGGAGCCTGGGTCAGGTGGGAAAGGTCGTTGGGGTGAACCCGCAGGAGGGGCCCATTAGAGGGGTGCAGCTGGAGCCAGACAAAGACACCCAGGGGCTTGGTGTATTACATATGGAAACAAATATAATATTGATTGTGCCGGTAATGTATGTGAGAAACGCCAATATCACATTTATCCTAATAAATAGCAGCCAATGTCCTTTCACAAAATTGTATAGTAATGAGAAAGTCTTATAAATGGGACGACATCTTTAGAAAAAAATAGAATTAACTAAATTAAGTCAATAACTCAAATATGGAACAATCCTGAGAGCCCAGATGACTATAAAATAAAAATATTATTTCTGGCACTTTAAAAATGTTTTCTAGAAATGAAAAGTTTGTAGATGCTCAGTTTTCCTTTAAGGCTCCTATGGTCTGGTCACTGGAATTTGCACCTACAGTTTATTTATACACTTTATATTTATTGTTTATTTGTATAAGGTGCAAACAGACTTTATACCCCTGGGTAGGGGTACCCAGCTACCAGCAACAGCTTGGGATATGTTTATATGCTAGGGGATAAGAAATGGTAGAATATATATATATATATATATATATATATATATATATATATATATATATATATATATATATATATATACACACACTAGATGAACCAAAACCATTAGATTTCTCTTTTTGAACATTTGTTTATTATTGGATAACTATGTATACTGCCTCTTCCTTGTCCATTTTGGTAATGTACTTATATATTATCCTTCTTTTTTGTGTGGACCCCTGTGGGGGATAGTGTACATAGGGATCCATAAGGACCCCAATTGTAGTAGTTAGGATGCCATGGGGGTCCATAGAGACCACAATGGTAATAGTATACCAGGGGGGTCTATATGGACCTCTGTTGTATTGGGGTTAATATTAGGTGGCATGATTAGATTACCATGGGGGTAAATAGGGACCCCCATGGTAAAGGGGTCAATGTTAGATGCTATGGGTGCAAAAGGGATCCTCATGGTCACGAAGTTCATTTTCACTGCCTTGGCACTCTCCCCAGTATATTTTATATTTAAATAAAAACATATTACCAATATTCACCCATCAACATACAACGTAACGGCTAAAAGGAAAATTACGTCGACAAAACAGACGCTTACAGTACTGTAAATTAATCACATTTATGGAAATATAGCATATTAATACAAATTCTGATTTCAATTTTAAATTATATATATTGTTTGTAGGTTGTTTTTCTTGTTTTTTTTTATTTATAATTCAATTGTTGACATGATACTGACATTACAAAACAATTGATTAATTTATGGTGATGAAGTTATAATTTTGACGGGTTTGTTATTTGTCAATCACGGCACCATTCCAACCATTATATCGTTGCCAAACTCTATGGCACCTTTGATGGTGCAAGTACGGAATCTAAAAACATCTCAATTCAGCATTGTGTGTTTTACATGCCATTAAGTAGTTACATGTACATACATGAAAATGCATGCATAAAACACATATTTAAACACATACATTCATACACATGAACACACAAAAACCCATGCATACTATCGGGTTAAAGAGACTTGAAACACAATTCTTTTTTTCACGCATTTAAAAGGGCATGCTTTAAACTAGTGGTGAGCAACAGTTGGCCCGGGGGCCACATGCGGCCCTCAGGCAATTCTCATGCTGCGCTCAGCCTGTTCTCTGTAGTGGGAGAGCATTACCCTCTTCAACAGTGCACAGTCCATTATATCTCTCTATTACTAACAATACCTAGTACTACTCCTACATTACTCTTCTCATTATGTATAGCTCTATTACATTGGGCTCTTTATAGCTGAAATGGATAAATGTGAACAAAAATATAATTTATCCTTTATTTTATTATCACTGCGTACAGTGCGAAACGTCCGTCAGGCTAGATTTGCCTTTGCTTGGCAATATTGCTATTTTTTATATGTTTTTGGTCTTTTGGGTATCTGTATACTACATTGCCTAAATTCTCACAATTGTGTGATATATCTATTGGATCTTTATCTATTATTGGATACTGTGCATTGCTAAACTGTGTTAGTTGCAACATTGCTTCTTAATGCATTGCAACCTGCTTTTTGATGTGAACAATTATACTTAGGCTGTTTAGGCTTCTTAAAGGTATATGCTCATGAGCTGGGTTATTAATGCATCTGATAGAGGTGAATTAGTAGTGTATAAAAAACATTGTTTGCATGAAAAAATACCAAAATAAACATTTAAACAGTTACCCTAAAGTTTGATGAATTTCTTGCATTTGCAAACAGTTTTCTATCAATGTTGACACCCCCTGAAAATTCCAGGGAAAATTAGCATACATAATACATTGTGTATTTTTGGTCTGCGAAATGAGCTGCAGCTTTCCTTTAGATTTCTGTAATGCTCAGAACAAGGTCTGTGTCCCGTCATTCACTGACTGTTTTATCTACATTCCAGGTGAAACTTCCCCCAGCCCCAGTGATTTACCCTATCACCTGCCCCAGCACCAGTGAATTGCCCCATTATCTCTCCCAGCCCCGGTGAATTGCCCCTTAGATCTCTCCCAGCCCCAGTGAATTGCATGGACTCACTCACACAGAGACACATGCACAGACCATGAACGTTCCCTTTCTCAAAGTTGCAGGTCATTGCAGCACCATAAATCAAGCATAAATGCTAATTCGCCTAAAAGACAGATTCAAATAGGAAGAAGAAGCTGAAATGTTTGGTTTCAGTACAATTATAATTTGTCAGAATCTATCAAGGAATTTATAAAGAACAACCGTGTAACCGCTCAATCATTTTTACTTAAATGTCGATTTATGGTCCTTTAAGGACCCAGTGTAGCAATCTCATCTAGCTGGCTGCATACAACATTGCTGTTTGGCTGCAAACCTGAGCATGATCATATGGACAGGGTACACTTTTACAAAAATTAACCCTCTCAGGAGCCTAGCTCAATCCTGGGGGTGTAAACATCACCTGCAACAGTTTTTTTTTTTATGCAAAGCTAAAAAAACATAGAGCATGCAAATAAATGTAATCATACACTACTAATTCCCCTCTATCAGATGCATTCATAACCCAGCATATACCTTTAAGTAGTATCTTTTTATGCATCTAGACATATTATTATAGGGTTAGAGCTAGTTTTGGGGCTTTAACCCTTGTTAAGCCTCCCAGATCCTAGATTGGTCTATTACCCTACCTCTAGGCATATGTAGTTGAAGTCTATACTAGAATTTTCGGTTTTAATATCATTGTTATTTTTGACATAATTAAATAAAATACATTTTCCATTTCAGATAAAATATGTTTCAAATACCTTACTTTTAAGCTCCATTATGTAACACTTCCATTCAAAAAATGATTACAGGGTCATGGAAGGTGTCTATATTTCTTTAGATATACTGTATAATATCACTAGGTATCTATTTATTTACTTTTATGTAATTTATTATTCTGGAAAGTGCTTATAAGCTCTGTTCTTACAGCCTAAAATCAAATAAATAGTCCCACTGCAGCGTATGCAGACACAGACTCTGGATGTGTAGTGTCCGCGCCTATCAGGGAACATGTCTTTAAAAACAGGGGTGCACTGTCCTAGCCTATCACATATTACATCTCAGCAGCATATTGCAGAGAGATGAGCACGGATTGGTTAGTATGAGGCACTGCACATACAGCCTTCATGAGCTGCAGAGGGCAGACCCAAGCAGGTACTATTTATTTGATCTTAGATGTAAAAACCATAGCATATGCACGTTTAATAAAGTGCATAAAAGCCAATAGATACCCAGGTGCATAACATATCTAGTAAATTCCATATCCCATTAACAACCAATTACCATTATATTTATTTTCTGAGACATGTGCAGTGTCCCTTTAAATAAAACTTGCTCACTAACGCACATACATCAGCCTCACTCATACACACACATTATGGAAGTAAAGCCCCCAATCCCCCTCTCCACACCCTGCCCTTAACACCAATTCACATACAATTACTTTAATACATCAAAGATTTTTTTCCATTGCACAGAGAGCCCAAAATATCTGCCGAATCCGTCCAACAATCGCCAAACGCCGCCTGAAAAACAAAGTTCAAACTGGGACAAACAAAAATCTTTTCTTTCTAACATCTTCCCCTGCAGACCGTGCTTGGGGGGAGGGGTGGGGTGGAAGGATACTGTACAGCGATGCT
>CM050167.1:14326799-14384299 GCA_027410445.1 Discoglossus pictus
AGTGAGGATTAGAGATCAAGCCTCAGGTGAGTGAGGATTAGAGATCAGGCTTCAGGTGAGTGGGGATTAGAGATCAGGCTTCAGGTGAGTAGGGATTAGAGATCAGGTGAGTGAGGATTAGAGATTAGGTGAGGGAGGATTAGAGATCAGGCTTCAGGTGAGTGAGGATTATAGATCAGTGATTGAGGATTAGAGATCAGGTGAGTGAGGATTAGAGATCAGGTGAGTGAGGATTAGAGATCAAGCCTCAGGTGAGTGAGGATTAGAGATTAGGTGAGGGAGCATTAGAGATCAGGCTTCAGGTGAGTGAGGATTATAGATCAGTGATTGAGGATTAGAGATCAGGTGAGTGAGGATTAGAGATCAGGTCTCAGGTGAGTATTAGAGATCAGGTCTCAGGTGAGTATTAGAGATCCGGTGAGTGAGGATTAGAGATCAGGCTACAGGTGAGTGAGGATTAGAGATCAGGCTACAGGTGAGTGAGGATTAGAGATCAGGTTCAGGTGAGTGAAAATAAGAGATCAGGTTCAGGTGAGTGAGGATTAGAGATCAGGTTCAGGTGAGTGGGCATTAGAGATTAGGGGAGTAAGGATTAGAGATCAGACTTCATGTGAGTGAGGATTAGAGATCAGGCTGCAGGTGAGTGAGGATTAGAGATCAGGTGAGTGAGGATAAGAGATCAGGTGAGTGAGGATTATAGATCAGGTTCAGGTGAGTGAGGATAAGGGTTCAGGTGAGTGAGAATAAGAGATCAGGTTCAGGTGAGTGAGGATTAGAGATCAGGCCTCAGGTGAGTGAGGATTAGAGATCAGGTTCAGGTGAGTGAGGATAAGAGATCAGGCTGCAGGTGAGTGAGGATAAGAGATCAGGTGAGTGAGGATTAGAGATCAGGTTCAGGTGAGTGAGGATAAGAGATCAGGTGAGTGAGGATAAGAGATCAGGCTGCAGGTGAGTGAGGATAAGAGATCAGGTGAGTGAGGATTAGAGATCAGGTTCAGGTGAGTGAGGATTAGAGATCAGGCTTCAGGTGAGTGAGGATTAGAGATCAGGTGAGTGAGGATTAGAGATCAGGCTTCAGGTGAGTGAGGATTAGAGATCAGGCTTCAGGTGAGTGAGGATTAGAGATCAGGTGAGTGAGGATTAGAGATCAGGTCTCAGGTGAGTGAGGATTAGAGATCAGGTCTCAGGTGAGTGAGGATTAGAGATCAGGTGAGTGAGGATTAGAGATCAGACTTCAGGTGAGTGAGGATTAGAGATCAGGCCTCAGGTGAGTGAGGATTAGAGATCAGGTGAGTGAGGATTAGAGATCAGGTCTCAGGTGAGTGAGGATTAGAGATCAGGTGAGTGAGGATTAGAGATCAGGTGAGTGAGGATTAGAGGTCTTCTATATATATATATGCACACAGATTAAAACTGCCCATGATTTACACAGCTACTAATGTTTTTTTTTTACATACATCACAAACATGTGCAGTTTTTCTTGATCTACGGTGGTCATTTAATAGATTGGGGGGGTCTCTATGGTTAGTGCCTGATTTACACAGCTGTGACCAGTTACTCCGCACTCCTCGGGTCCCTGGAGTATTTTTCATGCTTGACAGACGTTGCCCTAAATATACATACATAGGAATGTTATTTAACATGTATCCACACCAGCTCTGCTTAACCCTCTCCGTGCCAGCAATCTGCCTACTAATGAGTTAGTCCTTAACAAGCTCTAAAGTCCCTAATTACAACCTGCAGTTTTCTAATGGCCAAACAATTAAAAAAAAAAAAAAAGTGCAATATTTATTAGAAATTGTATGTGATCGCTCTTTATGATGGGCCGCCATGACTTGTTAGAGCTGCGTGATTTAGGGAGGAGTCTTGTACTACCTGGGACTTCCATTAGTCTTATTGAAAGCACTGGTACTAAGGATTAAAACTTTTCAGTTAAGGAAGGTTTATGGTTGTTTTGCATTCAAGGCCAACCTCCATTGGATGAAGCAGGTTAATAGAAACAAGTATGGCAGATCCCACTGCAGAATAATTACATGCATTAGAATAAATTAAAGATTCCATTTATATAATTATTTTTAATTTCTAGATTATTTTACCTAATATCATCTGTAGTTTTTTTATAATGGTATGTATTAAGCTGCATGCAGCAAACTCTAATTAGGGTGTCTCATGGCACTGCACCTTCAGGACAATGCTACAAAGCTGCATTTCCATGGTACACCCAATTAAACTTATCATCACTTATTGTCCATGCAAAAATACTAGTAATGCTTCAAACAACTGTAATCTGAGGCTGCAAATGTACTTTTACTGATATAAATTCCAACTATGGCAAAGTTGTTTATCTTAAGGCTACAATAAACTGTCCATTGTAACATATTAAGTGATGCTCTGGTTTACTCGTCTGCTCTTGGCCTAAAATGATTCTCCTGCAGAAACTTTCATCAACCTTTGGCAAACCTCATATAACTCCAAATACTAACCCAGCAGACATGTTTTTTTATTTCTCACATATAATAAACCTTTGGGGACTCTTGGAAAGGTCAGTTGGTGACGCACAGCTGTTTAACCCAGAGCTGCGCACGGGATTCTGGATATCTTGTAACAAATTCTTTATATTAGGCTCTTGACATGCAATCATTTCTGGAGTGTATTTGCGGAGCGATGTGTTGCTATCATTACTCTTTATTTATAAAGTGCCGCCATTTTCCATAGGAACTTACAGTTAATTTCAAGATATACATTTGAAATAGGAGATGTGTCAACAGCAAATAAACATAATCATATGGACATGAGTCAGAAAGTGAGGCAAGAAGGTAATGGGGGGTATATGGTGGTCCAGTGGTTGTATCGACTGGTGGACGGTGGCTTCGTATCACGCGGTATGAGACGACTAGATGGGTCTTTTATGCTTCTTTCTTTATGTATTTTTAGTTTTGAGACCAACCAACATAATCATAAAATGAAATTCAAACCACTAATATCCTCACAATAATAGTTGGTGTATCTAGATATAAATCCCATACACACTAAGACCTGATGACGTTGAGATCCAGTCCAACCCTCAATATGGATATGGCCGACTTTCTACCAATAATCCAGCTCTTTATCGCAGCTGAACAACTGTAATCCACTTGAACCAATATGGCCAACTCCAACTCAACCCAAATGACTGATATATCCTGGGTCCTCAGTAAAATAACCATTTTGACATGTTTCCTCCTTAGATCATTTAAGACTTTACCAACAATATTTGGCAGTGCTCATGGTGTCCGCTTTTGGAGTCCATGGATATCGGTTGAATCTACTAAACAAATGTCTAAGCGTGTGGGGTATAAATTGTAAAATATATATTTAGAGGTAAATTGATGATCCCAAGATATATGGCGGATGGTGACTTTGTATCATGGGGTATGAAACCAAAAGATGGTTGCTCTCAGAACTATAGTAAAAATACAGAAATAAATAAACACAAAAGACAGAGCTTGATACAATGAAATACTAATTAGTGTATCTAGACATAAATACCATTATTAAGACCCGATGGCCTTGAGATTCAGTCCAAACCTCAAGACGCTGGATATAGAAGACTTTCTCCCAATATCACAGCTGAACAGCTGTAGTACACTTGAACCAATATGTGTCTATGTCGTTCAGTCGTGTCTGACTCTCCATGACCTCATGGACCGTAACACACCAGGCCCATTTTTATGTCCATGGTCATGCTGATCCACTTGGTTTTCATGGCAGAGATACTGGAGTGGGTTGCCGGTTATTTCTCCGGTGGGTCACAGCATACAGCTCCTGGTATTCCTAGGTGGTCTCCCATTCAAGTACTGACCAGGCCAAACTCTGCATGGCTTCAGGGTGGTGTGACCTCTTGGTTCTCTGACTTGAAACCAGCCCAGGTCACATCGGTGAAAGCACCAAATCCTAACCACTGGACCACCAGTTAACCCAATATAGCCAACTCCAATTCAATCCAAATGACTGGTATATCCGTTATATAAATAGGTTCTGGTTCCTCAATAAATGATCAGTTTCAATGCATTTCCTCCTTATATCATTTAAGACTTTACCAAGAATATATGGCAGTGCTCATGGTGTCTGTGTGAATGGGTTGAATACGCTAGAAGAATGATCTAGAATATATTATAGAATATATATGAGATAAACCCAAGATACATGGTGGACAGTGGCTTTGTATCATGGGGTATGAGACAACTAGATGGTCGGCCTCAGAACTATAGGTGGTCTATAATATACTGTATTCACCACATACTGAAAACACATGGAAATCCAATAAATCTGTAATTGGTGAAATTATTTAAATTACTTGAAAATTATTTTGGGTAAGTTGTCTGAGATGGATAGTTTTTGTCTTTGAAAAAATATTAAAAGTATGAAAACACAGAAAGGAGTAGGTACAAGTCCTTATGTCTTATCGGATCTACCTCCCTGAGTTATCACTTGGACCATTGTGTTCTGAATGTTTATGGTGAATTATATGGAACCGTTCCCATACTACCCTGACCTTGTGACGCTACGTGTGTCAGGAAAGATCCAAAGATGGAGGTCAAGAGGGTACTTCGAAGCATTCAGATATATAATGGAGTCCATGTTCTTATCGGGGTACACGGCTGCTTTAAAGAGTCAGTCAAAGCTGTTAAAATGGATAAAACATTGTAATAATTAGGAATACTTTACACAACTTTTACGGAAGACATCATCTCTTTATGCACCTCGTTCAAGTGGATTTTTAAAGGGACAGTGTCACCACAGTTTGCAGTTCCTGTATGCTAATGTGCGGCTCAGTATGCTAATGTGCGACCCAGAGTACTTGATCTAACTTATTTTATAAGGTATATACATTTGTATATATTTACTTTTATATATTTTATTCTATTAATTTAAACAAATAGTCCCTGTATGGGTCTGCCCTGTGTGGTGTAAGCAGACACAGACTCTGTTTGGCTTAATGTGCAGTTTAGTGTCCTAGCCTATCAGGAGACCACCGCTCAGCAGCACATTTCTGAGAGATGGTCACAAACACAGCAATTACTACAGAGTCTGTGTCTGCATATGCTGCAGAGGGTAGACCCATACAGGGACTGTTGTATGAATTAGGCAGTAAAAACAGAGCTTATAAGCACTTCTTAAGAAAATAAAGTGCATAACAGTAAATAGATACCCAGGGATATTATACATCTAGTAACGTCCAGGAACCTTTATTATCCATTTAAATATAAATATCAGGATAATAATGAAGAGTGACAGGGAGGTGTTACATGTTAGTGCATGTTACTAAGTACCCTGTACCTGTCAGATTTTTGTCCCGTGACATATGTGTATGTAACGTGTAGCGCAGGCCGCGCACATCTGAACACTATAAGAGCTCATTGTTCCCTTGAGGGTCCTGTCATTTTTTTTGATATGCTCCAGTGAGCCCCTCACTCATGAGTAGGTAGCAAAACCACACATCAGTACACTGGTCCCCCAACACCTGGCAATAAATCAGAGCCCGTATTATGTGTACGCGCTGTATGAATGGTGTAATAGATGTGGCCGGGTCAGACTTGCGGCTTCTTCTCTCGCAGACTTCATAAAATATCACCAGAAGGGATTATAGGCCGGGGTTATTAATGGCTCTCAGCTGGATTTATTTAAAAAAATATATGATCTTCTAGCCTCAGCTAGAAAGCAGCGTTATGGTGACGAAGGGGTTAATTCCCATTGCAAGAATGTCTGACTATGCAAAAAGATTATTCCATCTGCATACTGTATATTATTATTATTATTATTATTATTATTATTAACAATAGTAATAATAATATAATTATTATTAATAATAACAACAATAATAATATGAATAATAACATTATTATTAATAAAAAAAATGCACATTTAATAATTATTGACAATAGTACCAATAAAAATATTAATCATATAGTAATGTTATTAATAGTAAAATTAATATGATTAATATTAATTATAATAACTTAGTATGATTATTATTATTATTTTAAAATTGTTACTAACAATAAAAGTAATAATAAAAATACTCTATTATAATAATAATAAAATATATTATTATATAATAATAGTAATAATATTTATATAATGCTGATTATTATAATAATATTAAACAACTTTATTAGCAATATGAATAGTAATAATAAAGTTAATAATAGTATTAATACAATTATTATTAATAATAATCATATGCATGTTATTATTAATTAATAGGATTATTGTTATAAGTAGTATTTTATTTATTATTAACATTAAAAATAATGATAGTAATAATAAATACAATTTATATTAATAATGACAATAAAGGTAATATTAATAATAATAATACTTTTTTGTTATGTAGTTATTTATTTATTTATTTATTTATTTATTTATTTTTAAAGCACCAACATTTACTATAGAGCTGTCAGGCTATTTCAGTGTGTTGCCTCTGCCTAAATGAGTAATGAGCTCTGTACCGTGCAGTACTTAAGAATATTAATTAGGTGTAGAAGCTTTGAATCAGGCAGTGGCAAGTGATGTGCAACTACTTGTAAGTACATTAGCAGCTTGAATAGCAACAGAGCTAGTGTTACTGTCTGTTTGAAATTCATAAAAATGCACTTTAGGTAATATAATAAACCAAAAGTCAATATAAGGTATGAGGATTTTTGTTTATCTCAAAAACAATTATTTGAATAATTATGAGAACTACTTATATGTACAAATATTATTATTCACATCATATCTCTCATCTTGACTACTGCACCTCGATCCTTGCTGGCCTCACCATCACCCGCTTGTCACCATAATGACACCTCAACTAGACTCAGCTCCTCTCTGTCAGTCACTCCATTGGCTTCCCTTAGCCTCCATATACAAATTTTAAATCATCACCCTAACATATAAAGCCCTCAACAACAGTGCACCACCCCCTTATATCTCTGCTTGTATCTCAAAATACTCCCCCACCCGTCCCCTTCACTCTGCTAATGGACCTTCTTCTTTCTTCTGCTCTTATCACCTCCTCTCATTCCCTTCTTCAGGACTTTTCTTGTGCTGCCCCTATTCTCGGGAAATCCTTACCTCGCTCCACAAGACTTTCCTCCTGTCTCATTCAAAACCTCAAAGCCTTAAATAAATCAGGCTTATCAACTTCATACTTAATATGCCCAATGTATCTATCACCTTCCAAATGCCTTAGATTGTAAGTTTGTGAGTTTTTAATCGTGTAAGATGCTTGAAAACATCCTCTAGATACAAGATTATAAAATCAAACCCAGGGCTCTCTATTTGTTTAATCTGTATTGAGATTGTTCTTATGTTCTGTTTATGATCCGATGTATGGCGCTGCAGAATATGCTGGCGCATTCTAATACTAGATAATATAAGATAATAATATAAAAAATATTTATACATTTATTAATATGTTATTCTTACTAACGTGGGAGGGCTTTGAGGGCTAAACTAAAATGAAAATATAATTCTTAGTCAATTTAAAAAAAATAGAAAATAAATGCACAAAGTTTTCCACCCTCTAACTGATAGTGCGGGTTCCCAGGTGGTCCAGTGGTTAGAATTCAGTGCTTTCACCTCTGTAACCTGGGTTTGATTCCAGTCAGGGATCCAAGAGGTCACACCACCCTGAAGTCAAGCAGGGTAGGGGCCTGGTCAGTACTTGGATCGGAGACCACCTAGGAATTCCAGGAGCTGTATGCTGTGGTCCACTGGAGAAGGAACTGGAAACCCACTCCAGTATCTCTGCTATGAAAACTAAGTGGATCGGCATGGTGTGTTAAGGTCCATGAGGTCACGGAGAGTCGGACACGACTGAGCAACGCAAACACACAACTGATGGTGCAGTGTGCATATGGTGACTTTTGTGGGCCTTATAAAATAGTTTTTTTTTTTTTTTTTTTTAATAAGCCCTTAAGCTGATCCCTGAACTGGTCCTTTAAATTGTGCATCAGGTGGAAAGCTACAGCTTCTGCCCTACTTGCAATGCCACATTTTCACCAGTAGGGGGCGGTGAGTGCTTTGTGCTAATTGGTTCCTCCTAGAGCCTATAAAATAAATAATAATCAATTGATTATTTTTCTTAATAGTTTTAATTTTTGTCTGTTTTAAATGTAATTAATCAACCCAAAATATTATCAATTTATGGCTTTTGGTTGTTTTCCACTTTACAATTTTGTTTATCCTCTATTAAAACAAATCATTAGTTTAAAATTGAGGCCTACTTATATAAAGAAGCACCTAGATATTATCATTATTAAGGAAAACAAACTAAAAAGATTGTTTGTCCTTTGAACTTACATTGAATGACCTCTGACCTCAATGCTCATTCCTGGAATCTGCTGATTAGTTTTATAGCTATTTCAATCAGTCCATTTTGGTGACCTATGGGTTAACACCTTGTTGCTATGCTAATTAATCTCCTTGATTAACGAGACACTTTGACCTTTGTAAGAAATATAACACATTATCTTATGTGAGTAAAGCAAACATCCGCTATGTTACTTGTCCAAGCCAAGACTGTCTGATTTATGGGCCGAAGAAACCTCTTCCTTGAGAGGACTTTTTTTTGGATGATTAATCAATTTATCTGATTAATGGGACATTCTAGGACTTTTTTTATGTTTTGAGAAAAAGCATAAATTATTTTTATATAAGTTATTACCTATTTATGTAGCAGTGAGCAGTGCTGGTCACGTCCATTGAGGTCTTATAAGACCCTCCCATCTTGTCAAGCAGGTGGGGATCTTGGAGATAGTTGCTTATGGAGAGACCATTGCTATTAATTAATGATTACCCACTGTGACACCAAATCTATTGTGTGTTGAGGAGCCATGTGAAAAAGCACTGGGCATGCTCGGAGTAATGTTACCAGTTACCCCATGGGGTGTGAGCATGCCCAGACAATAGAATCAGAGCTCCATGAGGTCATTGTTAATTATTGTCAAGAGAAATCTGTAGTGGTTGATTGACAGGTGACAATTGCAAATCCCACTATAGGTTTATTATAGGAAAGGGCATTTTAAAAACTTACAATTAAAAAAGTTCTCGTTATTAACCTTGATTTAAAATTATACCGTATTTGGAACCTTTAAAGGACCACTGCAGAAAAAGTATATACAATATTAGCAGCGGTGTAATCATGGTGGTCCAGTGGTTAGGATTCACTGCTTCCACCACTGCGACTTGGGTTTGATTCTAACTCGGGGTACCAAGAGGCCACACCACCCTGAAGCCATGCAGGGTTGGGCCTGGTCAGTACTTGGATGGGAGACCACCTAGGAATACCAGGAGCTGTATGCTGTGACTCCCTAGAGAAGAAACTGGCAACCCACTCCTGTATCTCTGCCATGAATACCAAGTGGATCAGCATGACCATGGACATAAAGATGTCCTGGTATGTTATAGTCCATGAGGTCACAGAGAGTCAGAAATGACTGAACAACGGAAAAAAAAACTATGGACATAAAGCATTGTTTTGGACTTTTGAAGACTATGTTAATACATACAGGAATCCATTTTATGTTTGTTACATTGCTTTCTCAGAGCTCAATCATGAGGGAGTGTGTTTTGTCTATCAGTAGAGAGGGGGGAGGGTGAGGAGTGAACAGAGAGCCACTGTAAAGATAACTGGATAAGACTAAAGTAGACATAACACCTCTTCCCCCTCACTGGCCGATAAGCAAACCCCTTGCATCATTTACTGTAACAAATATGTAATTGCCCCTCTCGCACACACAACTTCCACAAATTCATCATGGATTCCCCCAGGGCCCTGCAGAGGCATCAAAAATGTATTTTTATTATAATTAAAACTAGTTTATGGCTTAATTATAATCTTAGTCAAACTCTATTTTTTTAAACAAATATTTTTTTAATTGTGCAGTGGCCCTTTAAGCAAGAAACAGTGGCATTGTGCTTTGAAACTTAACCTGATGCGGTACAGAAACGTATAACCATCCGGGTGCTTTATGGTGCCAGTTTAATCATTGCTGAATTTGGCTACTGATTACAACCTGTGCAAACAGGTGAGCTCAGGTCCCAGACATAAAGGAATGTGCACGGGGTATTGAGCTGAGGCGTCCGGGTCACATATTGCGCCAGCGCCCTCTCTGCGCACTTCTGGGGTCTCAGATCTGATACTTTTATATCAATTAAAACATTTTGGGAGGGAAAACTGGATTCTTGAAGTGTATGAGTACAGGAATCCATTTTGTGTTTGTTACATCAGAGCGAGATTATGAGGTTATGTGTATGCAGTTATTAGTGCTGGTAGAGGTGGGGGAGGAGGCAACAGGCAGAAGTCCAGAGCCTTTGTTTGAGAAATAGAAACAGTTGAAATTGACACCACTCCCTTTCCCTCTCGTTGGCACAAAAGCAGACACCTTGCATCATTCAATGCAACTACAACTCTCCAGAAATGTAAACACCCCTCTGTCACAGACACAACTTCCACCAATGTATCATGGACAATGTCCTGCAGAGGCATATTTTTTTTTCTAATTACAAACTAACTTGTTTTTTTCCTGATGAATTATGTTCTTAGACTCAAACAAACATATACTCACAACCTATAAATATATAAATCAATAAAACTTAAATATAATTAGATTGAGGGTTACAACTTAAGCGTCATTACCTGTGCAGTAACTAAAATGGACAATATCTTGATTAAATAAATAAAAAATGTCACCAGCTCTCCAAAGAATTCTTGGCGACTGGGCGACTTGGCGACTTAATGGCAGACCAAGGAACACCCATAGCTACATATAAATAGGTTAAAATGAAACACGGTTTCTATTTAGTTCTAATTTCTAAAAATAATTAGTGTAAGAGTTACAGCCTATGCAGTAATTAAAAATGTACAATAACTCAGTTAATTCGTGATTACATTTAAAAAAATAAAAATGTAAGCCTCCATCTGAGAATGCAAGGCGACTGGGCGACTTGGCGACTTAATGGCAGAGCCAGGAACACACATAGCTACATATAATAGTTAATAAAGGAAACACTGTTTTTTTTTGTTTGTTTATTTTTTAGAAACATGTAGTTGCTTATGAATTCTTCTTTAAAATAGGGGGTTATGTTATCACCCCATCCACCAATATTTCTATTTTTTTGTAACATTTTCTTGCTCTCATCCCAAACTTTCTCTGCACAGATAAAAAAAAATACCATGAATTATCCAAATTGTTTGTTCCCTGCCAGGAGTTAATTTTAGCCAGGACTGTTGATGGATTTTTGGCTGGGAACCTATTAAAACCACTAATGGTCATCATTGGCTTAAGTCAAAACTCTTTCCCCGTTCAGCCCCACTCTGATTGCACCATTAAAAACCTGCTAAATTAGCCTGAATTTCCGATTATAAATATTTAATGAAAAATGGCGAAAATAAGCTTTTAAAGAAAATTCCAGCATTGCACTAGCGCCATTAATCCTGCGCCCCGATGGGTGTGGGTGGGAATCAAAACAATTCCCGGCAGAAGAAAGTCAATTACTGGATGCTCAGGTGGCCGGAGGCCGGAGGATGGAGGATGGAGGATGGAGGATGGAGGCCGGTGTGATACATTGTGATACATTGTTACAAACATCAAGGTAAAGACAAACTGGATTTTAGGGAAAGGTCCATGTTTGTAAACTTTGTAACAAAATAATAACAGGATATGTAAACAATAAACAGAAAGCGGATCTATCCTGTTATGGTGTTGGGACAGGTCTGGCGCCGCAGTGTAGCCTTCAACCGCTAGATGGCGCTGCCAATATTTTGCAGTGCTGCCGAAACGTGAGAGAAGTTCTAAGCTTATAATGTTAGCCTAACCCTTAAACTAGCCCTCACCCTAACCCCAACCCTAACCCTCACCCCAACTCCAACCGTGTAGCTAAGCCTTGACTCTATGATATGGCACCGGAATATCAGCAACGCCATCTAGTGGATGCTCACCGCCACTACTGCTGCCTTGTGCTGCTCTACTATAAGAGGATAGATCCCAGCTCTGTAAGTCATGGGCATACAGCATTTTTGTAGGGGGAAAAATCAGATTTTTGAATATATTTTGTGCTTGTTAAGCTGGATGATGGGGTGTGTATTTGTAGTTATCAGTGGGGGAGGAGGAACTAAGGAGGAACTTATTCCAGTGCCTTTGTTTGATAACTAGATACGGTTGAAATTGACACCACACCCCTCCTTCTCACTGCCATTCAAAAATGTGAACTTATGAAGACTGTTTACAAGTACAGGAATCCATTTTGTGTTTGTTGCATCACTTCCTCAGGGGTTAATGATTGAGATGTGTGTTTTGTAGTTATGAGTGGGGGAGGAGGGGACAGGCAGAAGTCCAGAGACCTTGGTTTGATAACTGGAAAAGATTGAAATTGACACCACACCCCTCCCCCCACTGACCCAGAAGCAGAATGTTGCATCATTCAAATCAACTACAGCCACCCTTAGAAATGTAAACTCCCCTCTCTTACATATAAATAATGAGCTGCAGAGGGCAGACCCAAACAGGTACAAATTGTATGCAGCATTGCATATTTTTGTGACTTTCAATTCCTTTTTGAGATAATTTTTTACTTTTCAAGAGACATGACGGTCCTTTCCCTCATCTCCGCAAAATCTGACAGCTGCAATCCCGCCACCAACCGACAGATGGCGCTGCCGATTTTCATATAAGGCGCGCCGACTGAAGATGCCTTGAGCTATGAGAGGCGCGGGGGCAGAGTGCCCGCGCCGAACATAGCAATGGCCTCGCGAATGACTCAGCGCCGTTGAGTTACGCCACGTCGGAGGGGAGAATAGTTCTTTGCCTTACATCAAACATGACGACGCCTGAATGGCTCCTGTAACTGCAGCTGTCAGTGCTGCCGAAGACATGCGAAGGTGAAGAGGGATAGATCCGACATGATAATGTGTCACTGCGTGTTTTCTTTTTTCAAATAAAGGTCTCAGAGCACTAAAACATATTCGGATTGTCAACTGCTTGCCCTCTGCCAGCCAAGGATATCTACAGATAAAAATATGTTCTCTGGACTTCCTTTTAGTTTCAATTAAGTTTTAAAAGATAATAATTTTTGATGTAAAAAAATACTTTTTTTTTAGTAAAAAGTGCTCCTTTAAACGCTTGAAAAAATCACTTGTGTTCCCTGTCCCTTTAAATTGAATTTAAAAAGCCCAGTATCCCCAAACAGCGGCCACATCTGTTAGTAATTGTCTAATTCGGATGCTGGATTTAAGGGAGTTAAAGTAACATAAAGAATCGCTGAAGGATTAAAAGATCGTTGAGTTTTTAATGGATTGCCCTCACGGTGTGTTTTCTTTTGGATTCATGTGGTCCGGGGCACTAAGACCAGGCCGGGCGACAGCAGATTGTTTGAGTTATGGGAGACATTTAGGGATGGCTTTTAAATGTCAATAATTCACTTGTTTAACATCAAGTAATCACTTTTTTACAAGGGGTTCCCGTATCAGCCAATTAGGGGGAGCGGAGAAAGGATTAGGGCTTGTCACAGGGGGGTGAGGGGGGCTTGTCACAGAGGGGTGAGGGGGGCTTTAAAGGCAAGTTGTTAATCACGTCTCTGTGCCATATACTGGAGGTTGTAGTAGAGCTGTGTAGTGTTAGCTCAGGAATGCTTGCCCCCTATCAGGACTTTGGGAGGGGATGCCGGAGCCGTCTATAAGACTAATCCAATTTGAGTGTATATTGCTTTAAATATATAATAAATAAATAGTCCATTAGTGTTCACATTTTAATGTCTAAGAATAAAAAAAAAATGTGTTTCCTGCCCAGAATTCCAAGAAATGCAGTTATTGCAGTGCACTCTGGGAAACTGGGTGGGGACATGCAAATTAGTCCACAGTGCAGTTTTACTCTTTAATCCAGTACCAATTTAATTAATGGTTCCTTTAAGGCATATTCCTGTTGTATTACACAGCATTAAAGTGTAGAATTGATCAAGTATGAGATGGGAGACCTACCCACAGACAGCTGTTTCGATCTTAAATGCGGCTGGTTTGTAACTCGGCCATTAGGGCTCTTAATCATAACCTCATTTAGCTTATGGTGAGCAAAAGAGTCTTCGAAGCCTTAACCGTACGGAGTACAATAAATAAATAGGACATTTGTGTGAGCATTTCAACAATAAAGTAAAAAACTTATTTCCTGCACAGAATTCTGAGAAACACAGTTATTGCAGTGCACTCTGGGAAACTGGGCGGGGACATGCAAATAAAATACTTTTTCATTAAATATAAAATAAACAAAGAATTATTTTATAACTATCTGTTATACCTTTAATGGGACATGGCAGGTTCCTGGATGTATAATAAACCAGTGCATTTATTTACTTAATGCATTAATAGTCCCTAAATGGGTCTGTCCTCTGCAGCTCATGAAGATACAGACTCTGTAGGGCTGAATGTTCAGTGCAATGTCCTAGCCTATCAGGGACCATGTCTAAGTAGCATGGTGAAGAGATGGTGACTGATTGGTTAGTATGAGACACTACACAGCAAGTACAGCAATGAGTGACCATCTCTTAGCAACATTCTTCACCATGCAGCTGAGACGTGGTACCTGATAGGCTAGGTCACTACACTACACATCTAGCCCTACAGAGTCTGTGTCTTCATTTGCTGCAGAGGGCATACCCATACAGGGACTATTTGTTTGATCTCAGGCATTAAGAACAGAGCGTATAAGCACTTCCTAATAAAATAAAGTACATAAAAGTAAATAGACACAGGAATAACATATACTTCATAACATCCAGGAACCGCCCATGTCCCTTTAAGAGCCGCGTTGCTAGTGATGAATGACGTGAGGTCCATGTTATTCTAGGGAGGGGGCTCTGGACCATCAATGACTTTCACGCAACATAAACTTAATGGGCTGCAGGTTAGTGCCTCATTTCTCCTGTCCGTCAGGATGTCTCCCCTGAGCTTCACAAATTCAATATTAAAGATGGCGGCCACCGCGCTTCGAATGGACGCTCGGCCTCGCTCCTGGTTTGAAATTAAAATCCGAATATAACGAGGTGGGAGGAGCCATTCAGATGCTGAGCTGCCTTTTGCTGGATGAATTAGTAAAGGGACCAATCACAGGAGGGAGGTGTTTTATTAGACATTGATCATCAATATAATTATTAGTCAATGCTTAAAGGGATATGTAAGTGAGCTGGGTTATGAATGCATCTGATAGAGGAGAAATTAGTAGTGTATAAAAACATGGGTTATATAGAAAAGTTCAGTTTACTTACAAAGTTATCTACACAAAAGTCAAATCCATCTGTTCACACCCACAGGATGCTGGGTACACACAGGAAATACAGCAAGATACATATTTTGACCTTTCTGGTACAGAGCACAGGAAGTAACTGTTGCAGTTCTTGTACTGAGCACATGCCAAAAGGTGAAGAATGATACAATGTATTAGCCGGATTCTGAATTTGAATGTTATGCTAATTTAGGTGGCTTTTTCTAGGGGTGTACACGATCAAATGCAAATGCCAAAAAACATAATACATTTTGCTAACTTCAAGGTAAGCTAATTCATGTTTATTTTGGGATGTTTTCATGCAAAAAAAATGTTTTTCATACACTACTTATTCTCCTCTATCAGATGCAACTTTAAATATCATTTTTATATATAAAAATATATACATTTTATTAATGATCAATACAAAATAAAACCTCTTGTTAGGTCAGTACTGCGCTCCATTTGGGGGTTACAGGGGTGTGCATGGATTCAATTGAGCATTAGCCCTCAAGTGCCAACACACAGGATAAGCTTTTAGGATTTTCCTTCTGTGTTTGTAGGCAGAAGTCCAGAGCTTTTATTTGATAACTTGATAAGATTGAAATTGACACCAGACCCCTTCCCCCTCAGTGACCCAGTGACATCTCTTTATAAATATAAGCTCCTCTCACACAACTTCCACCAATGTGTCATGGATCCCTCCAGGGATCTGCAGTGGCATCAACCTCTATTTTTTTCTAACAAAAAACTGAATGTATGACTTTTTTTTCCTGATTAATTCTGCTCTTTTTTGTTTAGTCATTCAGTCATGCCCGACTCTCAGTGACCCTATGGACCGCAGCACACCAGGCACATATTGTGTCCGGTTGTGCCAATCAATAAGGTTTTCATGGCAAAGATAATGGAGTCTGTTGCCACTTCCTTCTCCAGTGGATCACAATTTGTCTGACCTCTCTGCTATGACCTCCTAATCTTGGGTAACCCTATATGGTATAACTCACAGCTTCATTAAGATACACAAGCCCCTTCAACCTTAAAGTAGAGATCCATAAGGGGAATTCTGCTCTTAGTCAGACTCAAAGTTTTCAAACATATTTTTTTATTGTGCAGTGGCCCTTTAAATGCAGTATCTCTAAAACTTAGTGGTAATGTGACCGAATAGCGCATCATTTCTCACAAATCTTTGTCCATCTTTGACCACGTTGGGAAGATTCATAGTGCAGCCTGAACTAGTCCCACTAGGAACCGGCATCGATACCACAACGACCTTTAGTAGATCTGGCCGTTGTGTATGACACGAATCGCCAGTATGACACATGTTTCCGTGTTTCCAGTGTTGAGTGTAGCGTGTCTAACAAGCCTTTTACATGACCGGTGTCCGCTTTATGTCACCGAATCCGGAGCACGTACATAAGCACCGGCTGTCTCTTATCTGGCGCTGTCATGGCGGCCGGCGCGGTGTTACCTAAATAAGAGGAGAATCCGTAATGTATGGGAACATATAGAAATATCCCAAAATAAACATAAATAAACTTACCCTGAAATTTGCAAAATATAATTTTTTATGCTGTTTTGAGAAGGAAAGCCCCTGAATATCCAAGATAATTGGCATAAAATTCATAATTAGTCGTGGCCAATCAGAGGCAGGGACATCAATGTATGTGTTTCACTCTCACTGGCTGAGACAGGAGGCAGCAGGGATACTGACAGCTGATTGGCTAGGACACAACTCCTCACAGTTCATTGGCTAGGATGCTCCCTACATAGGTTCCTCGGGGGTGGAGCTAACCAAAGAAATGTCAAATGTACTTTGAATTACAAATATACAGAATTCCTCAAAAAAATGATGTGATATGAGACGCCCAATCAGACACGAGATATGAGACACGCCTAATCAGACACAAGATTTGAGACACGCCCAATCAGACAGACGCACAGGAGATCACACAGACTGACATATAGCTTTAAAAATGTCAGGAAATGGTCAAATGACCACTGGAACCTATATATAAAATATACCATCTTGACAAAAACAAAACAACACAGCCTATAACTTATTACCTTTGTTATGTGAAATTATGCTGACAATTATGTTTTTTATTAATCAACTTCCCAAGGGGAGGCGGCTAAAATTGTCAGTATTTTCAACAGGGCTAATGGAAAGCAGTAAATAATAATAAATGTGTTGTTTTTTGTTTTTGTTTCTTCATTATCAAGTTTCAAAAACCCTCTAATAAAATAAAAATACCACTGTGGTCCTATCCCCAAAATAGCAATAGGGGCACTGGGAACATATATATATATATATATATAGTCAGTACTTGGATGGGAGACCACCTAGTAATACCAGGAAGTCCAGTATCTATGCCACAAAAACCAAGTGGATCAGGTGACCATGGACGTAGAAATGTGATTTGTGTGTTATGGTCCATGAGGTCACAGAGAGTCGGACACGACTGAATGACACAACAACAATAAATATACACGTTATCAAGTGACTCTTTACAGGGAGATTAACACCTGAACATCAGAGCTGAATTTTGGGAAAGTGGCAGATACATCTGCCAGTGCTCTCATTAATTAAGTGAAAGCTCATTAGTTTACAATGACAAACCTCGTTGAAACAAGCTGTAAGAGTCGGGCTTAGTGTATAAAACTGAATAATAATTTATAATATAACTGTTTAGATATTGATTGATTTTTTACTTTCTAACAACATTTCCAAGTTGTATTATTCAAAAGTCAATATAGAAACAAATCTTAGCGCAGGGGCTCCTTAAGGAGATTCCTTTTTGAGCCCTAATGGGTTAATCAGCGGCCACGTCATTGTCTGCTCAGCTGCTTTCTCAGCAGGGCCTCCATAAGTCCTATCGAAAGCTCTGGCACTAAGGATGCTTTGCACGGAACTTCAGTAGCCCTTTAAGAAATATCAGTTAAAGGAACATTGTAGTAATAAAATAATGCATGGCCCTTTAAAAGTAGAAGTTAAATCATAATGAAAGGGAGAGGGGCCAACATGGCGGCCATATAGAGGTGAGTTATTATTATTAATAATAATTCAAATAATAATAGAAAATAAATAAATAATAAAAAATAATAATAAATTAAATAATAATACAGAACATAAATAAATAATAAATAATAATAATAATAAATAACATTTTTTAGTATAGTAAGATTTTCAATATATTAGATATAATTCTACATTTAAAGAGCTATAAATGGACGGTGCCTCTTTAAGATATACCATTAACCCCTTTAGTGCCTGGCAGCAAATGGGTTAAAGGACTATCCTATAACTAAAATATACAATTACACATAAAAAAGGGCAAAATATTTTTTTTTATGTAGATAAATAGTACAGCCTCTATTTATTACGTTTCTACCATTTTGGTTTCTGCCGACTCACTTCTTTAGGTGTGATGAGACGTAGAATGCAAATGAAGTTTCTATTTGCACAATGGGAATGTGGTATCTAAAACAACCAGTACATTCAAGGACGCATTAGTTTACAAAGAGAAGATAGCAGACAAAATCAGATAAAATAAAAATCAATTGTATATAAAAATGTAAAGTCTCTGTTTAATTGTATTTATGTGAAATTTACATTTTTTGTTTTGCTTTGAGAATAAAATGCCCATTACATGCACAAAATCATATGTTTTTTTACTTTTTTTTCCCAATTTCTGTGAGTCTTGGAGCTGCAGATTCTCTGTACAGTAAAAGTGACTTTTCGGAAAAAAAAATCCCCCGTTACCCTCCAGATACAGTGCATCGCTGTGCAAAATATTTGACCTGGCAGTGTCGCAGCACCTGATTGGCTGGCGCGGATCACGGAAAAAAGTTGCTCACAGTTGGCCAAATCAAAAGGACACGTTTGTCTGAGGCCGAGTGACCCGCGCCAGGAATCCAGCGCCAGTAGGTGGCAGCAGCACAGTAATCATGGGATAAAACGCCACATTTAGGGTCTTGTTGTTCGCTGCTTTATGTGCTTTGTGGGTATTTTATTTTATTTAATAATCCGCTCAGGAAATGGGTATAACCAGTGGGCAGAGGAACGCAAGAGGAACCAATAAAGATTCATTTACTAAATATGTTTGGGACTGTGGGAAACGAGCAGCAAACAATCCGTTTATTATTCCGAGAGGTTTATACTTTCTGAGCAAAACGGAATTATAAAAAGTGACTGTTGCTTTAAAACAAAGTGGCTTCAAATTTGAGGTTAATTTTTTTTTTTTAGGAATATCAACCTGTAACTTTAATTTAGCTGGGAATTAAAGGGCCAGTGTAGGGTATTTTCATGTAAAATGTTTAGTTTGCCATTAATTAACATTAAAGCAAGTAAAACTATATATATATTTATAGTGGTACCTCGGTACTTGTCTACATGAAAACTCATTAAATTCAGTATTAGATGTGTGTTACACCTCAGCACTTGTTATTGCTTGGTACTCGTCACACTTGCTAAAGCCCTGTATGAATCAATTGACATTACTCCTCATGGGAACTTTGGTACTCGTCGTTTTCGCCACTTGCGCCTTCTTGAACCAATTAATATGAGTGCTAACGGTCCACTTTATTGATTTATTACACATATATACACACATATTTATATTTATATATATTCCACCAATAAAGCAACTCTTTAGCCCGAAAATATCATTTAAAAATGTGTTTATCTAATTAATGGTGACTTCTGTATCCCTCCACACCACTCTTATTGTCCTGAGCACTACTATAAGGAAGTGGATGATTTCAAATGAGATTAGGCTGTCTTGGTAAGGCTTGAATAATGTTATCTCAGTTGAAATATTTGACTTCCTTTCAGTAACGCTCAGGACTGTGGGAGAGAGGGGGAGGGATCCAATCAAATCATGACCTCTTGTTTTAGTATATTATACTGTGTCGACCCCTTACCTCAACAGCAGAGGTTTATGTTCTTAATATATATGTATGTATGTATGTATTCGGAACCTGCCCCACACTGATAAGATCGAAACAGTGCTGTCTGTGGGTAGATCTCCTGGCTTGTTCAGAATTCATCCTATGCTATGCTTAAAGCTGTGTAATACACAGGAACCATGTATAAAGTTGTATTGGATTACAGAGTGAAAATGCATTGTACACTCATTTGCATGCCCCTGCTCTGTTTCCCAGAGTGCAGTGCAATAACTGTATCTCTGCGAATTCTGAGTAGGAAATACGTTTTTAAATTATTTTGAAACATTCAAATGTGAACACAAATGTAATATTTACTATATATAATGTGTATTATATGTGCGTGTATAACAGGATTGTGTGCGGCGTGATGGCGCACAATCCCATTTCAGTTACTTCATGTCATTTCTGCACAGTACACTTTAATAGCCAAACCTCCGCAGATTTGTTTCATTAGGAATGATCCCCATTGTTACGAGCCCTGTGTGTGCCCCTCGCCCCTTCTCTTGCCCCTGTATCTCTAAGACCCTGGGGGGGGGGAGTTGATTATTTCCTGCTTTCTATTTCCTTGGTACCTCTTGGCGCCGCTCTCCTGCCCAACTTGTACATCTCAATGAAAATTATTTTTTATTATAAGTAAATGTTAAACCTGTCAGGGCGTGAGTTACAGGGGCGAGTGTGGGGCGAGTGTGGTGCGAGTGTGTGCAGTCCATGCAGAAAGGTACGGCGGCCATACAAGGTGATTTTATATATATATATATATATGTATGTGTGTGTGTATATATATATATATACAGGCAACCCGTGACATTTGCGCAGGTTCCTTTTCTGCGCATGAGTAAGTGGTAAGTTTACCCACTTGACGTTTCTCTGGGCTGAGGGGTCCAGTGGAACCTATTCCGGAGGAGAGGCTGTTTTTGGGCTGTCTGCGAGGGCCCAAATGTCCTTTTCATGAGAGGGGGTGGGGCTTAGCTTTCCCCGCCCCTCGGTGAAGGGTTTCCCGGCCATCATGGAAATCTTGCGTTAGAACGAAACGCGAGTGTGAAGACCGAGAATCGGAAACCTGTGAACATAAAGGAGATGTTTGTATATATGTAATGTGTGTGTATATATATATATATATATACACAGTATCTCACAACAGTCAGTATACCCCTCACATTTGTGTAAATATTTTATTATATATTTTCATGTGACAACACTGAGGACATGCCCCTCTGCTACAATGTGAAGTAGTAAGTGTACGGCCTGTGTAACAGTGTAAATGTGCTGTCCCCTCAAAATAACTCAACACACCGCCATTAATGTCTAAACCGTTGGCAACAAAAGTGAGTACACCCCTAAGTGGAAATGTCCAAATTGTCAATATTTTGTGTGGCCACCATTATTTTCAGCACTGCCTTAACCCTCATGGGCATGGAGGTCACCAGAGCTTCACAGGTTGCCACCAGAGTCCTCTTCCACTCCTCCATGATGATATCACAGAGCTGGTGGATGTTAGAGATCTTGCGCTCCCCCACCTTCCATTTGATGATGCCCACAGATGCTCAATAGGGTTTAGGTCTGGTGACATGCTTGTCCAGTCCATCACCTTTACCTTCAGCTTCTTTAGCAAGGCAGTGGTCGTCTTGGAGGTGTGTTTGGGGTCGTTATCATGTTGGAATACTGCCCTGCGGCCCAGTCTCTGAAGGGAGGGGATCATGCTCTGCTTTAGTATGTCACAGAACATGTTGGCATTCATGGTTCCCTCAATGAACTGTAGCTCCCCAGTGCCGGCAGCACTCATGCAGGCCCAGACCATCACACTCCCACCACCATGCTTGACTGTAGGCAAGACACACTTGTCTTTGTACTCTTCACCTGGTTGCCCCCACACACGCTTGACACCATCTGAACCAAATATGTTTATCTTAGTCTCATCGGACCACAGGGTATGGTTCCAGTAATCCATGTCCTTAGTCTGCTTGTCTTCAGCAAACTGTTTGCAGGCTTTCTTGCGCATCATCTTTAGAAGAGACTTTCTTCTGGGACGACAGCCATGTAGACCATTTGATGCAGTGTGCGGCGTATGGTCTGAGCACTAACAGGCTGACCCCCCACCCCTTCAACCTCTTCAGCAATGGTGGCAGCACTCATCCATTTCCCAAAGACAACCTCTGGATATGACTCTGAGCACGTGCACTCAACTTCTTTGGTCGACCATGGCGAGGCCTGTTCTGGGTGGAACCTGTCCTGTGAAACCATTGTATGGTCTTGCCCACCGTGCTGCAGCTCAGTTTCAGGGTCTTGGCAATCTTCTTATAGCCTAGGCCATCTTGATGTAGAGCAACAATTCTTTTTTTTCAGATCCACTAGCTGCCACCAACATGTGCATTTCTGGCAATTTTAAACATCTCTTACTTTTTTTTAAAGGAGAAAAACAGAACCTCCTTTTCTGGACAGTTTGAGATCTTTATTTCACTTTGTGATTCATTTGCATTTCCATCAGGAGCGCTGAGTCAGGTCTTTCATAAGATGACATCAAGATGCTGCAATAAATCCTATTGTGTGAGTGTGTGATGGGTTGCATTAGTAGTGTATACAAGGAGGAGGCTGGGCAGAGGTGCGCGGATCCCATGTCAGGCTGTCAGGTCTCTAACCCTTTCTCCCCCTGCTATAAATGAAACTATTGTGATATACTGTATATATATATATATATATATATATATATATATATATATATATATATATATCGATTTTGCTCCTAATATTTTGATGATGCAAAAAGTATTGCAGTATTGAACCCAATAGACTGATACACTGTATTGTATATATGATCATGTTCTGCCTTTGTGTCTGGTGAAATTTTAGCCGAAAAGACGTATTAAAGTCAGTATTTTCCAGCCATAAATGAATAAATAATGTATATATCTCAATGTGAGAACTTACCGTTAAAAGTCATAAGGTGACATAAGCTAGTTATAAAGCAGGTACATTTCTGTTGCTGGGCAGTTGAAGGGTTAGACATACCCGTCCACTGTCTGTATTCTGTGAGCAAAGGCCTGGCATTTTAAATATTCATGATTTGTGACCCTCAAACAAACGCTTTTCTGTTAGTAATGAAACCTTAAGAAAGAAAGTGATGTCAAGAAATACATTTGGATTCAGAGGTCCTCAGCTCTTATATTGCTTTGGGGTCATTTAGAAAATACAACGTTGATATGCTGAGTACTTGATCATACCATCTTAATGTCCTGAAATCCATCTATTATACAGTCTGGTAATTATAACTAATACTAGCGACTTGCCCGTCAAAAATGATGGCAATAAAATATATAGCCATGGCAATGCTGTTTGCCACACAATGTAAGGCTTTTGCTCCTCTGAGGACCTTTGGCGCTCATTGCGAGCCCCGTGCTGAGCGCCTGAGTTTGGATTCTGTTTGTGAAGGGATTACAACAATCCCAGCATTTTTTTTTTCTAAGTCCCGCGTTCCTAACTGCTTGGAGACTAAGTCCTGCGTGCTTCAAAGCCTCAAATGCTCGCCTAGCTTCGCAAGTTTCACTTGAGCGCCTTCGGTGCTCATTTCTGCCTAATTCTCAAGCTTTTCAATGCCTCAATGGTCGTGAGGCTCGCAAGAGCGCTCATTTCTGCCTAACTCCTGCGTGTTTCAATGCCTCAACTGCTCGCCTCACTTGCAGGCTATGAGCGCCTTTGGCACTAGTCGCCTAAGTGCTCCGAGATTCAATGCCTCAACTGCTCGCCTCGCTATGTGAGGCTAGCAGGCAATGAGTGCCTTTGGTGCTCATCGCCTAAGTGCTCCGAGCTCGGAAGACTTCCATGCCTCAACGTCTCGTCTCGCCTCGCTACGCAAGGCTTGCAAGCGTGACAACGAATCGCAGTTTGACAACTTTTATATGTGCTGAGGGACTTTTGCAGTTTTTAACCATGTTATTATTTATTGACATTTATTAATACTTGTACGTACATTTATAATTGTTTTGTTAACATACTGTGTAAGTAATAAAAAAATAACAATCCTTAGTCCTGCTCAGTGCCCCACATGTCACCAAAGAGACATTTTTATAGTACAAATGGGGTTAGGCATCTTATAAGAAAATGTTCTTTGAGGATAGCTGGATTTGCTTGATCTTTATCCTTGTTAAGGTAATAGTCATATAAATTTGCATGTAAGGTGCCATGTTTCACAACTGTGAGCACAGGAATGGTGCTGCACAAACCCAGTGTCATGCTGATGCAAGGGTCACATAGATAGACTGAATGTATTAATGCTGATCCACAATAGATACAAATGTAAAACAAATCTTAAATTTGGTAGCCCAGGTGTATTTACAAGACTTGAAAGAAGATGTTTTCCTTGGCGTGTACAAGGCACAAGACCTCATAGAAAAAGTCCTGCGCTACTTGTGTTAACAATTTAATACCCAGAGGGAACATCAGAACAGTGCAGAGGAACTCATTACAAGCTCATCTGAGTAAAGGGGAGAGGGGGATATGGGGTCTGTGCAACAGAAAAAGAAGGAGCTTTATTAAAGTGACCTAATCTTAAAGGGCTACTGTATTTTGCTATTTATAATATGATATTTTGAAGAACTATATTTTATAACTCAGCACCTAATTTACTACTTAATACATATAATTATGCTGCAGTGGAAGCCACCATTTTGGTTTCTGCGATTTTTTTTTCCCCCACTGCTACAATGAAAATGTGGCAGCTCAAACTGCCCATCCTTTCAATAGGATGTTAAAAGGACATACTAAAGGTTTTAGTATCTATCTATCTATCTATCTATCTATCTATCTATCTATCTATCTATCTATCTATCTATCTATCTATCTATCTATTGTTGTGGTAAAATACAGGTATCCTTAAATTGTTTTGTGTATATATCTACAGTATATAGCATTTATCACTTTTTGTAGCATATGTGAATTTTAGCTCCGAACTAGTATTTTTCCATTTACCTATCTATCTATCTTTATGTCTACTATATGTGTCTATCTATCTATCCCTCTATCTATCTATCCCTGTGTCTATCTATCTATCCATCCCTGTGTCTATCTGTCTATCTATCTATCTATCTATATATATATATATATCACATATATAGTTGTGAGCGTACGAGTCGTTGCTCACGCTTGCGGGCTCGCGTAGCGAGCCCGCGGCCCTCGCGTAGCGAGGTCACTGGGCAAGGGCCTCAGTTGCTGGCATGGAGCGCCGAAGGCGCTCCATGCCAGCAACTGAGGCCCCTCGCGAAGCGAGGGCCTCAGTTGCTGGCGAGGGTCACTGGGCACGGGTCTCAGTTGCTGGCATGGAGCGCCGAAGGCGCTCCATGTCAGCAACTGAGGCCCCTCGCGAAGCGAGGGCCTCAGTTGCTGGCGAGGTCACTGGGCAAGGGCCTCAGTTGCTGGCATGGAGCGCCGAAGGCGCTCCATGCCAGCAACTGAGGCCCCTCGCGAAGCGAGGGACTCAGTTGCTGGCGAGGTCACTGGGCAAGGGCCTCAAACCCTCGCAAAATTCACGTCGCTACTCAAAAAACACGACACACAAATTACGACACTCGCTAAATTTTACGAGGCACGCAAACAACGTACGAAACACGTTACCACACATTACGACCTCGCAAACATCGGACGCAACACGCCGACATACAAACATTTAAAACACAATACATACACACACCACATACATAAAAAACTTACCTACACCAAGAGGGAGCACCCAGGACCTCAAAAATGCAACTTACACCTCGATTTTACTCGAAATAAAACAGTTTAGAGACTAAAAAAAAATCTAAGCGACAGAAAAAATGGCCGCCGAACAAAACGAAAACGAGGCTACAGCACTCTAAACTCGCAAAACACCACAAAACACCTACGGATATTCCGATACAGACCTATACCACACATTACTCGCCATTTTACACCAATGCGGAAGTACACGACTACGCTAACGGTTTGGTCTCGCGCACGCACAGTATTACACTGCACACATTCAGCATGCTTATACAGCAGCTCCACACCACTAATGCTGCAGCAACATCAAACAAGGTTCACAGATCTTCAACACAATGCATACAAATAGGTCAAGTATATTCATTTATTCATTTGGATTATATATTTTAGTAGTACACACAAAACAACATTACCTACCTTACAATTCAATATGTATATTAATAACTAAACAACTTCACAAACATACACATCTCATTGCCGTCATTTTTTGACGGGCAAGTCGCTAGTATATATATATATATATGTCTATCTATCTATCTATCTATCTATCTATCTATCTATCTATGTGTCTATCTATCTATGTGTCTATCTATCTATCTATGTGTCTATCTATCTATGTCTATCTATGTGTCTATCTATGTGTCTATCTATCTATGTGTCTATCTATCTATCTATGTGTCTATCTATCTATCTATGTGTCTATCTATCTATGTGTCTATCTATCTATGTCTATCTATGTGTCTATCTATGTGTCTATCTATCTATGTGTCTATCTATCTATCTATGTGTCTATCTATCTATCTATGTGTCTATCTATCTATGTGTCTATCTATCTATGTCTATCTATGTGTCTATCTATGTGTCTATCTATCTATGTGTCTATCTATCTATGTGTCTATCTATCTATGTGTCTATCTATCTATGTGTCTATCTATCTATCTATCTATGTGTCTATCTATCTATCTGTCTATCTATCTATCTATCTATGTATATCTATCTGTGTCTCTATCTATCGATCTATCTCTCTATGTACTATGGGCCTCATTCAATTGTGATTTGGACAATTGAATAGGCCTCTAAATAAGCAAATAACATTTTTTTTTTTTAAGAAGTTTTTAGTTAGTAAGAATCTATCCAAAAGCAAGGTTTTCACTAACTAAAAACTTCTTTAAAAAAAATATGTTATGTGCTTATTTAGAGGCCTATTCAATTGTCCAAATCACAATTGAATGAGGGCCTATATGTTTATCTATCTATCTATCTATCTATCTATCCCTGTGTCTGTCTCTATATCTATCTATCTATCTATGTACTATAGGTTTATCTATCTATCCATACCTACCTTGTGGTGTCTGTCTTTATATGTTCTGTTTCTTTTTTTGAATTTTTTTTTGTATTATTTTTACTGATTTTCAATAAAAGTCAACTACAGACATATAAATATATACAACTAGATCTTAACAATAATAATCACATAAATACTTTAGACAGAACATTAAATAGAACATTATAAACAAGTCTTAAACATATAAATAAGACTGATACAAAGTATCCGGTTTATCTCGTTCCATACAATGTATTATTCACACAATAGGGTTCCATGTGCCGATTTAGCAAAAAGAATAAGCCTTAAAGGTATATAGAAGTGAAGCATCTGATAGATGAGAATCAGTAGGGTATAGAAACATGTTTTTGCATGAAAATATCCCAAAATAAACATTAATGAACTTACCCTAAAGTTTGCAAAATGTATTCAGACAGTTGAGTTTGAGAAGGAACAGCCGCTGAAAATCCAAACACACAGCCTTATTAAATTGCAATATGTCCAATTGAATAGGGCTCTATATAAGCACAGAGCATATTTTTTTACAGGAGTTTTTAGTTAGAAACATCTGTAAAAAATATGCTCTGTGCTTATATAGAGCCCTATTCAATTGGCCAAATTGCAATTGAATAAGGCTGTAAATCAGCATAACATGTATAATTAGTTCTGGCCAATCAGAGGCAGGTACAACAATGTATCTGTTACCCTCTCACTGGCGATAAAGTTGGTCAGTAGGCAGCCATGATACTGACAGCTGATTGGCTAGGACACAACTCCGTACAGCTCATAGGCTAGGACGCTCTGCCTACATAGGTACCTCGGGGGTGGAGCTCACATAAGAAATTTCAAATATACTTTGAATAATAAATATACAGAAAGACGCACACACAGGAGATCACACAGACTGACAGATACATTTTAATTGCAGAATAAAAAATCAATGTAGCTTTTAAAACTTGTTGTTGTTGTTCTCTCTTTGACCCTATGGACGACATTGTACCCGGCATAGTCATTAGGTCTCTGGTCGTGCCTATCCATAAGGTTTTCTTGGCAAAGATACTGGAGTGGGTTGCCAGTTCCTTCTCCAGTGGACCGCAATTTGTCTGACCTCTCTGCTATGTCCTGCCCATCTTGGGTGACCATACATTTTAACTTTAGTTAGGTAGGATGTGGTTTTACATTGACATTAATATTTTCCTACGAATACTAATTATATTTCCAATCAGTAATTAACCAAATAAAACCCTATTGTATGGCCTACAGGAAAGTTGCAATCAATCGGTCCTTGGATCAAAAAGGTTCACAGCCACAGAGATAAAGCATTTAACAGTAACGAAGAACCAGTGTACACATGCAAAAAGAAAACACTCAACCTAAACCTAACAAGCAAGGACACCAGCTCCAGATACTTCCTCCACTTCTTGTTGACAGTTCTCATGCAAGTAAGGAGGACCATGGGGGGTATAAAGCCTGTGATAAGATGGATTTCTCAGTTTAAAGGTGAACCGGCTGGGGGAGGAGGCAACATTTGGACATGATGCTTTGGAGTATTTTCACATTATAATAGTTTACCATTCTTTAGTACACTGGCTCCTTTGTGTTTTTGCTGATTCCATGGAGACAATTGCATTATAATTTCCCTTTAAATGCTCACTGGAGCTTGGGGAAAGGCTTCACATGTTTGTAATCTGTGTAACTATGCAGCAGTTATGTAAGCAAACGGCATAAAACATTTTTGAGAAAAAATAGCATTTAGCTGACTTTGTATTTTGGAAAATTTCATCATAGACTGTTAGGGCCTCATTCAATTGGGATTTGGCCAATTGAATAGGGCTCTATATAAGCACACAGCATATTTCTTTTACAGAAGTTTTTAGTTAGTGAAGATCTTGCTTTTGGATAAAAGTTCACTAACTAAAAACTTCTGTAAAAAAAATATGCTCTGTGCTTATATAGAGCCATATTCAATTGGCCAAATCACAATTGAATGAGGCCCTTAGTCTCCTGTAGCCTGAGGGGCAGAGGATTGCTCTTCTATTTAGTGCCTGGATTTGTTATCTGGCTCCTGATCCTGTTAGCAAATCTCCGCCACTATTAAATCAACATATAATATAATAATATATTTAATAATTTAAAATAAATCAAAACAGCCTTTAATTTGTAACTTTCTGAAGCATTGTCCACATTATCAAGTCATGTTCTTTATAAGAGTATACTATAGATAAGGACTCTTCATGTGTCCTATTAATAGCATTTTCTATTAAAGAAATATATATATATAATATCTCTTTTTTGTTATAATGTGTATAAAATACATGTAATATAATGTATAGCATATAAATGAAATTATGACATACTTTAATTGTAACGATTGTATTCAGGTTTGTTTTTAGAAAGACAAAAATTTTGTCTTTTGTTCCTAAAATAATTGGAAAACAGGGAGTAAAAGTCATATAACATCTCTATTCAGTTATGTTGCCAAACGCTCTCATAATCGCACAGTGCCAATAGATCTGTATGGATTGGATAAGCCTCTTGCGCCAGCTCCAGCAGACTAACATGGAATCCTATATGGCTATGATTTTCTGTCCCGCTTTAATCGGCTTCGCAAACAAGGCAAGATCTTCCCAAATTACAGTGGTGTGTTAACCCTTCCAAAGCCATGCTCCATCAGGTAAAGGGTTAAGCTGCTGGGCTGCAGCCCCTGCTCATGATGTATTACTAGAAAAGACCTAATCTGCAGCTTTATGTCACTCGCTGCAGAGCATCGCACCTTGTCATGATTTATCCAGGAATACACTTCCAAACCTGGATGTTGTAGCCGTGGATTTGAGCCGTTGCGGTTTGTATTCCTGACACAGCTGGTTATGTGTCCTAACCACGGCAATTAGTGCCCATGTCCAGGCTCCTTATTAAAGGGCCACTGCACTCATATATATTTAATATATACAGCCTTTTTATATGCAATTATGCTACAGCCTGTCAATGCAATCTGTTGATTAACTTCTTGCGGTGGGAGCAGTGGTTTGTTTCTGCCTAGGCTCATGAGGCCCGGGCCTAGGGCAGCACATTTTCAAGGGGCACATATAGCAATCATCTAGTTTATGGAGAGCAAAAGAGTAAGAGAAGTGGTACCTTGAATTTGTCCATAATCTATTACGGGCGGCAGGTTGAGTTCCAAAAGAGCTCCAAGCAAGCATTTCCATAGGAAAAATTCCAGACTCCAGAATTTTCCCATTTTATTTTGAACTGATGGTCTTGTTTCTTGATACAAAACCCTAAAACTAAACCGACATAAAGAAAAAAACAGTAATTACATAAAATAACATAGAATGGGATGGTGGCGATTTTAGAAGAGAAGGAGAGGAGTGGTTATTGCTTGGAATTTCTTGTAAGCACAGGCTGCACTTTGATTCTTGCAAGCACAGGCTACAAGTTGGTGCTTATAGGCACATGCTGCACTTTGGTTCTTATAGGTACAGGCTATACTTTGGTCCTTATAGGCACATTCTGCACTTTTGTTCTTATAGGCACAGTCTACAGTTTGGTGCTTATAGGCACATGCTGCACTTTGGTTCTTATAGATGCAGGCTATACTTTGGTCCTTATAGGCACATTCTGCACTTTTGTTCTTATAGGCACAGGCTACAGTTTGGTGCTTATAGGCACAGGCTGCAATTCGTTTTTTTATAGTAACAGACAGCTCTTGGGCTCTTTCAGGCACAGGCTGCTCTTGGGCTCTTGTAGACACTAACTACACTACAGTACAGAACTTTATTCCACTTTCTAAAAAACAGGATGCGGGTTGTTGTGAGCGAGTTCTGAGGACATTTTTTGTCAGTGACACTCCTTGAGTATAGAAAATGATGAGCTCCGAGGACGACGATAAATATCTTGAGTTGGTATTTTAGGTAAAGGTTTGAGTTAAGCTCAGAGACTGGGCCCTACATTATTTTGCATTGTGTTAAAATAGTTTTTGTCTTGTATATAAGCCTGTGCAGCGCTACGGAATATGATGGCGCGTTACAAATAAAGGATAATAATTATTATATGAATAAACACAAAACTTCTGATTTGAGATGTAGAAGGAGCTGCCGGTGGGGCGTGAGGGGCGCACAAATCTGAATAATATGGGGTAACATAAAACCTAAAAAAATGTCTCCCATCTTCAACCTGGACCCAAACCCATCCCTGCGCCAAGGTGATTTGGGGGGATTATTCTCCTTTGATAATTCTGGTTCTCTGGACATATTTTTGCCTCCACTGGTTACAAAAAAATCACAAACCAAATTCATCCAGGAAATGTGGTCATCGCCTCCTGACTTAGTAATAATTATATAGATATTCTGGTATGGCGGCGCAGGAAATGACATCACAACTCATGCTCGTTTGGCGCGCTGCCAATAGGGCACTTTTTCAGATCGTACGCCCCCAAAGTAACAGAAGAATATATGACAAAGTTGTGGAATATATGTCTTCTCCGGCTTTAGATCCCACCTCGCGGAGACAAGACCCATTTTGTGTGAACTTTACGGCCTCGAGGTGTTGCCTGATTTTTCCGTGAAGGCTGCAGAAAATGTGAGCTGACGGGTTATTACATGACCATGAATGGGGCCTCTTTATTTAAGATGTTTTCGAGCTCGAGCTGACCAGAAAAAGAGAGAGAGCGAGAAAAAAAAAAACTAAGTGTAAGTCTTGTCTGCCGCGTAGCGTTTCCAATTGAGGTGTCAGCAGGTCCCTTTATTTAAAGCCGCACTAATTGGTTAAAATGGCAACGCATGGTTAAATTAATATGTGAAAAGCTGATATATAAGCCCCAGACGTGGGTGTAATTTTCCGTTTGCATCAATAAAAATTTGGAGTCTGTGTCCCTTTAACGGGATTCTGTCAACCAGACAGGAAGGTGATTGCATTTTAAAGGTCATTTAATATTGCATGGACATTGTGCTAGCAGTTTTTTTCTACAGTAAATAATTTCTGAAATATTTAGAATTGATTTTGTGGCTCCTGTATGCTTATGTACAGCTCTGTATGCCAAGGTGCGACTCAGAGTGCTTGATAAGGGTGGGAGAGGGATCTAACTGCCAGATAACAATGAAGGTCTTTATTTTGACCACTACAGAGACAGATAAGCAGACTGTAATCCTAATTAGCACGTCAAAGTAGCTAATTAATTTGTACAAGATGCTCATTTGCTTAGAAATAGAACAACAAATTGGAATTTCCCAGGATTGATTCATGTTAGAAAAAAATGGATAACACAACATACAGCCAGTTTTTCGTGTTCTTTAAGAATAACCTGAAATCAACTTGATTTGAGGGTGGCAGAGTCTTTTTATTATTTATTTGCAAACTCATTTATTTATTTGCGACTCACATACACCAAAATAACTGATAGGAAAGGAGCACTGTAGTTCAGGAAAAATGTCACCTGTTTGTGAAGTAAATTTTCGAAGCTGTGTGAGACTTGGACGTACAGTAAAACATTTTTATATATATTTAGAATTTTAGAACAGCGGAATCCATCTTGTCTCTGTTTTATCACTTCCCGAGAGCTGTATCATGAGGTGTGTGTGTTTTTTATCCATTAGTGGGGAAGGAGAGGTCTGAAGAAATTGTTAAATAATTGTATTTGAATGAATCTAGCACAACTCTCCAGAAATGTAAATTCCCCTTTCACGCACAATATTACATCAAAGTATCATGGATCCTCCAGGGTCCAGCAGAGATATCCAATAATAAATAAATATATATAGCATTTAGAATTTAAACAAATAAATGTTTTTGAGGGGCACTGCAGCAATGGACCCCCTAGAGCAGGGCCCCAGTGCATTGGGGTGCACTGGAAGTAGATCCGCCTCTGCTTTCTGTCCTGGGAGTACAGTTGAATTAAGCCCCCCAAATTTTTTGCGCTCCTACTCCCATGTATAGACTACATACTTATGTATATACTGCATAGATATATATATATATTTTATTGTAGCTTCCTGTGCATGCAAACTCTCCTCCCATGTGTAGAAGCAGATCAGCGGAAACTGAAGAATTATAGCTCCCACGGCATCTATAATGACAAATAAGAAACAACATTCATTTTTTGACTTTCTAGATCATTTGCCGAACATCAAGTGCAGTTTAAACAGGGGCTACATCACCATTATATTATGTTTTCACTATAATAAGCCACGTATACTCAGAAATACTCACAATGGGCGGTATTTGTTCTTTTCGTGTAACTCATTAATATGCATGTCATTAATTATAACATAAAGAAATCTGCAGGTCGTCATATTTCAGTGTGCGAGTAACAATCAGTTTAATGGACCCCATACTATTGAGTTACTCAATAAAGTGCTAATAGTAATAAAAATACTTTATAATTCAGCCAAAAAAAGAGTAACATTCACTGATGAGAAATATAATGTTATCTTTGCATGTATAGAAAAATAAAAATAAATATATAGTATAAAAGCAAATATATATGTACATGTGTGTAAATATATGTGTGTATATATATATATACTAGCAACTTGCCCGTCAAAAATGACGGCAATAAAATTTGAAGCCTGGCAATGCTGTTTGCCACACAATGGGAGACTCTCCCCCTCTACTTTACTGGCCTTGCGATGAGCGCCTTTGGTGCTCCTCACGGGCCTTGCAATGAGAGCCTTTGGCGCTCATCACGGGCCAAAGGCGCTCATTGCGAGCCGCTCCCCCCCTCTACTTTACTGGCCTTGCAATGAACGCTTTTGGCACTCATTGCGAGCCTCTCCCCCCACTGCCTCGCAATGAGCGCCTTTGGAGCTCATTTTGAGTCTCTTCCTCTGTCTACATCCACCCTGGTGTCTCATTTCCCCCCTCCTCTCCCTCCCTCGTGTCTCCTTTCCCCGCCTGTGTTTTTACCCCCTCTCCATCCCCTGTGTCTTTCCCCCCTGTGTCTCTTTCCCACCTCTCCCTCCCCTGTGTCTCTTGCCCCCACTTCCCTCTCCTGTGTCTTTTGCCCCCTCTCCCTCCCCTGTGTCTCTATCACCCCTGTGTCTATTTCCCCTGTGTCTCTTCCCCCCTGTGTCTTTCCCCCCTCCCTCGTGTCTCTTCCCCCCCATTTCCCTCCACTGTGTCTCTTCACCCTCCTGTGTCTCTCCCCCGTGTCTCTTCCCCCTGTGTCTCTTCTCCCCTCCCTTGTGTCTCTTCCCCCCATTTCCTTCTCCTGCTTATCTTCCCCCTCCTCTCCCACCCCTGTGTGTCTCCCCCCTCCCCTGTGTCTCTTCCCCCACCTCTCACTCCCCTGTGTCTCGTCCCCCTCCTCTCACTCCCCTGTGTCGCTCCCCCCTCCTCTCCCTCCCCTGTGTATCTCCCCCCTCCTCTCACTCACCTGTGTCTCTTCCCCCTCCTCTCCCTCCCCTGTGTATCTCCCCCCTCCTCTCACTCCCCTGTGTCTCTCCCCCCCCTTCCTCTGTGTCTCCTTGCCGCAATGCGCATGCGCTGTGGTTGCAGCAATCGTAGTTGTCATACTGCGATTTGTCTCAAGCGTGACGAGGAATCGCAGTTTGACAACTATTATATGTGAGATATATATATATATATATATATATATATATATATATATATATATATATATATATATATATATATATACAGCAAAAAAATCCTCCATTTGGGCTATATTCCCTTCATAATTGCGATGCACTGATCACATGTTGCCCCCCCCCCCCCCCGCCACTTTTCTATATACTGTAAGAATCCCATTTTGTCTTCTCAGCCAATCACAACTCACATCCCGGGATGTTTTTTCCCCCCATGAATCCCTGTGTGGGAGCAGGCAGCATGTCTTATCTGCAGTTTAGTCACATGTTGCTGAGACACAGTCTGTCATTGGCTGGTAATTCTAGTACCAATTTAAACACTGTGTGCATGAGATTCAGGGGGTGGACCTCTGTAGGGACTAGTTGGAATGTTTCGACCTGCAAATATGAGCCTTCCGTGTCCCACTATTCCTATTGTACGCATGGACTGATGCGTTTGTTAATAACAATGTTGCAGATCTCTGGCCGTAAAAGGGTTAACCATTTGGGTGTGGTTGCTTCTTTAAACTAGCCATGAAAGGGTTAGCTCTGGGGAGGCAGCGGGGTCACCTGAGGATAAGACAGAAAAGAAACAGAGACCTTACCCTCCTGACTGCTGTATTGTTCCCACGTCAGTGCTGTTGCGTGTCACCCAGCTAATTGATTTGCTTTGAGTTTGTGAGCAGAGAGATAAGTCAGTGACAGACCTCAGGTCTCGCCTGCTACTGTTCCTTCCTCCAGACATCACATGGCGAGAGCGCTGAGAGAGCGCTGGCTGTCTGCTTCCTGCACCAAACCACCAAACACTCAAAAATAGATAAGAACAAAGGGTTAAAAAGGGTCAGATGAAGCGATTTTCATGTTAAACCTATTTTTTAGCTCACCATTAATTAACATTAAATACACAAAGCTATTAAAAATACCGTTTATGGCCATTGATGTACCCCTCCCCAACTCTCTCACTGCCATGAACACTACTGAAAGGAAGTGGAAGATTTCAACTCTGACATTATTTAATCCAGCCTAATCCATGTTGACCACCCTAAAGCCAAACAGGGTTGGGCATTGGTCAGTACTTGGATGGGAGACCACCTAGGAATAACAGGAGCTGTATGCTGTGGCCCACTGGAGAAGGAACTGGCAACCTCTTCAGTCACCAAGTGGATCAGCGTGGTGTGTTACGGTCCATGAGGTCACAGGGAGTCGGATACAACTGAACAACGCAAACACACACACACAATCCATGTTGAAATCTTTCATTTTCTTTCAGTAGGACTTGAGAGAAGTGGGGAGGAGTACCGCACGACCATTAATAAAGTAAACTGTGCTTATAAATTATATTTTCTGGTTAAAGCTTTGTTTTACATTTTTTTTTGTAATGTTAATTAAAGGTGCAGTAAAAAACAATTAACATGAAGAGCGCTTACACTGACCCTTTAATATATTAGATTAGACAGTGTTAGCAGAAACTACTAAAACGGTTTAAAATAAATACCTATTTCCTACATTTTAATTCTCTGTTTCCCTTTAAACAGATCTGCTTCTCTCCACCTCCCTGTGCCTTATCAGGGGGCGTGGTCAGCTCTCACTAGGAACTGGACTATCATGGAGGTTGGAAACAGGCAGGGCTATGATGTCATTGGCCCCACTCATGACACTATTGGCTCTTTCCACACATACATATTAAAGGTACAAATCGTTGCTGCCCCATTGACGACACACATTATGATGCCCCACCCCCTTTCCTGAGCATGATCAGTCTGAATCAGACTGGTCAGACTTTTTAATTCTGTTCAGATCCCAGGCAGAGCTGGCCACGCCCCATTAAAGGCACTGGGAGGTGGAATGAAGCAGCTTTGCTTGAGGGGAAAACTGACAATTTCAAAAGTGAGGGAAATATTAACTTTATTTATTTTACACTGCATATTGGTTTTAAACGTCTCTGACCAATAGACACATATACTAGTAAAAGCACTACAGTGGTCCTTTAAATTTATCCCACCCATCCCCACTATGAGAGACAAGCAATATGTAAGATAAGGTCATTAAGAGAGATGGAGCATCTTGTCATATTATTTATAGTTAAAATACCCAATTTTCATCTTCAATAATCTAATAAGATGATTACATACACCCGTTAGTTTTCCAAAGTCTAATTTTGTTCATAAACAGGTGCCATTTTTCTTAACCTACAGTGGCCCTTTAATACAAAAGAATACACTGAATTTGAACCCCCTTTTCCCCAAATGAAGCTGCCTCTGTCGCACAGGAGCTTGTTTATGTGACTGTCAGCTCTTCAGTAACAGCAGCTTCTCCTGCTAATGGAGTCTAGGGTAATAAGGAGCCGTGTCCAGACCCTAAATTCCGGGCGGTTAATGCTGTCTTTTTTTCTATACCCCTCCTCATCCAGTGCTCCAAGGTGTTGGGAATCAGTTTATGACCTGCTGACATCATACACCCGGTGTAGGATCCCTCTGTATCTTTCTCATAAAGTCATTATTTATTCACTGTCCTTTTGAAAATATTATATTTACCATAAAAAACATCTAATCCACCCATTCTATCAACACGTCCACTGAGCTCCCAACACGTGCACATGGAGCCCCCTCCTAAATATTCTAGGACCTCCTCAAGACCTTCATTTACAACTTAATAGGAGAACAAAGGTGGTACAACTAAGGCCTTAAGGATCCCATAAAAACACAGCTTTTGTGCATTAAGTTTATTTATTGCTACTAAAATATAACAAACTGTAAACCCCAAATTTCTTGCACATTATGGTGTATTTGCATAGAAATGAATAATTTAGAAATCCTAAAGGAACACTTTGGTTTAGTTTTCTATCTGGATAAATAATGGAAAAAATGGTTTTAGAAACCAAAACAAAATATTTATATTTTATACAAAATTATTATTTCCTTGCATGACCGGTTGCGTCATGTATCTGACCCTATGTCATGAATACAGATCACCCGCACCCAATATACACCAGCAATCAGCCCCCCCATGGACCCCCAGACAGGAGACATACCTAGGGGGACACAGGCGTAGGAGCCAAAAAAATCTGGGAGGGGATAACGTTAAAAGAGAAATATATATAACTGTATGCCAATATATATATATATATATATATATATTTATATATATGTATAAATTATGGGCAAAGCTTTCATGGGAAAGACATGCTGCCCTCTAGTGGCCAAACCTGGTGCATGATTAAGTTTAATTTTGTAATTTTGCTATTTTTTGTGTTCTTTGTTCATATAAACTGGGGGGATTTGTCTCCCCTCACCCCCGCCCCCATCCCCTTAGTTTCTCCATCCCTGCAGGGGAGTATATTGAGGAGGGGAAACATAAAGACTTGCCCAAGAGGGACAATACATTATTTTGGAGAGCTTTTGATTGTGGTGCACAATTTGAAGTATAAGGGAGGGTTATTTTTATTTTTTGTATTTTTACAGTATTTTCTTTTTTTTGTTTCAAAGTGGGGTGACTTTGCTGATCACCTCCATCTAACAAAGATCTATGATCACCTGTCCTGATTATCAGGGGCATAAGCCATGTCTGCCACCTTGTAGGAGATATGGTGCCACATGTATCTCCTACATAGGTGGTTGTTGTTGTTTAGTCGGTCAGTCATGTCCGACTCTCCACGACCCTATTGACCATAGCACACCAGGTACATCAACAAGCAACTGCCCCTCTGAGCTCCCTCAAGCTCATTGTTATTGCTTCAATGACCTCATCTATCCATCTTCACCTCTGCCATCCCCTTCTTCATGTGATCTGCAGCTTCTGAAGAAAAGTATCAAAAAAACCGAAATCTGCCATTATTTTTTCCGTCTGCGAATAACAACACAGATGAGCTCTTGGGGTCTATTTGTTTCAGGGGCTGGCGTGTTATTTGGGACAACACGTGGTATTTCCATCATACTTGTCAGTGTCTGTAACATGTTATCATTAACCTATTCACTGCTGGAAATCTGCTATTCACATGTGGTCATTGCAGGACCAATGTGGTCATATTTGCTTTATATGGTTGTTTAATATTAAAATAATCTACCTAAGTGTTTGTATATCTAATAATGATGTTATTAACAAGTGCTCTGTTTTTACTCACTGAAACTTTACAAATAGTCCCAACATAGCTCCTCCCCTGTAACTAATGCACACAATGTCTCTGTTGTACTTGATGTACTAACCAATCACAGATCATCTCTCAGCAGCATTTTAGAAACAGTCTGTAAGTGGCTAGTACATCTAGTACCATAGGGACAGTGTGAGCATGAGCTGCTGGGGGCGGAGCTTTGTTATGACTATTTGGAAGGTTTCAGTGAGTACAAACAGAGCTTTTAAGCACTTAATAATAAAATGATGCAAACACTTAAGTAGTTTATTTTAATATTAAAGACAGGGAACCTTCCATGTCCCTTTAAAGAACTAAACCTGACACCGGGCAAAATATTTTAGATCATAAAAGTAATAAAAACAGGATGAAAATGTTTAATGTTTATGTGCAATTATTCTATACTGCAAGGTCACATTTTATTTACTGAGCTGTTTGTCTCGGGAAGGTGTGTACTTGTAAACTTATGAGCTTTCCTTTAGTTCTAATGATAGCACTGGTAGTTTTAACTACCATATTCCTCTTGTTTGCTCTTTATTCAAAATCCCTTCCAATCTCAGGTATTAAAACTGGGAGCTTGCACTGAGACATTTGAATCTAAAATATAATTCATTAGAGGCTGTATTTTATTTTACATTCTCAAAACATGTTCTCTAATTTCAAGTGTAGTTCTTCATTTTAAATATAGAATTACAGCATTCCCTTAAAGGGACATGGAAGGTTTCTGGATTTCTCTAGGAATATAGTACCCCTGCGTATCTATTTACTTTTATGTACTTTATTTTATTACAAAGTGTTTAAAAGCAAAAAATGTTCTGCCTAAAAGCAAACAAATAGTTCCTGTACGGGTCTGCCCTCTGCAGCTCAGGAACACTTAGACCGCGAAGGGCAAATTAGCCAATGAGTGACCTCTCTCAAGCAGCATGTTGCTCCTGATTGGTTACTATGAGACAGTGCACACCCTGTAATTAGAAGTACACTGTCTTCATCAGGTGCCCAAGGGGCAAACCAATTATGAACTGTTTGATTGATTGTAGCCAGAAAAAAACAGAGCTTATAATCACTTCTTAATAAAATAAGGTACAAAAAAGTACATGGATACCCAGGGACATTATATTCATAGTGAAGCTATAAATCTATATACAGTATCTCACAAAAGTAAGTACACCCCTCACTTGTAGATATTTTATTATATATTTTCATGTGACAACACTAAAGACATGCCCCTCTGCTACAATGTGAAGTAGTAAGTGTACCGCCTGTATAACAGTGTAAATGTGCTGTCCCCTCAAAATAACTCAACACACAGCCAATAATGTCTAAAACGTTGGCAACAAAAGTGAGTACACCCCTAAGTGGAAATGTCCAAATTGGGCCCAAAGTGTCAATATTTTGTGTGGCCACCATTATTTTCCAGCACTGCCTTAACCCTCATGGGCATGGAGGTCACCAGAGCTTCACAGATTGCCACTGGAGTCCTCTTCCACTCCTCCATGATGACATCACAGAGCTGGTGGATGGTAGAGACTTGGCACTCCCCCACCTTCCGTTTGAGGATGCCCCACAGATGCTCAATAGGGTTTAGGTCTGGTGTCATGCTTGGCCAGTCCATCACCTTTACCTTCAGCTTCTTTAGCCAGGCAGCGGTCGTCTTGGAGGTGAGTTTGGGGTCGTTATCATGTTGGAATACTGCCCTGCGGCCCAGTCTCTGAAGGGAGGGGATCGTGCTCTGCTTCAGTATGTCACAGTACATGTTGGCGTTCATGGTTCCCTCAATGAACTGTAGCTCCCCAGTGCCGGCAGCACTCTGTTTGTGTGTCTATATATTATAGTTCATTCGTAAAGCGCCAACATATTCCGTAGCTATATACATAAGTTAATTTCCAGGAAAAGACATATTCAGTATTAACACATTGCAAAGGATGGAGGGTGTCCATAGAGCTTTCCCCAAGCGCCATGCATGATTGAAAGCTCGCAGACTTACAATCTACAGGTTTTGTGTGTGGTGCAGGAGGCTCAGAGAAGTGTTGTGTATGTTAGGATGGAAGATGATGAGTTTTTAGTGAGGTTTTGAAGATTTTGAGGCAGGAGGAAATTCTAGTGGAGCGAGGCAAGGAGTTCCAGAGAATAGGGGCAGCACGAGAAAAGTCCTGAAGGCGGGAGTGAGAGGAGGTGATAAGAGTGGTAGAAAGAAGAATGTCATTAGCAGAGCGAAGAGGGCAGAAAGGGGAGTATTTTGAGACAAGAGCAGAGATATAAGGGGGTTCACTGTTGTTGAGGGCTTTATATGTTAGGGTCATGATTGTACATTTTATTCTGGTGGCTACGTGTAGCCAGTGGGGGGATGACTGACAGAGAGGTGCTGCAGACACCGAGCGTTTAGTATGGTAGATGAGTCTAGCAGAGGCGTTCATTATGGATTGAAGTGGAGATAGTCGGGCAGTGGGTAGGCCAACAAGAAGCGAGTTACAGTAGTCAAGATGAGAAATGATGAGAGAGTGTATTAGGATTTTAGTTGTGTCTTGTGTAAGGTGGAGGTATTTTGGAAATGTTTTTTTAGATGGAGAAGGGAAGATTTTGTTAGTGACAGTATGTGAGGGATGAAAGACTGGGCGGGGTCCAATAGAACCCCCAGGCAACGGGCTTGGGAGGTGGGAGTGATGATGTCATTGTTGACAGAGAGAGTGAAGTGAAGAATTGACGCTGTAGTAGAGGGAGGGAAGATTAGGAGTTCAGTCTTAGACATGTTGAGTTTGAGATGGTGGGTGGACATCCAAGAGGATATGCTAGAGAGACAGTTGGAGACGTGTGTTAGAAGAGAGGGGGATAGATCTGTGCGGAGAGGTAGATTTGGGTGTCATCTGCATAGTGATTATACTGAAATCCAAAATATGCCTATATGTGTATCTATATATCTGTCTATATGTGTATCTATATATCTGTCTATAAGTGTGCCTATATGTGTATCTATATATCTGTCTATAAGTGTGTCTATATGTGTATCTATATATCTGTCTATAAGTGTGTATCTATATATCTATCTATAAGTGTGCCTATATGTGTATCTATATATCTATCTATAAGTGTGTCTATATGTGTATCTATATATCTGTCTATAAGTGTGTCTATATGTGTATCTATATATCTGTCTATAAGTGTGTATCTATATATCTATCTATAAGTGTGCCTATATGTGTATCTATATATCTATCTATAAGTGTGTCTATATGTGTATCTATATATCTGTCTATAAGTGTGTCTATATGTGTATCTATATATCTGTCTATAAGTGTGTCTATATGTGTATCTATATATCTGTCTATAAGTGTGTCTATACATGTATCTATATATCTGTCTACATGTATGTCTATTACTTGTATATATATCCGTATGTCTTTCTATTGTCTCTGTCCTGTCTGTCATTAATTCTCTCCATGTTATTTTTTTTAGTTTTTTTTTTTTTTGCGATTTTCAATAAAAGTCATCTACAGACATTTAAATATATACAACTAAATCTTAACAATAATAATTATATAAATACTTTTCAGAATATTATTTAAACAAACCCCTAAAATAACAAGGAAGAATAATACAAATGATCTGTGTGCGTGTCTGTGATACTATGTATACACATTTATATTGTTATATAAACTTTGTATCAACTGAATCCAGGGAACCTCCTAGTGGGAAACGTCCAGATGAGTCATTAAAAAATATAACTTTATTGTATCAATTAAAAATAAATTATAGAAACAATAATTGAAATGTATAAAAAGGCACCTAATTTGAGTCACTAGGAAATTAGTATTTAGGTGCATTCAAAGTCTCCTCCCAACCCAGGAAGGTGAAGAGCAGAAACCAAAATGGTAGTTTCCACAGCAACATTATTGCATAGAAAAGGTAAAAAGAGTGTTTTTACATTTTAAAATAATTTTGGCTATTGGTATATGTATATTTTATGTATTTGACTGTAGTTATTCTTTAAATATGTGTTGTGAAAGTCAACAACGCCTAAAATATACACATAAAAATAGGCAAAATTATATTAAAATGTAATTTTTTTTATATTTTTTAATCTTTTCTAGGCAAATATGTTTCAGTGGAAACTACCATTTTGGTTTCTACTCTTCAACTTCCTAATTTGTGTATATCACATCGTATATATATATTTATATGTTTTAGTCATCACTTTAATTAATATATTTTTTTACATTCTAATATCATTTTGCCTATTTTTATATGTATATTTTATGTATTTAACTGTAGTGATCCTTAAATTATGTGTTGTGACAATGCAAGTCAATGGCTAATACCTAAAATATACATATAAAAAAGCAAAATGAACTTAAAATGAAAAAAAAAAAAAAATATATATATATATATATATATATATATATATTTATATACAGTGCCTTGCAAAAGTATTCACCCCCTTGACATTTTACCTATTTTGTTACATTACAGCCTTTAGTTCAATGTTTTGTTAATCTGAATTGTATGTGATGGATCAGAACACAATAGTCTAAGTTGGTGAAGTGAAATGAGAAAAATATATACATAAAACTAATTTTTAGAAATAGTAAACAGAAAATTGGCATGTGCATATGTATTCACCCCTTTTGTTATGAAGCCCATAAAAAGCTCTGGTGCAACCAATTACCTTCAGAAGTCACATAATTAGTGAAATGATATCCACCTGTGTGCAATCTAAGTGTTACATGATCTGTCATTACATATACACACCGTTTTTAAAAGGTCCCAGAGGCTGCAACACCTAAGAAAGAGGCACCGCTAACCAAACACTGCCATGAAGACCAAGGAACTCTCCAAACAAGTAAGGGACAATGTTGTTGAGAAGTACAAGTCAGGGTTAGGGTATAAAAAAATATGCAAATCTTTGATGATCCCCAGGAGCACCATCAAATCTATCATAACCAAATGGAAAGAACATGGCACAACAGCAAACTTGCCAAGAGACGGACGCCCACCAAAACTCACGGACCGGGCAAGGAGGGCATTAATCAGAGAGGCAGCACAGAGACCTAAGGTAACCCTGGAGGAGCTGCAGAGATCCACAGCAGAGACTGGAGTATCTGTACATAGGGCGACAATAAGCTGTACCCTCCATAGAGTTGGGCTTTAGGGCAGAGTGGCCAGAAGAAAGCCATTACTTTCAGCAAAAAACAAAATGGCACGTTTTGAGTTTGCAAAAAGGCACATTGACTTTTTCTGTTATTTTGTCCTATTTGTTGTTTGCTTCACAATATAAAAAAAACATCTTCAAAGTTGTGGGCACGTTCTGTAAATTAAATGATACAAAACCTCAAACAGTCCATGTTAATTCCAGGTTGCGAGGCAAAAAAACACAAAAAATGCCAAGGGGGGTGAATACTTTTGCAAGGCACTGTGTGTATATATATATATATATATATATATATATATATATATATATTGTTTTTACCTTTCCTATGCAATTATGTTGCAGTGGAAACTACCATTTTGGTTTTATTCTCTTCTGCTCCTAAGTTGGGAGGAGACTTTGAACGCACATACATTCTCATGACTATTTATGTATCACCTTGTACATATGTGTTATACATGTTTTAATAATTTGTATTTATATATTTTTTGCTTTTTTATTGATACAATAACATAAATTTTTTTACAATTTAGGATTATTTTGCCTATTTTATGTATATTTTAGGTATTTGACTGTAGTGATCCTTTAGTTATGTGTTGTGAAAATGCAAGTCAACAGCTAAATCATTTTGGGCTATGCTACAACTACCCCTCCCCAGTATTACTCCCTCACAATGAGTCCTGATACTGGGTCTCCCCGTGGATCGATTCTTCACCATATTTGCTTAGGAATTCTTATTAGTCGTTGAGTTCCAGCCTTTTTGTGTAGCAGACTTGTACACTATAAAAGCTGGAGCCTTTCAATGGCTTATAATGAATAGACGCGCGTTTCGTACTTTTTTTTTACTTCCTCAATGAATTCATAGCAAGCACACACTCGAGTCTGGTCTCCACAATCCCTGCTAATGAAATCTCAGCTCTATTTTAATATTTGAATGCACCAGTGGCTGAGGATATTTTGTCAGCTTCTCCAAAAAAAAAAAAAAAAACCTGAGCCTCTTTCAGAAATGATGATTAGCCGGACTGTTCTAATATGTGCTTATCGTCCATCGTCCAAGTTCAGCTGGCTGCTGGCCGCTGTCCAAGCCGTGAGCACAGCTGTGACCGAGCCTGCAGAGCTAAATGAAAATTTTACATTTTGCTTGACACGAATGGAACTTTCAACGCCCACCGAAGGCAGCCATTACCTCCGGAAATTCGGACTTCCTTGGCCTCGTTTAACCCCTTTAGAGATTTTTTTTGTTTTGGGGAAAAACACTACAAAGAGGCACACGGGCTGTCTCAACACTCGGCTAGCAAACCATTGCTAAATATATAAGGATTTCAGCCCTGAAACTCTTATTCCATATTTTATATCATTAGTATATGGTAGTATGAAGGGGAAGAGTATGGCCAGTAACAGATAAGCATTACCTCATATCTAGAACAGCATGACCTCTAGGGAAAATATATGACCTTTTACATCTAGAGAAGCATGGCCACTTCCTTCTACATATTATGTGTAGAAATGCCCCTTTATATTAGATTGGCATGGCTACTCCCTTCTAGATATTAAATGTATAGACCTGCCCTTTTATATCTAGATTGGCATGGCTACTCCCTTCTAGATACTAAATGTGTAGAACTGCCCTTTTATATCTAGATCGGCATGGCCATTCTGTTCTAGATAATATATGTATAGAACTGCCCCTTTATATTAGATTGGCGTGGCTACTCCCTTCTAGGATAAAAACAAACAAACAAGAGAACCTCTGATGTCTAGAAGAGGATGAGCACTTGCTTCTAGAAAAACATGCCCAGAGAACAGCATGACTACTCCCTTATAGATATGAGTTCTAGAACAGCATGACCTCTTGGAAAAAATATAGGACTTTTTAGATCTAGAGCGGCATGGCCACTTCCTTATTTATCAGCCTTATTAAATTGCGATTCGGCCAATTGAATAGGGCTCTAAATAAGCACAGAGGATATGTTTTTTACAGAAGTTTTTAGTTAGTGAACTTCTATCCAAAAGCAAGGTCTTCACTAACTAAAAACTTCTGTAAAAAAAAAATATGCTCTGTGCTTATCGCAATTTAATAAGGCTGTACTGGCCTTTATATCTCAAATGGCATGGTCACTCCCTTCTAATGAAAAAATAATAGGGGTTCTCTTATATCTAGGACAGCATGGACACTCGATTATAGAAATACATGCCTAGAGAACATGACCTCTAGGAAAAAATATATGACCCGCCACTCCCTTCCAGATATTATTTGTGTAGAACTGCCAGTTTATATCTAGAATGGCATGACCACTCCCTTCTATATACCTGGAACAACATGACCACTCCCTTCTATATACCTGGAACAACATGACCACTCCCTTCTATATACCTGGAACAACATGACCACTCCCTTCTATATACCTGGAACAACATGACCACTCCCTTCTATATACCTGGAACATCATGACCACTCCCTTCTATATACCTGGAACATCATGACCACTCACTTCTATATACCTGGAACATCATGACCACTCACTTCTATATACCTGGAACAACATGGGCACTCCCTTCTATATACCTGGAACAACATGGGCACTCACTTCTATATACCTGGAACAACAGGACCACTCCCTTCTATATACCTGGAACAACATGACCACTCCCTTCTATATACCTGGAACAACATGGGCACTCACTTCTATATACCTGGAACAACAGGACCACTCCCTTCTATATACCTGGAACAACATGACCACTCCCTTCTATATACCTGGAACAACATGACCACTCCCTTCTATATACCTGGAACAACATGGGCACTCACTTCTATATACCTGGAACAACATGACCACTCCCTTCTATATACCTGGAACATCATAACCACTCCCTTCTATATACCTGGAACAACATGGGCACTCACTTCTATATACCTGGAACAACATGACCACTCCCTTCTATATACCTGGAACATCATAACCACTCCCTTCTATATACCTGGAACATCATGACCACTCCCTTCTATATACCTGGAACAACATGACCACTCCCTTCTATATACCTGGAACATCATGACCACTCACTTCTATATACCTGGAACATCATGACCACTCCCTTCTATATACCTGGAACAACATGGGCACTCACTTCTATATACCTGGAACAACATGACCACTCCCTTCTATATACCTGGAACAACATGACCATTCCCTTCTATATACCTGGAACAACATGACCACTCCCTTCTATATACCTGGAACAACATGACCACTCCCTTCTATATACCTGGAACAACATGACCACTCCCTTCTATATACCTGGAACAACATGACCACTCCCTTCTATATACCTGGAACAACATGACCACTCCCTTCTATATACCTGGAACAACATGACCACTCCCTTCTATATACCTGGAACAACATGACCACTCCCTTCTATATACCTGGAACAACATGACCACTCCCTTCTATATACCTGGAACAACATGACCACTCCCTTCTATATACCTGGAACAACATGACCACTCCCTTCTATGTACCTGGAACAACATGACCACTCCCTTCTATATACCTGGAACAACATGACCACTCCCTTCTATGTACCTGGAACAACATGAGCACTCCCTTCTATATACCTTAAACAACATGACCACTCCCTTCTATATACCTGGAACAACATGACCACTCACTTCTATATACCTGGAACAACATGACCACTCCCTTCTATATACCTGGAACAACAGGACCACTCCCTTCTATATACCTGGAACAACAGGACCACTCCCTTCTATATACCTGGAACAACATGGCACTCCCTTCTAAATAAGCATGGTCAGAGAACCGCATGACCACTCACATATATATATATATAAGGTCTAGAATGACATGACCTCTTCTATCCATAACACGATGACCACTCATTGCTACAACTAGCCTCTTAACTTTAGGCACAACATCAATGCTCATTTCTAGAATTGTATCCTTCTACATGGAGCTTCATCTAAAACATCATGGCCACTGCTTCTAGAACAGCCCTAATACTGAATCACTGAAACAAACAATTTTCACGAACAAGTTTTTTCAATACAGTTTAAATTAGAAGTAATAATAATTGACCCCCCTCTGGATCACTACCTTGTCGTGGTGAAGGGGCTTGTGTACTACAGTGAAGCTGCAAGCTATACCATGTAGGGTCACCCAAATGGGCAGGTCATAGCAGAGAGTTCAGACAAATCTCAGTCCACTTGAGAAGAAACTGGAAACCCACTCCATTACCCTTGCTAAGAAAGCCATATAGATAATCACAACCAGACACAAATGTGCTGCGTCCATATGGATAATGTTGTGATATTTCAATATATGTTTTTATATGTAAATGTAGGAAGTGGCACTTTTACTATCAATACTGAAAGCTCTATGTATGCCTCTTGTACCGTGGTATATCATTTCTAAATAAATTCATAAACATTTAAAAAAATTTAAAAAAAGCAAGAAAAAGAAAAAATGCTCCCCATATCATTGAATGAACAATGTAGTGCTAATGGTTCACTAAAATTATAAATAGCATTAGGTGAAAGAACATTTTAAAGGGAAATGTTTGTCATATCAAAGTTTTTTAATTTAGAGCAACGTGTCCATGACCGTATTAGACAATATTCTGTTTACAGTTTTACTAATAAATAGTTAAAAAAATAACAGTAAAATCACATATATAGTTCTCAGCAATACGGGTCGATGCAGGGCCGCAGTTGCTTGCAATGAGCGCCAAAGGCGCTCCTGGCGCTGGTGGAGATGAGCGCCCTACAACGGGGCCGCATTTGCGGAGGTGGATGCTCCCATGTCGGCTGCAATGAGGCTCATTGCCAGTAAATGCGGACCCTCGCAAAGCAAGGGACCGCGTTTGCGGCTGTGGACGCTCTACGGCGCCTCACAACCGATTACAAACGCCCACAGAAGCGGGACTTAAAAAAAAAAAAACAAGCAATAATAAACGTACGAGCCACGGGACTTAGAAAAATAAAATTGCGGACTTACAAAAAAATAAATTACGAGCCGCGGGACTTAGAAAAAATCCATTATGGACTCGCAGAAACACGACCTTAACAGACAACCCGCGCACAGCGAAAAACATAAAAAAATACAATATACACAGAAAAATAAAATAAAAACCTTACCCACAGCAAGGGGGGACGTCTGGGCGTCAGGTTACACCTCAATTTCCGTCCAATTTACAAAGTTTAGACACTCGAAAATCCCCTAAGCAAGAGAAAAAATGGGCGGCGAAAAAAAAATGAAAACGAGGTTACACGCCCCCGAAACCCGCAAAACACCGCCAACCACATACAACTTTTACAAAAAACCTGTACGACCTACAACATACACCATTAGCAAGGACGCTAAATCATCCACACCCGCGTACAACATACACATTCGCCGCCATTTTACAATAATAACTTACACAATGCGGAAGTACACAGCTACACTAACGGTTTTACCTCGCGCACGCAGCCTATTTACACTACACGCTGCACACATTGCTGACACTTACACCTCAGCTCCACAACACTGCAAACCTACAATGTATGCTGCAGGAACATCAAAACAGATTGTCAGCTCTTCAGCACATTCATTGCTGCATATATTAATTACAAATAGGTAAAGTACATTCATTTATGATTGCATTCATTTATTAATTACCATAAAAATATATATATATGCACAAAACAAAACAAACAAAAGACAACACTATCGCAAAAAAACACAAAGACCTTCACTGTGCGCCTCACAAGGAGCGTCAACGGTGCTCATAGGACACAAAGTACACCAAGGGAGAGGCTTGCAATAAGCGCCAAAAGGAGATCAGCGCGGACCTTACAATAAGCGCAAAAGTGCCTCTGATAACAAAAAAATACACCAACCCACAGGCTCGCAATGAGCGCCGAAGCATCTCAGACCACCAAAACACTTAGGCCCTCATTCAATTGCAACTTGGCCAATTGAATAGGGGTCTAAATAAGCACATAGTATATTTTTTTTAAAGAAGTTTTTAGTTAGTAAACATCTATCCAAAAGCAAGGTTTTCCCTAACTAAAAACTTATTTAAAAAAAATATACTATGTGCTTTTTTAGAGCCCTATTCAATTGGCCAAATCGCAATTGAATGAGGCCCTTACTGTCTGTGGCAAACAGCATTACCTGCCTTACAATTTTATTGCCATCATTTTTTGACGTGCAAGTCGCTAGTATATATATAATGATGATTGTATATTGGATAGGAAATAATTGTGAGTGTATATGTCTATTTCTAAATATTTCCATAAAAATAGAAACATTAAATGAGTCTTTTAGGGTAAATATGACAAATTCTGTACTGCAGCTTTTAATTTATTTTAATCACAAGATTTTTAGAATCTTTTATTAAAATGATTTTGCGTCACCACTTTGTGTACTTTTAGTGGTATATTTTTTTGTATATATATATATATTTATTTAGTATATATTTTTTCAATTCAATGTTTCACTATAGTGTATTTATTAAATTGCAATAATGCTCTAAATAGTGCTTACAATATTATCATTATTTTTATCGATACTTGTGAAATATATATTTTTAGCGTAAATCATTTTTATTGAAAGAAAAGAAGATTGCGCCAAATATACATTACAATATTGACATCATGTAGAACCAATTAGCATTATGTAGGTTTAGCCTTAATTTAATTTTTAAATTTGTGAAATATTAAGTTTTGGGTTACATTAAAATATATTTATTATTGATGCAATTTCAATAAGGCCTTTAATACTGTGTGCTATATGTTTGCATTGACTAGTTGGGTGTTGTATTGAATAAAATCGTACGTGCGCGCAATGGCAGCGAATACTGTTTGTTTTCACTCTTAAGCCGTTAGCAGTCTGTGCAGAATTTGGGAGAAGGGTCTGCAAATAATAATTAGACACTGACAGGGTAAACAGCAGCTGCACTTGAAGAAGGTCCAAGCAAAGACGAGGATGGAGGTGCCAGGAATATGTGAGCTGCTCGGTCAGCCGGTACTGGGAGAGGCTTCTAGTGCTCCAAGTGGAGACCAAGGGCCTCATTCAATTGCGATTTGGCCAATTGAATAGGGCTCTATATAAGCACATAGCATGTTTTTTTACAGAAGTTTTTAGTTAGTGATCTTCTATCCGAAAGGAAGGTCTTCACTAACTAAAAACTTCTGTTAAAAAATATGTTCTGTGCTTATATAGAGCCCTATTCAATTGGCCAAATGGCATTTGAATGAGGCCCCAAGTGAGCAACCACTCAACACTGCCAGGGGGTAGCAGGTGATTACAATTTCCCCTAGACTGGATTATATTATTATGAATAATGCAACAAGGTAGCACAAAAAGAACTGGAGATGATGACATCACCAAATTGGCGAAACTTGTCGTGTTCACTGCATCCCAAACTGTGCAAGGCATTAAAGATTTAAATAAAAAGTTTTTTTTTTTATATTAATATTATTTTAGAATTAAGTAAAAATAATGCTACAATGATATATTTAGAAATATAAGACAAGATATAATAATGTGAGAATTGCAGAGAACCTATCCATTCACTAGGTACTAAGAATTAATATAATTAATATTCACTGGAAGGTTTGAACCTGAGGCTGAAGCTCAAATGATTTGGCCATAACATGAGAAGACAGGATTCTTGCCTTTGAATTGTGGTGTTGGAGAAAACTGCCTTGGACTGCAAGAAGATCCAATAAATCAGTACTATAGGAAAAAAGACAAACTGATCACTGGAAGGTTTGATCATGAGGATTAGGCTCCAACATTTTGGCCATATCATGAGAAGACAGGATTCCCTAGAGAAGACCCTGATTCTGGGAAAGATTGAAGGCACATGAATAAGGGGACGGCAGAGGAGGAGAAGGATAAATGAGTTAATTGAAGCAATGAACATGACCTTGAGGCAGTATAGAGGGGCAGTGACTGCAGTCCATAGGGTCACTGAGAGTTGGATACAACTAAACAAGTAAACCACCAAGACTTAATTAAGTAGATGGTCTCCAAGATCTCTCACTTTATCACATGGACTATCTAAGACAATCTCCTTCTCTCTTCCATGTTCCAAGCCCAATATGGTTTCTCTTGGATGTAGACTATAGGTAGACATGGTCAGTGTGCCAAACACAGTCATGATAATCCTGCAGTGCACAGGTTGGTTAATCAGTGACAGATTGGCCTTGGTACAGCAGGGAAATATTGAATTCCTGGCCCATTCAAGGACTAACATGGCCTTGTCGTTCAGTCGTGTCTGACTCTTCATGACCCTATGGACTGCAACATATCAGGCACATCTGGCTGTGCTTATCCATAAGGTTATCTGGGCAAAAATACTGGAGTAGATTGCCAGTTCCTTCTCCAGTCTGTGTTACCGCTCTGCTATGACCTGCTCATCTTGGGTGACCCTACATGGTATAGCTCACAGCTTCGCTGAAGGGGTTACATCGCCTACCCCTCTTCCGCTAATACCCCCCTTTTACAACTTCGCATCACAACTGCTTTTTCCTCTGCATGTAAGCCTTCTAGAATAATAAATCCCATGTCATTTCTTCTTGTTCTAGTACGTTGGCAAAAATTCAAAAAATTAGAGCTGGTTGTTCATCTTTTAACATTGCGCCGTAATATGGGTGACACCGCGCCATCTGTAAGGTCTCTAATATTTAATTGAATGTTTTTTCTTGGGCTACTTGTAAATTGCTAGAAGATCTCTTGGAAAATGCTGCTGGTCTTGGTGGACCACCTAATGGTTTCTTAGCAATTGTAACATACAATAATATAATATGACAAAGAGACATTTCTAGAAACTATTTATGTTGCAGAATTTCTATTTAAGTTGATTTGGGAACCAAGTAAGATCCCAGGCCAGTGCTGATCCACAGACCACAATTTGGGATCCTCTCATCTACGGTATGTTATATGCTGTGCCATAATATTACATTAGTATGGAAAAAGAAGTGGCAGAGCTACTGCTGGTGCAGCAGGTGCAAAGCACCAAGGCCCACACCAGTTTTGGAGAACTCTGCAGCCAGCAGCAAGCTGGAGTAAAGTTGGGTACTTACATTGCAGAAGGTGGCGGATAATTATTTTATAGACCCAACTTGTATAGAGAATGGGCCCTAAATGTCTTTGCACTGGGGCCCTCCATTCACTAGCTCCATCATTGTGGCTACATAGCCTTTTTTCACTGAAATATGGGCAGATAGTCTTGGAGCGTCCACACTGGTGAAATAAAATGTGTATATATATATATATTTAGTCAATGGCGAATAAACATACGGGCTAATCGCATACAGGACAAGGTAACGGGATTGTACTTTCCGAATTATTACTATGTATGTATTTAGTATGTCAGATTTCTTTTCCTTGTAATATTATGCTCCTGTATTTAATGTGATGGACGCCATTCCTTTGTCTTACCCTTGCATTAGCTATCTTTGGACTGGTGAGGGTCTATTTGCTGTGATACACTCGTGTTCCAAGTGCTTTAAACCAGATCACAGACAGACCTTGTCTTTGTAAGATGGGATTTTTGTTTTATCACAATAACCCCGTGGGGAACTCCACCAGTTTCTGACAGGCTCCTTCCAGGAGGTTTTGTCACTTTGTCTTTGATCGCACAAACCTGGCTGCCATCTCCATGTTCTGTTAATACGGCACTTGGGACTTTACGCGCTTCGCCCAAGGTGAATCCTTAAGGATTCTGCATCATTAAGGCACAAGGCTGATATATTACCTTTGTGTGTAAGATTGTCCTGATCTGACACATGACAATAAAATAATGTGTTTTAGGATATAACGTTTTTATTTAATATGTAGTGGAAGTCGTATTAAATTAAAATAAAGCGCAGCACAATTCCTCCAGTGGATGCTCTTCTGGGACATTTTATATTTTAATATGTATAATTTGGGTGAGAGAAGGGAGATTAGTGACATGATACATGATGAAACCTGTGTGTGTATATATATATATATATTGAAGAGTGAATATATGTGTGTGTGTGTATATAATATAATATGTATAATTTGGGTGAGAGAAGGGAGATTAGTGACATGATACATGATGAAACCTGTGTCTATATATAGATATATATATATATATATATATATGTGTGTGTGTATATAATATAATATGTATAATTTGGGTGAGAGAAGGGAGAGTGGTGACATGATACATGATGAAACCTGTGTGTATATATATATATATATATAAATGTGTGTGTATATAATATATATATATATATATGTGTGTGTATATGATATATGTATGTATGTATATATATATATATATATATATATATATATGTGTGTGTGTTTATAATATAATATGTATGTGTGTGTATATATATATATATATATATATATGTGTGTGTATATAATATAATATGTATGTGTGTGTATATATATATATATATATATATATATATATATGTGTGTGTATATAATATAATATGTATGTGTGTGTATATATATATATATATATATATATATATATGTGTGTGTGTATATAATATAATATGTATGTGTGTGTATATATATATATATATATATATATATATATATATGGGTGTGTATATAATATAATATGTATGTATGTGTGTATATATATATATATATATATATATATATATATATATATATATTTTCTTTATGTATATATATAATGCTATCTCCCTCTCTATTTGATGCTCCAAGCCTAAATTTTTTTTTCTTGTAAGCTATAGGTAGTTTGTGTGTAAGTATATACTATTTATTTGCTATATATTTATATATATATATATATATATATATATATATATATATATAAATATATATATATACATACATAAGGAAGAGAGTGTGGATTTAAAATGGAAGTAGTGGTAGATAATTGCAATATCCTTCCAATTGTAGTGGTAGAGATATATTTAATGAGGGAATTTTCTGCGTGAGATACACATAGTCCTAATTGCCTTTAGATAGAATAAGCATGCTTTGTTTTATTTCTTCTGGCAAATTAATACATAACAAGTTTTACTCATAATATTTCGCACGGTGCAGAAGATGGAGGAACGTGTAGTTTTTGCTACATATATCTGTACAGTAATATACACTCATTGACTCTAAATCCTTACATTTAACCCTATACACTTCATCACTATATTTTGTTGCTATACACACGGCCATATTAAATTCGGACAACGTATAAATCCGTAGCCAGGAACATAGACAGTAGGACTTACGGCTATTAAATTAGCCTCTCAAACCAACCCGCAGACGAAATCCAGGATAAGCCGTTGAAAGGCCGAAAAAAGCCTACGGGACGTGGAACTTGGAACCGCAAATCCAAGCCCGTAACCGCTACAATTACAATTTAGGTATTACAATGCAACAAATTCACTTGTAACACGCAAATGGAGCCCAAAGGTCAATGAGTGATAGAGAGGACTCGCAAGGGGGTTAAAGTCCAATCCGTAGCCCCGTAAATGCACATAAAAACACACTACTGTACTTTTAATACAAGGGAAAGTGATGTTAGGTATTATAATTAACTAGCGAATTGCCCGTCAAAAACTGACGGCAATCAAATTGTAAGGCAGGTAATGCTGTTTGGTGGAGACACGCGGTAAATGTGTTTTGTGTTTATTGTGATTTTTCTTTTTTTGGTGTATATGTATTTTTATATGCTAATTAAATAATTAATAAATGAATATACTTTACCTATTTGGAAATAATATATGCAGGAAGCATTGTGCTGAAGAGCTGACAATCTGTTTTGATGTTCCTGCAGCATACAATGTAGATTTGCACCGTTGTGGAGCTGAGGTGTGTCAGCAATGTGTGCAGTGTAAATAGGCTGCGGGCGCGAGGGGAAGCCGTAAGGGTAGCTGGGTACTTCCGCATTGTGTAAGTTAGTGTTGTAAAATGGCGGCGAATGTGTATGTTGTACGTGGCTGTGTATGATTTAGTGTCCTTGCTAAAAGTGTATCTTGCACCTCGTACAAGTTTTTTGAAAATCCGTATGTGCTGGGTGGTGTTTTGCATATTTAGGGTCGCGTAGCCTCGTTTTCGTTTTTTTCAGCGGCCATTTTTTCTCTCGTTTAGGGGATTTTCGGGTGTCTAAACGCAGGAATTTGGAGTTAAATTGAGGTGTAAGTTCAATTGCAGAGGTCATGGGTGCCCCCCCCCCCCCCCTTGCTGTGGGTAAGCTTTTTATGTATTTCTTGCGTGTATTTCTTGTGTTTTTAATGTTTTTATGTTCACGCGGTTTGGCCGTTAAGGTCGTATTTTTGCAAGGTCATAATGTTTTTTTTTGTAAGTACCGCGTCTCGTATTTTTTGCTGATAAGTCCGTACATTTTTGTGTGTAAGTCCCGCCTGCGGCTGATTGCAGCCAACGCGGGAGCCTCCACCTCCGCAAATGCGGTCCCTCGATTCGCAAGGGTCCGCATTTGTGGGCCGAAAGTGGTAGGGGGTCGTAGGGATGAGCAAGGAAAAAAAGCGCAAGGAGCGACATTGTCGTTCCTTGCCAGCAACTGTGGCTCTCGCTTTAGCAACAACCCCGCATGCTCACAAATATATGTGTGATAGCACAACATTCTTAAGCCCGCAAAACGGCCCCCAAAAATACTTTGTTTTATGTTTGATTTCCGTGTTATATTGATCCCAGCACTCAATGTGTTAATACATATACTGTAACTCGCATGTGATAGAATATAATATTTACGGCTTTATTAACATTGCATTATTCTGGAATGTGGGTCCAATCGCAAATTGTAATGGTAGCCCGTAGGACTTTGAAATCTAACCTCCCCTTTTTCAGTGACGTAATGATGAGGATCTTTTTTTCCATTGGCTCTGTCTAAACCCGTGGTTTGACTAATTGAACCTGCGCAGGGCTGCAAGTCCAACGTTCGACAAATGAGTTACGTGTTTACGTCTCAAGCTTGTAACTTGCAGCCCCTTCTAATTTAATAGCACCGTAAACTCGCCAAATGTCAAGCCCGCAGCCTTTGCCGGTCTCCCGTTGCACTTACGGTGCTCAGATTTAACAGTCAGTTGGATTTTATACTGTATGAGACTCCATATCAGATGAACGAGGGCAGTGTTTTCCAAAATAATTTAGAAATTTGACATGTTTTTGGTTTTAAGTACAGTGATAATCCAAGAAACCCAACTGGGCTGACTTAGAACCCACAGGCCCTCCTGAGACACCCTCTCGAGAAACCACCACCCTTTACTAGAGTACTCCACAGCTCAGGCCACCTACATATCACTTTTCCCAGAGAGCAGTGAGAAGCCATTTTGTGGAAGTTGTCTTGTGAAATTCTTACAAAATGGCACCCAAGACTTCCAAAAAACAAAATGAATTAAGTAATG
>CM050167.1:14389299-14456799 GCA_027410445.1 Discoglossus pictus
TGGGATTATTGTTAAAAAATGAAATAGGAAAAAGATGAAAATGGTTTCGGTTGCACTGAATGGGTTAAGAAGTGGATGAAGGCTCAGAGCTAATAATATATTCCGGCTTTTGACCCTGACTTGGCTGATCTACCCTCCGATTCACAGGGATTTTGATACCAGCTGGGTCTAAAATGGAGGGCATGACATCATGCCAACTGATCCCTGCTGCCTCTGCATTGTCAGTACAGCTGGAGGCAGCGCGGTGGCAGAGCCCACCAGCGCCCAGTCTGCTGCTTTATTGCACAAAACCAAAGGCTGGAGTCCAGTGTGTCTGCATGGGATAGTGGTACGGGGTATCTGTCATGGGCATCCACCCCGGTGCAGTCATTTATCCAAATCATTTTCAGATCATTAAAAACAATCCCTATTCAAAGAGATAGATCCCCTACCGTCAATGGCAGCTTATGTTGGGGTATAACATGGTATATCTTCATCAATGTGTGATTTTTTATAATCATTTTTATGGGACAAAAATATGTAAAATATCTATACAAGGCTGTAAGCCCTTATTATGTCTTTATATATATATATATATATAAAGTCCAGACTGCTGACTTAATTTTGTGTGATTATATATATATATATATATATATATATATAGTAAATAAATAGAGCATCTGTGTTCACATCTGAATGTCTAAAGCAAGTTAGAAACCTGCTGCCAGACCAGAATTCCGAGAAAAATAGTTATTACACTGCATTCTGGGAAGCCGAGCTGAGACATGCAAATGTGCCCACAAATAAATTCCATAGTGCTTCTGTACAGCAATGCATAAAACTATAAACATACTACAAAAAATGACGGCAATAAGATTGTAAGGCAGGTAATGGTGTTTGGTTGAGATATTCATTTTGTTGGTGGTCCGAGATCCTTCGGCGCTCATTGCGAGCATCGCACTGAGAGCCTTCGGGGGTCATTGCGCGGCTGTTGGTTGTTTGTGTGCTATGAGCAGCGTTGGAGGTCGTTTTTTGTATGCTAATGAAATAATTCATAAATTCATAAATAAATATACTTTACCTATTTGGAAGTAATATATGCAGGAAGCATTGTGCTGAAGAGCTGACAATCTGTTTTCATGTTGCTGCAGCATACAAAGTGTGTTTTGAGTGCTGTGGAGCTGCTGTGTAAGTGTCAGCAATGTGTGCAGTGTGAAGTGTAAATAGTGTGCGTGCGCGAAGAGAAGCCGTTAGTGTAGCTGTAAACTTCTGCATTGTGTAAGTTAGTGTTGTAAAATGGCGGCTAATGTGTATGTGGTACGCGGCTGTGGATGATTTAGCGTCCTTGTTAATAGTGTATCTTGGACCTCGTACCGCTTTTTCGGAAAATCTGTATGTGCTTGGTGGTGTTTTGCGTGTTTAGGGTCCTGTAGCCTCAATTTCGTTTTTTTCGGCAGCAAATTTTTCTCTCACTTAGGGGATTTTCGGGTGTCTAAACTCTTGAATTTGGACTTAAATGGAGGTGTAACTTCACTTGCAGAGGTCCTGCCCCCCCCCCCCCCTTGCTGTGGGTAAGCTTTTTATGTGTTTATTGTGTGTATTTATTGTGTTTTTAATGTTTTCATGTGCGCAGGGTTCGGGCGTTAAGGTCGTAAGGTCCTGCGGCTTGTATTTGTGGATGCTAAGTCCGTAAATTTTGCAGTCGATGTGTGAGCCTCCACCTGCGCAAATGCAGCCCCTAAAGTCCGCAGTTGCTGGCAAGGAGTGCCTTTAGCAACAACCCGCTTGCTTGCAACTATATATGTGATCTTAAAGATAAGACAAAACTGCACATTGTGCATACATATTGGTATAGGAGTAGATGAGGGATATATATATATATATGTGTCTCTGTGTGTGTATATATACAGTGCCTTGCAAAAGCAGCTAAAGATAACAGGAAAACCAAACTGACACAGTATAGATTATTAATCCTGGTGTATGGAAGTATAAAATATTATTACAAATTATGAATTGCAAAAGTATTCACCCCCTTGACTTTTTATTATTTTGTTACATTACAGCCTTAAGTTCAATGTTTTGATAATCTGAATTTTATGTGATGGATCAGAACACAATAGTCTAAGTTGGTGAAGTGAAATGAGAAAAATATATATATAAAAATATGTTTTAGAAATAGAAAACAGAAAATTTCCATGTGCGTATGTATTCACCCCCTCTGTTATGAAGCCCATAAAAAGCTCTGGTGCAACCAATTACCTTCAGAGTCACATAATTAGGGAAATGATGTCCACCTGTGTGCAATCTAAGTGTCACATGATCTGTCATTACATATACACACCTTTTTGAACACCTAAGCAAGAGGCACCACTAACCAAACACTGCCATGAAGACCAAGGAACTCTCCAAACAAGTAAGGGACAATGTTGTTGAGAAGTACAAGTCGGGATTAGGTTATAAAAAAAATATCCAAATCTTTGACGATCCCCAGGAGCACCATCAAATCTATCATAACCAAAAGGAAAGAACATGGCACAACAGCAAACCTGCCAAGAGACGGCCGCCCACCAAAACTCACGGACCAGGCAAGGAGGGCATTAATCAGAGAGGCAGCACAGAGACCTAAGGTAACCCTGGAGGAGCTGAAGAGTTCCACAGCAGAGACTGGAGTATCTGTACATAAGACGACAATAAGCCGTACGCTGCATAGAGTTGGGCTTTATGGCAGAGTGGCCGGAAGAAAGCCATCACTTTCAGCAAAAAGCAAAATGGCATGTTTTGAGTTTGCAAAAAGGCATGTGGGAGACTCCCAAAATATATGGAGGAAGGTGCTCTGGTCTGATGAGACTAAAATTGAACTTTTTGGCCATCAAAGAAAACGCTATGTCTGGCGCAAACCCAACACATCACCCAAAGAACACCGTCCCCACAGTGAAACATGGTGGTGGCAGTATCATGCTGTGGGGATGTTTTTCAGCAGCCAGGACTGGGAAACTGGTCAGAGTTGAGGGAAAGATGGATGGGGCTAAATACAGGGATATTCTTGAGCAAAACCTGTACCACTCTGTGCGTGATTTGAGGCTAGGACGGAGGTTCACCTTCCAGCAGGACAATGACCCCAAACACACTGCTAAAGCAACACTTGGGGGGTTTAAGGGGAAACATGTAAATGTGTTGGAATGGCCGAGTCACAGCCCAGACCTCAATCCAATAGAAAATCTGTGGTCAGACTTAAAGATTGCTGTTCACAAGCGCAAACCATCCAACTTGAAGGAGCTGGGGCAGTTTTGCAAGGAGGAATGGGCAAAAATCCCAGTGGTAAGATGTGGCAAGCTCATAGAGACTTATCCAAAGCGACTTGGAGCTGTGATTGCCGCAAAAGGTGGCTCTACAAAGTATTGACTTTAGGGGGGTGAATAGTTATGCACATTGACTTTTTCTGTTATTTTGTCCTATTTGTTGTTTGCTTCACAATAAAATAAAAATATATCTTCAAAGTTGTGGAATGTTCTGTAAATGAAAGGATGCAAATCCTCAAACAATCCATGGTAATTCCAGGTTGTGAGGCAACACGAAAAATGCCAAGGGGGGTGAATACTTTTGCAAGGCACTGTATATATATATATATATATATATATATATATATATATATTCACACTCCTATTTGTATTATTGTAAATATATCTAAAAATATAGAAATAGATAGATAGGTACCGTAGATAAATAGATAGATTTGTCCATCCCTGCATATCTATCTAACACTTAGGACCTAGGAAGATTTTATAGGAGCCAGACAGATCCATTTCTAGTAGCCTGGAAAGAAAATATTTAGGAGACGTACAAATGTTAGGAGCCCAGGGTAGGGACATTTCCATCCCTATATATATGTTTGTGTTTGTCTAACCCTAGGTGCAGTGCATATGTGTGTATATAACATACATGTGTGGTGAGTTGTGTGCAGGGAGCTCTCTTATTTAACGCATTTCTTTTTGCGCCTTGCCGGAGAGGATGGGTTAAATTTGAGGCCTACTGTTGTTCCCAGACCTTTTACCAAGTTGTCACATGCGGCCTGTGCGTTCTGCAAAATGAGCACTAATTTGAGAGGATATTTGGAAGTCAGAGTCATGCCCTGAATTTCAATGTATAAACATGGAGAGCCGTGCCAACCTGGCATTGGGCCACATATTCAAGAGTAAACATGAGCCTCCCGGGCGGCTTCAGATGGAGGCATCAATACGAAATGTAGTCAAGGTCTGACTGGCGCACATCCCCCACAGAATCAACGTCTTAAAGATGCAGAATCACAAAAGTGTAAATAAATAAGGCCATTAATGTTTGTAATGCCCACCCAAAATGACTCATTATATGCCACCAGCATTCACAAGGAGAAGCACTAGGGAGACATGCCAGCTTTTGGCTTTTTAATCATTGCATGTCTATCTCCTTGCATTTATGCCAACATGTCTGAGCCCTTCTCAAGTATCTTCCTAACTGGCCCTCAGCATCCTTATCTTCCAGGGGACCGCATTCTGATGTTGCCATGGCAACCCTGATGAGGCCTGAACAGCCCTGACAACTGTCATGTACGCTGCATACTTAAAGGGATGTTATTAGCTGTATTCATCTCTATTGATCGTTATAACCACATATATTTACGCTTTTTTACACTTCCTGTGATGCTGCGTTGATTACATGCTCCTTCCTGCCATTGCCAGGTCTGCTGTACAACAAAAATCCCATTTTGCTTCTTGGCCAATCACAACTCACATCCCAGGATGTATTATAACTTATTATTAAAGATCACACTTGCACCTCGCCTTTAAGAGGGGGCATTTATAAAAGGCATGGACCTGACATGGTTTTGTTTTAAGATTCAAGGTGGTTGTATGTGTTGGAGACGTCTGAGGATGTTTCGCAGATGTCGGATCTTAATATATAAACCCCATAGAATAACACGAGAAAGGTTTTTCAATATTTCATCCTTTAGTACATCAGTCCACGTCTATGCATATACACATACCCTATACACCGCAGCACGTCAGGCACATCTGTCACCCACTGCACCTTTTAACTCCCTTAAACTCATGTTCAGTGTTTCCTTACCTCATATATCCATTTCCACCTCTGCCATCACCTTCTTTATGTGTGCCCTCAATGTTTCCCAACATCAGAGACGTCTCTAGGGAATCCTACTTTAATTTTGCAGTAACCATCTGTAAAGATCATAGAGCCCAGCAAAATAAAATCTCTCACTGCCTCCACTTCTTCCCCATCTATCTATAGGAACTGAGATTTTTGTTTACCATATTCTTCGTCTTTTTAACGTTGAGCAGCAGGCTCAATTTTCTTGAGAAATCCCATTCTGTTGTCCTCTCCTGTCTATTTACATCGCTCATTGTAGAATGTCTCCTTGTCTTTTCTTGCTATCCACTGGAATTCTGCATTCCTATCTCCACTACCTTTCACTTTGCTTGGTCTTTTCCACAGTTTAATTCTGAACTTTGCAATAAGAAGCTCATGGTCTGAGCCGCAGTCAGCTCCAGGTCTTGTTTTTGCTGGCTGTATAGAGCTCCGCCATCTTTGGCTGCAAAGTATATAGGCAATCTGATTTCTATGTTGTCCATCTGGTGATGTCCATGTGTAGAGTCATCTCGGAGGATGTTGGAAGAGGGCGTTTGCCACGACCAGAGAATTATCGTGACAGAATTCTACTAATCTCTGACCTACTTCATTTTGTACCCCAAGGCCAATCTTGCCAGATATTCAAGGTGTCTTTTGGTTCCCTACTTTAGCTTCCAATCTCCTATGATGATAGTAACATCTTTTCTTGGTGTTATATCTATGACGTGTTGAATATCTTCGTAGAAATGGACAACTTCAGCCTCTTCAGCATCTGTGGTTGGGGCATAGACTGGGATCACTGTGATATTAAATGGCTTGCCTTGAATTATAATTAAAATCATTCTGTAACTGAGCACTGCTTTGGCCACCCTTTTATTGACTAGGATGGCTACTCCATTACTTCTGTGGGATTCTTGGCCACAGTAGAAGATCTGGTGGTTGTGTGATATGAAATATCCAATTCCAACCCATTTAAGTTCATGAATTCCCAGGATATTGATGATTAATCTTATGATCTCATGTTTGACCACATCCAGTTTGGTTCATAGTTCGAACGTTTCAGGTTCCTATTCTGAATTGATCTTTGCAGCCTCGGACTTTCCTTTCCCTTCCAGACACATCTGCAGCTGGGTGTCCTTTTGGCTTTGGCCAAACCACTTCATTACATCTGGTGTTACTTGTACTTGCTCTTCCTCAGTAATGGGGTATGCACCTTCTGTCCCGAGGGGCTCATCTTCCGGTGCCGTATTGTTATGTCTCTGGTTGTGCTTATCTATAAGGTTATCATAGCAAAGATACTGGAGTGGGTTGCCAGTTCCTCCTCTAGTAGACCGTGATTTGTCTGACCTCTCGGCTACGACCTGTCTACCTTAGTTGCCCCTACATGATAAAATTCACACCTTCATTGAGGCACACAAGCCCCTTCACCACGACAAGTATTGATCTATAATCATGTCTTAATCTTTTCTGATTGGCTACCAGTTACTCCAAACCTCCTCGCTACTGGGAATTTCGTCAGTTATAGTCTTGCTTTTGCTCCACTCCCATCGTCCTTAAGAGGACGTTGAACACAACTTTTGGACGTGGAACACAACTTTTAATTTTCATGCATTTAAAATATTATGTTTTAAATAGAGTATTACAAACGTTGATTTTTTTTTTGCCTGAAGAAATAATGTAAAACTTGTTTAAACTTCACTGAAACTAACAGGAAATGCACAGAAATTACTTTAGTCTGTAGATCTCATTGGCTCGCAGATGGCAAGCCTCATCAGCAGTTAAACTTCTGAATATGTTTTTGTGCTCTGAAACATTTCTTTGAAAAAGAAAACACACTGTGGCATATTATCACATACTCACTTTCTATGGCAACAAAGACCAAAATATTTCCCTGTCGTTGGCATTTTTGGTATAAAACACTTTTTATAAGAGAGGTGTTGGCCTTTGCATATGTTTTTTACTGTAAATTGGTAATCTTGAGTTTGAGGGACACTAATACCCCAGGTTTACAATATGGCCAACTGAAGAACTAGACTTCATAATGCACAGTATAAAAATAACCCAGCCTCTAAAATACTACATTTATATTAATTTATTCTACAGTGGGGTATGTCATTTAGTTTTAGTGATCTATTTCCTGAGATGGGAGGAGACTAAATAAACAGGAAGTTTCTCTCTGCATAATGGGAATGTGGCACTTACAACTGCGAGTATTCTCATTAGGTTTAATGGAGCCTTCAATAGTAAACAAGGACATACCCAGTTGTGACAGAAACTTCAAGAAGCAGGCTCAGTAAAGAAAAAGATAGCCTACAGTAAAGAATAACTTAATCTAAAAGTGAGATAAGTAAAACTTGTTACTTATTCTTTCCATTCTAAAGACGTTAAAATAAAACATCTGGATTTCAGCAGGAATATAATATAAAGAAAACCTGTGTTTCTATTTACTTTTATGTATTTTATTTGATTAAGAAGTGCTTAAAAGCTGTTTTTTTTTCAGTCGAAAATTATTTGTATTTGCCCTCTGTAGCTCATGCAGCTCATGAATACACACAGTGAAGTGCAGTTTTTCAGTTTAGCCTGTCAGTGCCCTCTCTCAAGCAACATTTTGCAGAATGTTGTGTTGAGCGATTGGTTATTATGAGACACTGCACACCCTGTACTTAGAAGCACAGTGTCTTCATGAGCTGCACATATATAGTTGTCGTACTGGGAGTTTGTGTGTAACGCTCGCAAAGTTGTCAGTTTGCACATAGCGCATGCCGAGGCCCGCAATGGGTGCAGAAGTGAGGAGGGCAAAGAGACACAAGGGAAGTAGAGGGGGCAAAGAGATCCAAGGGATGGAGAGGGGGGAAGAGACACAGGGGAGGGAGATCGGGGGCATAGAGACACAGGGGAGGGAGAGGGGGGAAAGAGACACAGTGGAGGAAGGGAGAAACACAGGGAAGGGAAGGAAGAGACACAGGGGAGGGAGTGGGGGGGATATCAAATATTAGCCGTCATTTGTGATGGGAGTCCTGCAATGGGTGCCGATGCGGCTAATTTTGGGGCTCCCAGAGAGAGAAGGAAAGAAGAGGGAGGAAGAGGGCACAGAGGGAGGGAAGGAGAGAAAGAGAAGCCACGCATAGCAAGCCTTGCAAATATTATGCCGTCATTTTTGGCGGGCAAGGGACTAGTCACTAATATATTTGTCGTTTGCGAGTTTGTGTGTAACTGTAATTGCAAGAAAATTAAGTTGATAAAATAAGTATTTTTATTATCTTTTACCATTCACAAGCTTTTTCTTCTAAATACAATATTTTAACAGTTTTAACAAAAGTGGCACAAAGTGGGTTAAAAAGAGCTTTACGCCCACGAGTTTGAATCTTCTCGTACAGATGTTAATATATTTAGGGAGGGGGTCTTAGCAAATTCATCTCTTCTATACATAAAAAATTAACCCTAAAAATGCCCCCTGAATCCGTTTACACTTTGTATGTAACATCTGGAAGCTGAGCTTCTCCTGGGATGATAAATCCCAGGTGAGAAATGAGTTGGTGTAACGCGTCAGGCCAGGATTTTACATGACATAATTCTCAGAAAATAACGTGCATTCTTAATGGCTTCCTGTTCTGGTCCTGTGGAATGTATAAGAACGTCTTGGCGTTGACAGCGCTACTCATGTCCTGCGACACTTACCTAATCCAATAAATTAAAGCAGATTTCATCAATATTTAGCTAACACTTTCGGGGCCATGTATCGTGCTCCCAAAATATGTCTAGACGCACATCAAGGTCGCCCCCCCTCCTCCTTGTGTCTGATACATAAGTGTGTTTACCTGGATCACCTTACTAAGGGGGGGCCACAGATTATTTGTAATGCTATTTTAGTTAAAAAGACTATAATGATATTAGGTGTGAAGCTGTTGGTTATATTAAGTGATGAGCAGATATATAATCTTATATATAATATATTATAATTCTGTTTATATATAATATATTATAATTCTGTTTATATATAAATATATAAAATTAAGATCCAGTTCACTATATTTTTTGCTGTATTGAAATCCCATATTGACTATACTCCATTTTAAAGAGACAGGGTACTCACATTTCACTGCTGAATAGTTTTTGGCCATTATCAGTACTGGTTGTTTAAAACACTGTAATAGGAATGTTAAAATTGGGTGTTTTATAGGTCATATTAGCCCAATTTATCCTTATAATTGCATAATTCCCCTAATTATTCCCAAAAGGCAGGGCCAGCTCTACCCTAATGGGCAAAGTGTTTGGCTGCCCAGGGCACCAACCTACGAGAGGCGCTATGTACCATGCGCCATGCCTTGTAGTAACAATACAAGGTACAACATTATGAATTATGAACCAAAGCAAACTGGTAATTAGTGAATTTAAATGGACTGGAAGGGGACCTATAACATCAGACAACCATCAGATCTTCTACTGTGGTCAAGAATCTTGTAGAAGAAATGGAGTAGCCCTCATAGTCAAAGGGTGGCCAAAGCAGTGCCAGGTTGTGTTTGTGTCATTCAGTCATGTCCGACTCTCAGTGACCTGATGCACTGCAACACACCATGCTGATCCACTTGGTATTTATGGCAGAGATACTCTTCTTCCTGCTGAATCCATTTGATTTATTGATATATCCTTATCAGCTGCAACTAAAAATCAGGACAAACTAGATTTAGAGCTTCTGTGAATGTACTATTTATTTATAATTTGTGTTTCAACTGTTTGCTGATGAGGAAATTTTCAAAAAATATATTTTAGTGGCGCCTTTTGTCTCACTTACAGACCCGGGCCAAAATGTTTTTTTCCCAGTTAATGATATTCATATTAATAATATGTGGGCCCTTAACGGAAATTGGTCAGCAGGTTGAATTATTATATGAATGTAAGTTAAATGGATATGGAAGTATCCTGGACTTTACTAGGTATATACAGTAATATCCCTGGTGTCTATGCACTTTATTTTATTAAGAATTGATTATAAGCTCTGTATTTACTGCCTAAAATCATACAAATAGTCCCTGTATGGTCGTCTGCAGCTCACAAAGACACAGACTCTGTTGTAATTGCTATGCTGTGTCTCATACTAACCAATCAGTGACCATCTCTCAACAACATGTTGCAAAATGCTGCTGAGACAAGGCCCTGATAGGCTAAGACACTACACTGCACATCCAGCCAGGGGCGGATTTAAGAGTTTTGTCACCCTGGGCTATATTAGTTTGCCGCCCTGTGGAAATCGAAGGCTTAATTATAATAATAATCATAATAATAATTAACTTGATATCGTACTGATGGCATCTTTATTCTGCAATTATAGACATTTTTACATTAAATCAGCTTTCACCGTAAATTAAATGAATATCGCACACATATATATATATAATTTAAATTAACGTTTGTTTGTTTTTTAAACTAAGCTATTTGCATTTATTTTTATGAGAAGCTCTCACCCACCCCATGTCCCTAAGACACCCAGCCCATGTCCCCTAGGTCCCTCTGGACTCCCTCACCCTCACTAGGACCCCCTCTCTTACCCTGATCGGCGGAAGTAAATCTCTGTGCCTCTTCTGCGCCTCCCCTGCCGGCACATCTATCTGCAGAGGCAGGGACCAACGTGACATCATTCAACTCCCTGCCTCTGCAGACAGACGCGACAGCAGGGGAGGCGCAGAAGACGCACAGAGATTTACTTCCGCCGATCCGTGTAAGAGAGGGGTTCCTGGTTAGGGGCTCCAGGCGGGGGGGGGGGGCTAGGGGACATGGGCTGGGTGCAGTGGCAGAGCTAGTAAATGGAGGGCCCTGGTGCAAAAAAAATATTTGCCCCCCCAGGGAGGTGGGGTAAAACATTTGTTTTGCCCCCTCAGGCCACCCTCCAGTGGCATATATGTACACACACACATATAAATAAATATATATAAATAAATAAATATATTTATATATATATATATATATACGCAAATATTATAATTATATATATATACATTTTCTTGTAAAACACCCCCATGTCCCCTCCACACCACCACTCACCTCTCCAACCCCATCAAGCAATATTCACTCCGCCAGGCCCCATCAGCAGTAGCATTCAACCCCCCACCACCCTCAGATGCCATATTCAACCCTCATCCCCCCAGGGTCCCCTCAGCAGCAATATTCACACCCCAACCCCCCAGGGCCCCTCAGGAGCACCATTCAACCCCCCCCCCCCCCCCCCCAAAAAAAAGAAGGCCCCCCTCAGCAGCATCATACACTCCCCCCACAAACAACGAGGCTCCCTTGTTGCATCATTTAACCCCCCAAGCCCCTCCACAGCCATATTCACCCCAGGGCCCCCTCCACAGCCATATTCCCCCCCCCCCCCCCCAGTGCCCCCTCCACAGCCATATTCACCCCCAGGGCCCCCTTAGCAGCCATATTCACTCCCCAGTAAACCCCAGGCCCCCCTCATTAGCATCATTCAACCCCTCAAAACCCCCAGGGCCCCTTGTTACCCTATTCACCCTCTCATGCCCCTGCACTGCATTCACCCACCTCCTCTTACTTGTGCCTTACAGTCCCTGTCCTGGATCCCATTGCTCAGAGGTTGGGTATCCATCCTCTGCCGGAGCTTCATACAGCAGGGTCACATGACATCATTAGGAATTCCCCTCCCCTGCTGTATGAAGCTCTGGCAGAGGATGGATACCCAACCTCTGAGCAATGGGATCCAGGACAGGGACCGCAAGGCACAAGGGGACATGGGGTGAGAAGGCTTCCCATCATAAAAAACCCACAAATAGCTAAGTTTTGCCGCCCTAAAATAGTGCAGCCCTGGCCCTTAGTCCATATGTAAATACGGCCCTGCATCCAGCCCTACAGAGTCTGTGTCTGCACATGCTGCAGAGGGTAGACCGATGCAGGGACTATTTGTTTGATTTTAGGCAGTAAAAACAGATCCTATAAGCACTTTGTAAGAAAATAAAGTACATGAAGGGAAACAAATACACCGGAAGGTCTTGTCTAAAATCTCACCTTATGATGAAGCAGGGGAGAGGGGGAAGAGGAGAAGAAGGAAAAATGAGAGAGAGAGGGGGCATTTGACAAGCAGGGTAGAGGAGGGAGATAAGGAGGGAAAATAAAAGAGAGGGGGCATGGGACAAGCAGGGGAGAGGGGGAAGAGGAGAAGGGGGAGAAAGAATGGGGATGAGACAAGCAGGGGAGAGGTGGGAGATAAGGAGGGAAAATAAAAGAGAGGGGGCATGGGACAAGCAGGGGAGAGGGGGAAGAGGAGAAGGGGGAGAAAGAATGGGGATGAGACAAGCAGGGGAGAGGTGGGAGATAAGGAGGGAAAATAAAAGAGAGGGGGCATGGGACAAGCAGGGGAGAGGGGGAAGAGGAGAAGGGGGAGAAAGAATGGGGATGAGACCAGCAGGGGAGAGGTGGGAGATAAGGAGGGAAAATAAAAGAGAGGGGGCATGGGACAAGCAGGGGAGAGGGGGAAGAAGAGAAGGGGGGGGGAAAGAAAGAATGGGGATGAGACCAGCAGGGGAGAGGGGGGAGATAAGGAGGGAAAATAAAAGAGAGGGGGCATGGGACAAGCAGGGGAGAGGGGGAAGAAGAGAAGGGGGAGAAAGAATGGGGATGAGACAAGCAGGGAAGAGGGGGGAGATAAGGAGGGAAAATAAAAGAGAGGGGGCATGGGACAAGCAGGGGAGAGGGGGAAGAAGAGGAGCAAGGGAGAGACAGAGAAGCCAAAGAAGAGGAGAAGGTGAAAAGAGATTCATGGATATGTGTATTCTCTCTCTCCCTCTCTCTCTCTCTCTCTCTCTCTCTCTCTCTCTCTCTCTCTCTCTCTCTCTCTCTCTCTATATATATATATATATATATATATATATATATATATATATATACATCAGGTTGTTGCAGTACATAGTGATACCTTTTTTTATTGGGCTCGTAACATTTTATGTAAAGTGACAAGTTTCTAACAAGCCTCTCTTTCTAAAAAAAAAAATATATATATATATATATAATACATTTGTGCTCACATTTGGATGTCTAAAAATAAGTTACAAATATATTTCCTGCTCAGGATTCAGAGAAATACAGTATTGCACTGCACTGGAAAACTGGGCAGGGACATGCAAATGAGTCTACAATGCATTTTCACTCTTTAATCCAATATATGAATATAGAGAGGGAGATCTGTCTGTCTGTCATATGCAAGATAACACAGTAAGGGAGAGGTTCTGCAATACTTCCCCCTTTAGTAGATCTGAATATGCTGAATAAGCCCCAGCAGCCATCCAGTTAATGTACGTAGCGTGTGCTAGGTGCCAGATTGCAAGGGTTTGGCGAGGACGCGCGCCGCCGCACTGTACAGCGCCTCTCCTCCAGCTGCATGTTGCTTGGACACTGTAACTGTCTGAAGCTTTTCCAAAAACCCAAGTTGTTTGACCTTTAGAAAGCAAGCGTTACAATGAGATCCCGCGCCGCGCTCACAGGTTGTATATCACTGAGCTTTTATGGTATCACTGACTAATCAAATCTATAACCTACAAATGCCTTAGAAGATGAAAAAGTCACATTACAGTCTTAAAGGAACACATGTACTAAACTCCACTTATTTTAACTGCAGTGAAAGGGTTAAAGAACCACCGTGCTTAATGGAAAAGTCTGATTTTTTTAACTATGCAACAAATGAATAACATTCACAGCCATTTAATCCATTAAAATAAAATACATTTAGTTGAATTTATTGGATTAAAAGTAGTTTTTCAACCTCAATTAAATTTAAAAAAGAAAAAAAAGAAAAAAATAAAGAAAAATAAAATAGATTTAGAGAAAATCAATTTGGCCAACATTGCGTGTGTAATGAGCTCTGCCATCTTGGATAACAAGTTGCTTGTAGGCTGAGGGTGAGAGATATCCTACAGGTATTTATTTCTATATGCATTCCTTTTGTGAAGTGGCTGTTCATAGTGACAGTCTTTCAATAGAAAGAATGGATCTTTCCTGTTTTCTGCCAGCCACTAAGTGGTGTGGACGACATTTTAATCAATTTCTTGTTAGTGTAAAGCTTATGATCTACCACTATCCAAACCATATACCTAAACCATAAACCTATACCCTAACCCTAACCATAATGCTATGAAATTGACTAAAATCTCGTCCGAAATTGACTAAAATCTGCCGGAAATATTGAAATGATTAGAGATCCTACTTGCATTGAAGGTTATTTTTCATTCCTCCCAGGTGTCTAATCCTGGTATTACCAAATAAATGTATATATATATATATATATATATATATATATATATATATATATATATATTTATACATGATATAATATTTATTATTAAAGGCTGTTTATAATTATGAATTTTAAGGTTTCTAAAAGATTTTACCAGTTGTCGGGTTCTTTATAAGAGCATACTATAAATATGATACTTCAGTGATCCTTTAAACTGCTTTAAATATTTTAAGATATATTTTGCATAAAATTGAGTGAATTGGGGTCTGGATACCATACTTTTATTGCCACATCAGGACCCCCTCTTTCCGTGGTGGAGCTAGTGAATGAAGGGTCCTGGGACACAATAACTCGGGGCTCATTTCCAACTTCTTTATCTTAAGGGTCAATAAAAAAAAGCCCAAAATATACGTAGATGAACAGATGACTCCCTGTGGTGATCAGATCACCTTTTTCATGAAGTACGGTAATTATATGCCATTCTCATGTAAAACATTAATATTCCTCATTTACAGCCAGTAGCAGAGGACCCCTACCTTTTTGTGGGTTCCGGTGCTTTGCACCTTCTGCACCAACAGTAGCTCCTCCACTGCCCTCCTTGACATCACATGAAATATTTACCAGGACGTCAGGTCCAGACACTTCCTCATGATAACCCATCTTATATCATTCACAGGGCGCATCCCAGGATGTCTTGTATCCATTTGCTGGTAACTCACCTTGGGGTAGGAGCGAGCAATGCCCCCGGCTTCCAGTGGATCAGCTTTATGGTGAGTTTACTTCATCTTAAAAGCTTTTGAATTGGTTAAACTTTAACAATCACAAACATTTTGATGTATTTTCTGAATCCATTGGGGGAGGGGTGTGGTTGACATTTTCTATAATATTTCGTTTTTTTTTTAAATCAAGAGCTAAATGCACTTTAATTTAATTTGGCGCCACTTAAAGGCCTGGCATAGCTAAGTAACTGCTTATATTATCTATATTGGGACCTGTCTCACTCTTTCAAGCAATATAACGAGTCAGTGTGTGATCTGGGGGTTAGTTTAGCGCGGATTCACATGGACCACAATAAGGATATCAAGAGACTATTTACTTTTAATTTGTTTAATGAAATTAATTCTATTATCTTGCAATTTCGTAGTTACCAAAATATTTTCTACAATGTATTCTATACATTGTACTAGCAGCTTTTTTCTACAGTAAATCATCTATGAAATATTCAGAATTGATTTTGCAGTTCCTGTATGATAATGTGCAGCTCATAGTGCTTGATAAGAATGAGAGAGGGGTCTAACTGCCAGGTAACATTGAGAGTCTTTCTTTTGGCCACTACAGAGACAGATAAGCAGATTAATCCTAATAAGCAAATCAAAGCGGGTAATTAATATGCAAGAGCTGCTCATTTACATATAAATACAGCAAAAACAACATTAAATTCCCCGTGACTGACTCACTTTAGAAAAAAAAGGATATTATAGCCCATAGACAGTTTTTAATACCCTTTAGGAATAACCTAAAAAACAACTTAATTTGTCCCTTTAAGGCACTTCTTAAATGAACAGAGAAAAAAGTGGGTTTAGGTTATAGTTGGTGCCCAAAGCTGGTACAGTTGTAGTTATGGTTGGGGTTCAAGATTAGGTTGGTTTTTAATTAATGTTCAAGTTATTGTAAGTCTGGGGCACAGAATCAGGGGCAAGCATAAGGCACCGGGCTAGAAGTGGGCAAGTCACACAGATCGGACCTTCTCAAAAGCCCGTCCTAGAACCAGCGCCAGACTCTGTAAGGTTGAGAGGTACAGACACAGATTGCGGTCATTTCTTCAAAAATGTTATTTTATAAGAATAAACATTATTTTATAATGGAAGATGTGTAACATTATACACAATTGTGTTGTGTTGTATCATTGGGATCTGTCTCAGGATATGCAAAATGTGGCTATATCCGGGCAAGGAATCGAGCAGAACCAGATGGATGCCAATGGATTTGTGTCATTCTACTGTTATCTCACTGTACAGTGCCTGTGGGGTCATCGTAAAATAACACCCTATGGTATTGTGTAGTTATAATTTTATGGATGTGACGTAGATGATTGTTCTCAGTACTGTAATGTGGTCAGGATCAATGTTGTTGATGACTATTGTTTGGGGTGTGGCTAGCCCTTTAATAGTCAATGCATTGGAGCACCTCTTGTAGGCAATGTGGGTTTCATGATTTGAGTTAAAGGCATATCTAAGTTTCCTGGGGTATGATGCATCGTGTAAAGGAGAATCAGTAGTGTATGAAAACATTTTATTTTGCATGAAAAAATACCAAAATAAACATTAACAAACTCACACTGATGTTTGCTAAATCTCGTGAGTTTGCAAGCAGCAGCTTTTGTCAGTTACCACCCCTTGATATCCCTGCTAAAATTATCATATAAATCATAATTTATTTTGGCCAATCACAGGCAGCGAATACATTTGAATTAATTGTAACAATCAATGATGGCAGTTTGTGCAGGATGGAATTATGGGATGTGTAGTCTTCTTGCAGAAGGAAACAGAAGGAGCCCAGACACTGATCTGTAGATCTCTGCATTGAACTGCTGCTGACTTGAAGGTTAGTAAATGGTTCAAATCCTTATTTGAATGCAGTGTTTCTATTGGGCGGTACACTGTGCCAATGTAGGCAGCACTGGGGTGTGGAAAACAAGTTTTATTTTTAAATAAAATAAACCTGTATGTGTATAGAATGACTCCATGCAATGTGTGTGTCTGATATAAGCAGCTTGTGTGGGATTAGAGACAGGGAAACTTACATATGCCTTTAACCTCTTAAGTACTGGGGTCTATGTTACCCTTGCCGTTGATATGTGTTATGTGGAGGTGTATTATTGCTATTAGTTGATCTTCCCATATGTATATTGACTCAAACATATTAATTATATGAATTATTTTTTATTTCCACATTTGTGCCTATGGGACTGTTAAGTATTAACTTCTAAGGCACTTACAGTATTGTACTGTCTGTTTAATTGCCTATGACACGTCTTAGCAAGGCTTTTGAAAGCATAGATGGGTGCTCTTCGGCGCACATAAATATTTGTTATGAAATCTCCTAAACTTACGAGTTGTGCGTCATAGTAATTTACGAGTGCAGTGCAAGTTAATAATTTAATAGCCTTTGAATGAAAATCAATGGAAAAGCATCATGGAAAATTATGAATATGGGTTGTTTTCGAGTGTTTTTAGTGGCTCACTTGCAGACAAGTAAAACGCGTGAATTGAATCGCTGTTATTTTACTTCATTTATAACGCGCCAACATATTTTGCAGCGCAGTACAGGGGTTAGGTACAGTATAAACAATAACCTCACAATGAAATATAATGGAAGACCCTGTTATTGAGCTTTCAATCAGATATACACCGTGCTTTCCCTAAAGCACCTCACAAGAGTGAAAACTCACAGTATTGAGTCCTTCAGTTGTGTCTGACTCTCGGTGACCATATGGAGGAAGCATGCCAGGCACATCTGTCAGTCATTCTGGTTATGCTTATCCGTATGGAATTCTTGGCAAAGATATTGGAGTGATTTGACAGTTCCTTCTCCAGTGGACCACGATATGTCTGACCTCTCTGCTATGACCTGCCCATCTTGGATGACCCTACATGGTATAGCTCACAGCTTCATTGAAGTACATAAGCAATGACAATGCAGTGATGCAGAAGGGAGATTAATAGGTCTTGAAAAAAATATCTGTAGATTCTTACCTGTTTTACAGTGCTGGGTATATGCTAAGAACATAAATACAACCTTTAATATAAGTTACTAACCTTTTAACTTAATATGAAGGTGTTCCACAAGGTGTCTCCTCCTCCTGCCAATTCATAATGAAAATACATCCTGGGATATGACTTGGGATTGGCTGAGAGGTCCTTCATTGTACATTAAAGTTCAATGAGTAAAATTTTAAAGTTATATTTGCATATTTTTTTTAAATTTACTAATGGTTCGGAAAAACATTTTTTTAAATACATTGGTCATTTAAATTAACTTTTCCACCATTTGATAAATAAATTCAAGGAGAATAAAGAAAGCCCAGTTATTATTCCCATATTTTCTAGTCCTTTATCTAAATATAGTATATTAAAAGCGAAATATTACTTATCTTTTAAAACTCTGAATTATATTACTTATACACCTGCAGTATACTTTGCTACCGTAATGTTCTAGTTATTAATCAGATTGAAGGCTGTCTGTCGCTGTGTTCTCACATTAACATAACATATGAAACAGAGACACATCTTGCTCACCGAATTTATTCGAATTTGCACCTTGTCAGATATCCATCTGTTTCGGTTTTTGATTGGCATAATAACGGTACATAATGTATGCATATTTTTAGAGAAACGCTAATTAGTATTGGCATCTATTATTCTTACCTCTTAAGCTACGATGACAAAAAAACATTTTTATGTAACCAATTCATTTTGTAAATTGATGTTTTTTTCAGTTTTATTTATTCTTTAAAGAATCAAATTTGAAAGTTTAAGGAGTATTGAAGTTTGGGAAAAACGTCACATGTTTAAAACCACTTCAGATCTGCCATTACTACACTGATTCTGTTAAAGCACCATTGTATTATAGGAAACTTCTCACATGTTTGTGAAGTAACAAATAATAACGTTCAAACCAGGAATATAAACCATTTTAGAGAAATTAAATATTTTTTAAGATTCTGATTTGTTATAGACCGTATCCATCTTGGCTGGCTTGAGCATGTCATGATTGCTTGGAGACTGAGGACAAATCATTATCTTCTGAAGTGGTATGGAATTTGTTAAATCATTGCAGTTTTTGGTATTTGATACCTGCCCACTTCAGCCACACATGCTCAGAAGCAGGCAACGGCAACATTAACTGAAAGCCCTATCGTTATATTTAAAATTGATAGTCACCACTTATGTGTAACTCTGGGTAAAATGTTGGCCTTTTATAAAATTAATTTATTTACCAGGCCCAGAGGGAAATATGGAGGAGCTAAACACGGCTATACATGGAGGAGCCAGGCACTGAAAAGGCAAAAAGGAAACTGGATAACCACAGAGAGGGCACAATATGGAGGTGCCCAGGTGTTTATGGGCCAGATATGGGGATGGCAGGATATTGAGGGGCAGGGCATAGAGGTGTCCAGTGAGAGAAAGAAGCATAGGGCATATCACATTGTGAAATATAGAGGTGCCAAGAGAGAGCTGGGTATAGAGTAGTGTGTGTCCCAGAGAGAAATATGGAGGAGATAAACATTGCAATACACAGAGGAGCCAGGCACTAAAATGGTAGAAACTAAAGTGGCCAACCACAGAGAGGGCACAATATAGAGGTGCCCAGGTGTTGATGGTTCAGGTACAGAGATGGCAGGATACTGAGGGGCAGGGCATAGAGGTGTCCAGTGAGAGATGCAGAATAGAGAGGGGTCAACACAGCAGACTGTTAATGGGACAGGTACAGAAATGACGAGGGGTCAGCTGAGAGTTTAGTGGGGTCAGCACAGAAATGGCAGGATATAGAAGGGTTAGTAACAACAATGTGATGATTTTGAAGGACCCCCGGGGCGAAACCAGCATGCTGGTATCTGCAGCGGGGGTCCCTTGACAGGGTAGGACCAAGTGCCTACTGAGGAAGCTGGGGGGCGGGCCTCGCGCTAGAGGTGCGGTGGCTCCGCCCCCTTAGGAAGAGTGGGCGCCATTTTAGCTTCACTCCGCAGCAGGCAGGGAACCAGGCACCCACCCACCCTGTTGTAAGAGCATTTGATATTGTTAAGTTTTATATATTTATAAAAAAAACATATATATATATATATATATATATATATATATATATAAATAAATAAATAAATAAATAAAGAATGTGTAAAAGTATAATAAGAAATATTGTAATATATTAAGTCATTATTCAGGAGATTTGTTGCTCATGTGATGAGCCTATGGTTGTTTATAGGTGGTTTGTTGCAGCAGAGTTTTTAATAAGTTGTGTTGGGGCGGGTGGGGGAGTTGCCCGGGCCAATGGTGAGAAGGGGCCGTCCCTACCCCTGGGAAGGTGTGACGACGGCACAGAGGTTGACCTCTTGAGCGTGGGCTCAAGGGATGGGGTTACTGCCAAGCCCGGGGATCCTCCCCCGTTGTAGTGAATTTACATATGCCATTTGCATATGATAACAATAAAACTCGCTGCGGCCAGTTGTACCTCCAACAGTTGTGTTGTGTCATTTTTGGGGGTCAGGGACTTTGGGTCTTGCCGGGTCAAGAGTGGATAAAATAGGCAATGCACATAGATGCCAGGATACCGAGAAGCCAAGCATAGAGATTACAGGGTATGGAGACGTCTGATATGATATCACCTGCTGCTGTACGTGATCCTCATCATTCAAGCTATTTCTTTGTATAAAACATAAGGAAATGTATGATAGATTCTAATTCTTTTATTTTCTCTCTTTAAATTATTCATTTACTGCTTACCTATTATAACAGGAGAGGGATGCCCAGTGTTAATAACCAATTTACCACCATGCATTCTTTAAAATAATACATTTTACTAGTTACTAACATTTCTGTTTAGGCACAAGTAACTGGTAATATGAGGTTCAAGTATCAATAAAATAAACCGACAGAGTAATATTCATAAAAATCAGGAGGAACTCAATTTTCAAATCATGGCTTCATAAATCTCATGTTTGTGAGGCCTTTATCTCTAGTGAAGAAGTCTTGTGTTAAACCTGCATGATGAACGTGTCGTGAATTGTTTCTTTTACATCAGTCCAACAAATCACGCTGCCCAATATTGCTTTTTTTAAGTGATTTTGTGTTTGCAAGAAGTAAAAATTATATTTTTAAATAAGAAAATAAATCTGGAAAGCACTATTTATTCTCTTAAAAACTGAATTTCAAAATTTGCCCGCAGTATTTTATAATTCATGCAAATAAATAGTGTTCACATTTGAATGTCTAAAAATAAGTAAAAAAAAACGTATTTCCTTCTCAGAATTCCAAGGAATACAGTTATTACACTGCACTCTGGGAAGCTGGACAGGGACATCAAAAATAAGAATCAAAGAGTGAAAATGCATTGTGGGCTCATTTGCATGTCTCTGTTCAGTTTCCCAGAATGCTGTGCCTTAACTGTATTTCTTGGAATTCTGAGCAGGAAATATGTATTTTAACCTATTTTTAGACTTTCTAATGTGAGCACAAATGTACTCTTTATTTACTGTACTACTCTACGGTGGACGCTTCTATTAAGCTTTTACCCCACCCTAAGCTAAATGATGTTGTGGTTAATGGATGCAATAAAGAACCAGATTTGGTAATTTTCCCTAAATTAGACCGTTTTGAACAAGGCTTAAGGATATGTGACAGGAGGATGAATGCTGTAAAGGTTTGTGCCGAACAATGCGTGGCAGTGGGCCCTCTTTGGCATCCCAGGGGTTAACAGGCCCTAAGGCAGTCCCGTGGCACTTTAAGACAAGCTGTGTCAGCCTGCACCCAGCGTGGCATCTCCTTTCTGATGTGTGTGAAATTCAGCGCACAAAGACTCCTCCTTATCTGTGCAGGAACTAAATAAATACAGAAAGCCTTTTGTTTCCTTGACGACTCACTCGTGACTGTTTTGACTAACGCCCTCCATCTTGTTTATGCTTTTTAGGGCTTTGCACTAATGGCAAGAAATAGACACTTACGTGTCCCCCCTGCTGCCAGGGGAAGCACATTATTTGGGAAGGATTTTATTTATTTCAGGGGAATGTTTCTTTTCTCTTATTTAGCTTTTTTCTTCCTTTTATTATCTTAATTCCTCCTTGGCACAGAGGTAGTGGGAGGGCCAGCGGGCATGATGCCAGCAAGGCCTAACCTGATAACGCAGAGTAGGATGGAAGGAGACGAGCTGTGATAAAATGGCAGGAGATTAAGCTGCATTCTTAACCAGTTCATGGCGCACTGCTCCACAATATATATATATATATATATATATATATATATATATATATATATATATATATATATATGTGTGTGTGTGTATATATACTGTATGTGTGTATATATATATATATATATATATATATATATATATTAATGTGTGTTTACATGTGTGTATATATATATATATATATATATATATATAATGCTTATGTGTGTGTATCTATCTATCTATCTATCTATCAAATGTATAGATAGATAGATAGATAGATAAGTCTCAATCCATATAGAAAGTTTTTGGTTATACAATGAGTAAGAAGAGGAAGACTATGGTTTGCGGATGCAGATGGGACCCGTTTTCAAAAATTCCATGGGATTATATGGGGTGGTAAGTGGATGGGAAGGGTGTGAAGAAAGCAGTAAATATCAGTAGTGAGAAGAAAGGAAAAGCAAATTGTGGAAGTGAGAAGAGAAACGAGCGGAAGTGATTGTGATGGTAGAAGATTTGAGAGAAAATGAAGAGAAAAGGTGAAAAGATGGGGAAAAAGAGGAATAATAGAGAGGAAAAAGATAGGAATAGACCGATGATAGAGAGGTAGATTGGAAAAGGTGTAGAGATTGGGGAAGGTGTACAGTAGAAATTGTGTAAATCTCAGCGCAAGCATGGCGGCAAGGAGAAGGATGTTCAGACATATAATTCTGAAGTATATATAGGGTCTGACAGCACGATCCAGTAAATGATGGACGGAACCAATAGTTATCGATTATTGTGTAGACAGAACAAAGGGTTTTGAGAGCATATTATCAGGAGAGGACATTGCAGCAGTTTCACTAGAAGACTTGTCTAGATCAAGATTCCAAGCTTCACAGTTGCCCTATTGTAGTATATGCCGTATGATTGGCTGGAACGCCCTCCTCTGTTGTTGGTTGAGCAAAAAGGTGGATCACATTGTGGACTGGGAGGGTTGTAAGTTTAGCATCATGTTGGGTGAGATTTTATTGGATTGGCTGCAAGGTTGGTTCCATTGTTTTGGCTTATTGTTCCTTCAATGGTATTAAGCATTTAGAGTATTATCGGGTTAGCAGCAAGGTTCTTGTTGTGGAGGGTATATTGTAGGTGCGGAGCAAGGTAGATACCATTAGTCATGATGGCATCACAGTGGGTTATTGTCAGATCGGTAAAATTTTGGGTCAGCAACGAGATATAGCAGAGGCGTTGAATCAACAAAAATATAGGTAGTTGAAATGTACCATTCACACAATTTTAATGTCTATCTTCCCTTAAATAATTGTAATAAGTCAGTACAAGTTATTTTCTCTAATCTTAAGCAGTGCCAATATATTTGAAAGGCAAGTGCTGAAATATATAATATATATTGTGTAGACCAGTGGTGGATAACTCATCATGTGTTGAAGCAAAGATCATCTTATAATCTGAATACACAAGCAGAGAGATCCAGAAAAACAGATTAGGTTGAATTGCAAATTTGTTTTTATTAAGGCCTTATGTTATAGGTTAAAATTTAAAATTCAAAAAAAGTCAAGAATAGAATTTAAAAAGTTCTAAAAAAAATAAATAGACAAATGTATACAATATATTGTGCAATAATAAAAAAATAAAATTTTTAAAATGTTTTCTCCTTAATTTATTGGTTATGCATCAGGGACAGGCCCATTAATGGAATGGGGCTGGGAAATTATTAGACACATCCAAAAGGGGTTGATATATCATTAAAATATAGTAGGCCAAAATGAAAAGCAATATTAACGAATTAGTCTTGATTTTCTGATGTCTCCCATAACATGTAAGTGTAGGGCTACAGTGTAAATATTATTTTATAGAGCATTAAATACTCACTATAATTTATAATGTCATTTTTTTTAACATAATATTTTTGTCAAAATTTTCTCTATGGCAGAACATTATAATTAGTGGCACTGGATGGTAATTAGTGGCACAGTGAACTAGATCAATGTGTTGAATGGAACAAAACTGTGTGAGCAAAATTTGTTTAGTTCTTTATACCGCTAGAGAAAGGTGTATATATCAAGAACAAGTTATAGAAACTTCAAGACAATATAATTGCCAGTTTTTAGGAAATAGCCCAGAACCCCCAACATATCAGTTAAAATATGTAAAGACGCAGAATAGACGGGTAAGTGGAGATGTACAATCGCATTTTTACTTTTAATTTGATTGTGTTGCCCATAACATCTTTTTTATATCAAATGATATAAATGCCATAATATGTTACTGTGATCCTCCATATTATTGGATTGAGTTCATCCCCTCCACTGGCAGCTGGCCAGTTGGGGTCAAGTGTTTGGGTAACATGGTAAGAAGGATTTATCTTTGAAGAAATACTATTATCCTTCTCCATATTAGATTAAGGGTTACCACAGAGTTCAAATGTCTCTGTGGCTAATCTTACATAGCTGTAGGATTTTTGTGGTATATTAGTGATTTGTTGTGATTCACTGTATAATTGAAACAACTGGATTTGTGGTTAGTGACTCCATAATCTTGAGTCACATAAGGGATTCAACGTGTAGAACAATAGACAAATCTTTTTTTAAGCTAGAAAAATATTTTAAAATATTGATAACTTACTATGAAGCTGTTTTATTGGGGAAGCACTGATTACATGATGTATCCTCCCTCTGCCAGTTCTCCTTTGAACTCAGGTCATATACTGAGATGTTTTTCTATCAAATCATGTGATTGGATAACATGCAACACTCACTATAAAAGATAATAATGAGGAGAGGGCAATATATAATAAGTGGAATAGCTTAATAGTACGTTAAATGTGCATGATTTTTTATCTTTTTTATAAAATGATTATTATTACTCTTTATTTATAAAGCGCCAACATTTTCCATAGCGCTGTAGAATAGAGTATAGTGGGTATAATAAGCAATTTACATATATCAAATTCTAAGATAAGTAGAAATCTAAATACAGGTACAGTGCAATGCAAATATCAATCAGTGGTGTATTTATTTTGATCTTATAGGATAGTGTCGATCCTCTAAAAGTCTTTTTCATATAAATATATTTTATTAAAGTACTTTTTATTGATTAACATGCTGATGATAGAGAAAAAATATTGCTTTTCCATGATTCTTTAACTACCACATAAAAACCTATTTCTGTCAGTTCAGTTTGGGTCATATGAACATTTACTTTTTGCCTCATCAAAGCTTCAATGGTAGAGAAAAACATGAAGAATTATTCACTTGCCACATCATCTAAAATCGCCACGGCTCCTGTCGTTTCTGCAATAAAAGTCATGTTTTTACTATAAATAACCCATAACTGTTACGGTACAGTGACATACAACAGGTAGATTCAGTGCTCAGAGTTGAACATTAATTTTAATGGTACGTCTACATTAACTCACAATGCATGGGGAGATGTTCATCGACCGCAAGCCATCGCTTAGATTTCATGACCCCTAGCACCATGTCAAGAAACATTGTGGGAATTTTTTATGTAGCAGAAAGTGATTCCCACTATAGTGAGGAGCTCCACCGACACTGCAGAGTTAAATATTAGCACTGGCGGCAAGGTGCAGAGTAAGCATGAATATTCATGCATTCTTGGGACTGTTTTAGGTGGAAGCTGCCAACAAGAACCTCAGTCTGGGTTATAAACATCAGTGGGCCTCTTCGGTGGCGCAGAGCATTTGTCTTGTTTATACTACATATATACAGTACAACCGTATCGTATACACAAAAAATAAACAATGCAGCTTGGCCAGGGGAAATGCAAAAAGAAGAGTGGTTTTAATTACTAAAATAAAGATTATCTGTGCAAATTTTATGCAGAGATTTCTATCCCTACAAGTCGACCCTTGTAAACTATTAAACAGGCACTCGTGCTTTGAATCGGATTTGGATTTGCGTTCACTGATTTATAAAGAACGTATGTACTCAAGACCAGTGCTAAATAAATGCTCTAAAACTGGAGATAATGAGCCTTGACTTTTGGAAAGGTATGTCTTTAATTAATATTATTAGAATCTTTTTATCATCAAGTGTATAGAATGAATATTTCCTTTTGGTGTAGAAAATCTGAATCCAGTCCAGTTTTGAAATCTGGTATAAAAAAGCAGAACTAACAGCTTCTCTGGACTGATAATTATCCAAGAAGCTCGGGGTCAGTTGCTTTCTTAGAGGTACAGCAGGAACACATTTTCACAGTTTTATCGAGATTATTATGATGAACTTTTACAGTTGAATCTTCTAAAATGCAAGTTAGTTTATTGAATTTTATGTCACATATATTGTCTCATGAAACACTACAATTATTTTATCTATGCAAAATAGCTATGTAGGCCACTTGCTTTATATGTATATATAACTTTAAATTGTGACAAAAGTACAAAACATTTAAATACAGATATTTGTATAAATATTTGCAAACACTACACCGAAGGTGTATATTAAGATTGTTTTTGTTTGCAGTATTTTTTGCTTATTAAACAGTGTAATTGGATGTAAAGTAAAACAGATTTTCCTTTGCTCTTTGCTTATACATTTTTTGATTTATTAACAAAAAATATATTTCTGATCCCGTTGATCAAATCGAAAATCTATTTTCTTGGTATACAAAGTAATTTGTAGATTATATATTTACTTTATATCCTATATTATGGAATAGTGGACACGTTAAAGGAGTTAAGTGAACTAGTTGGATAACCACTCATTTATTTTTATTTCTACAGTGTGTGTGTATATATATATATATATATATATATATATATATATATATATATATATATACATATATATACATAGTCATACATATATTTTGATTTCTATTCGTATGTACAATAAATAAGTAGTACATGTGTTTTCACATTTTAATGTCTAAAAATGAGTTAAAAAGTTTATCTTTAGACATTCAAATGAGAAAACAGATGTACAACTTATTTACAGTACTGTGTATGGTGGAGGACATCTATCACTCTTTTGACCACCATAAGTTATATATATATATATATATATATATATATATATATATATATATATATATATATATATATATATATATATATATATTTATATGTATGTGTGGTGTGTGTATATATACACACACCATACAAACATATTAGATAAATATATATAATAAACAAGATCAAAAAGATGTGGAGTCTGGTGAAGGTAGAAGAGAAAGAAAGAGGAAATTATATTGAAAATAGCTGGTGGATTATATTTACTTTGAATTAGCTGATGCTGTTTAAATTACTAACGGACGAGGGAGGGGCTAACCTGGGGTGGGGTTGTGCTGTCAAGAAAAAAAAAGGTATTTTAAATTTGCTGTTCTCAGCACATTTTTTTTTCTTGTGAAGAAGGTAGCACTTCCACTTGAGGCTGTTGAAATTGAAGCAGGTTTTTACCAGTCTTTGATCCTCTCATCCAGCCTTAAATTCTGGCATCGCAGAGAGTCATTACTGTCTCAGCTGATTGTTTGTTAATTGGCAAATGTAAAAAGAGCATAAGACATGATTTTTGTTTCATTTTTTGTTAATTTTCCCTGTTCTCTTTCCTCCTTGATTTTAGATTTCCCATTTGTTCTTTTACTTGTGTTTTTATTACCTTGTTTTTTTTTATTTTGAATTGTTTGTAATTTGCTTTTATGTTCCATAGACTTTGCATATCCCTTTGTAGAAAATTCTGAAGAAATATGTCTAAGAAAATCTAAAATTAAATGAATGCCAATTTATTTTACTGTTTAAAACTGTGTACTATTACATTTTTCATATTTGATCACTGCTTGAGTTTCAAAAAAGCTAAATCTAAAACAAAATAATAGGATTAATAATAATCCTTTATTTATTTATTTATTTATTGTTTTACTATTTTATAGAAAACCTTAGTGATTAGGTTTATAGCAGTTAACATCCAGTTTTTAGCCACGTCAAGAAAATATAAAATCTGTATTAATAATGGCTTCTTAATGGATCATTATTTCTGTTTTAATTACTTTAAGTTATACAAAAATGAAGAAGAAAATAATTAAATACTTTTCCTTAGTTGAAACTTGTATAATGTTTAGCAACATGTCTTTTATAGAGCTATAACATTTTTTTACTTGGCACAAAACATTAAAATATATCAAGAAATGGAAAATATTAATATCTGTTGAATTAAGTAAGTAGAATTTAAAAAAAACTTAAGAAAGCAAACTATATAGGGAAAAATAGCAAAGTGAAAATAAGAATGGATAAAATTGAAACAGGGATATAAAAAGGATGTCAAATAAAGACAGAAACAGGGAAGGGATTACAAAAAAAAAAAAATAGGAAAAATGCAAGGGATGGAAAATGCATGCCTCCCAAGGAGACAAACCGAGGAAATAAAACAGATATTAACTTGTTCATGGCCAGAGCTGGAGATAATACAAAGTATTTCTCTCCAGTCTTGGAAGGGTTACAATGCTTTGTAAGGCTGTACAATAAGTTTGCTTCAGAATGTGCCAGGAGCTGTATAATGAGGCAGTTAGTCACAGTTTGGACGCAACTATGGGAGCGAGAGAAAAAAACCTACTGGAAGAGCTGTGGATTCGATTTTGAAGGGTTAGTCTTGGGTAACACAAGGCTGCCAATCCTTGAGCTGATGTCCCAGCCATTGCTTCTCAGACATTGAGCACTGTGTTCGTGTCTGTCCTTTTGTCAACCTGTTAAATGTGGATATTTGTCCTGTCGGAGACGACTTCCTGTAAATTAACCCTCTATGTCCCTGACACTTCTGCACCTCATTGAAGGATGCTAAAATATTTAAATGCACATTCCACTAGTCGGAACATTTGTGTTGTTCAAATCTAAAGAAATTAAGACCAAATACTTCTCTAATAATATAAATGTCATAATCAAATTTGGGTGCATTATATTTCATAGCTTTACTAAGTAAGTACAGTTACATTACTTGCTATATTGTCATAAAACATGTTGATGTTCTATATGTAGAGGAAGCTAATAATGTAAATAATCGACAATAACTCCTTACAAAAAACTTGGACACCACAAACCATGTAGTTGTAATATGGTGTCACAAATGCTTGATCGACCATAGTGTAAGAATTGTTTCACCCTGTAAATGACAAATTGAAAGACAAAGAGGAATTGTTACTAATTTATACTAATAAGTGCAAAAAAATCACAGCTATTAAATAAAACAAAAAGGATAAATGCATTTTTAATACACATCTTATATTTATTATCAAATTTACATTGAGTATTTTAGTATCAAGATAATTATTATATTAATTTTTGTATTACAAACTATGCACTTTTTATAGATATATACAAAGAGAGCATATTTTTTCTTATAGCTATTTAATAGATGTATATACTATGGAGTGATATATTTTAAGTAATAAAAGAAAAGAGTTTATCTTTTAAAATAAGCATATTTTCAGGATAATGTTTTTTATTTTTATGTGACACTATACAATACATATTAAAAGCAATTATAAACTTACATATTATTCTAGTGTATTACCTAAATATTTTTTTATTTTACTTAGAGTATCGATATAAATGTCTGGTAAACTAATAAAAAGCAACAGTACTACGATTCCAATGTAAATGTTAAAGTTTTTTTGGGGATTAAAATGGTATAATTATGAAATGGGGTAAAAAGTGGAGTAAAATAAAACATTTTAATGAGCCTATTTATCAAATGATAGGCTCCTAATATATCTCTGCATCTTAACATATCTTTATTCTACAATTTAATGAATTTCAGGAATGCCGTATACAAATTCTTTTTTTTTTTTTTTTAGAAACAGAATACAAAGACCTGACACGTTTTATTATGATTTGTAAAGATTGTCCTTTTTTACAAAGAATACTAATGTTACAGCAATTTTTATGACACATTATTTTTTACTCTCCCTCTTTTAGGAGATTCAATAAACACACAAACAAGTGATATATATATATATATATATATATATATATATATATATATATATATATATATACATATATATGGATAAAGAATGCTATAACAACTCAAATATTTTTTTATGTAGATAATTTATTTACCCATTTAATAGTTAATTCATATTCAAAATGTCTTCAGCATTCAACTTTTGATCCATTGGTGTTTTAAAATAGTACTATCCTGAGGTATATTCATATAACCGGATCTTTTGTAATTATCTGTAATTACTACCAATTTGTTTTCTGTTATATACAAATATCTAATATAATATATAATTGAATAACTTTTAAAACTCTATTATGCTAAAATTAATTATTTACATTTTTCTCTTTCTCTTATCTAAGCAACATGTGCTTGTTTAAATAAGTTTATACATATTCCAAGAGCATTTGTGATGTGGAAAAAAACATATTTTCTTTAATTGCTTCCTAATATTTTTCTGTATTTTTTCTGTAGAATTTTTTTTATTTTCTATCATTTTTTTCCTAATATTTTTCTGTACTTTTTGGATGTTTTTTACAGCAAAAAAAATACAGATTCCAGAATTAATCCTGGAGAATGACAGGTGGGTTGTAGTTGGTAATACCCTCAAGTGGACCGCCAAAAAGATTTTTATAGATGAGGGAAACAAAGAGCTTTAAAACCCTGAAGGGTTTATTCTTTAAGTGTTCACTTGAAACTTTGGGGATTTCCAATGTTTTGTGCCTTATCTCAAACGAACTTCACGAACTAGTCCATTTGACGGTATCACTTACTACAAGTCACAAACGTTTCAATGAGACTGTTAATTGCTTCTGCAATCAATTACACTTGTATCTTTAACAGCACATTACTACTTAGATATGTTTGCTGTGGTATTATTGCTGTGGCATTTTTTATTTTTGAATACTATAAAACTGTATCTGCTTTATATATTGTTATATGCATGTCCTATAAGTCTGTAATGTGTTTTATTCATAGTCTACACATGACAAAATTATAAATTATAGACTGTTGCAAAATTAATTTAAAAGGCATGGTTACATTACCCCCTTCTCAAAAAAAAACAAAAAAAAACTTAACACTTAATTTTAATATTTATCACAACAAAGAGGGGAATTTACTAAGAATTTTCTCACCTGAGATGAGAGGGGTTGTAGTCTCGATTTTTCCCCATATGAAATAATGCATAGTAAATCAAAGGATGTCTGTGAGATGCACTTGAGATGCTTAGCAAATTTTCCTAAAATCAATTTTACTAAACTACTATATGTATTTGCTTTTTGATAATATGTAATAGTTTTATTTTGCAATGTTCAAATAATTGATACAATAATATTAATATTCTTCAAAAAATTATTTAGCAAGGTCATTGGGGTATATTTATGAAACCGTAAAAAACAGGAAAGTGGGGATAATAACGCTAATTATATTTTATTCTATTCAGCGTACTTGTCAACTGGGGTAAATCTTAATCCAGTTAGGCTCCATAGAAAACATAGGAAGTGGGGTTATTTATTCTACTTTTTAATCCCATTTTTACCCATTTCACAAGAATATACAAATGTGGAATCAACATTTAATTTAAATTTAGTGAAATTAAAGGACATAGTTTCTGATGCCATCAAACATGGAGTGCTTACAGATTAAAAATATATAATTACAATAATCTTCTTTAATATTACACTTACAATATAACAATATTTTGTCGATCTGTAATTGTCATACTTTATGGATGGTTTGATTGGGAAGCAGTAGTATATTGTAATATTCTGCCCTTTATTCTCAAACTGATACACTGTACATTTTTGCTTATGATGGGAAAGTGTGTACATATTGTTTTTATTAAGCATTTTTTATGGATACATAGATATTTCAGTTTTTTGAAATCCATTTCACCCTGGAATAAATTAATTGGTAAGTGTTTTTTGCAAATTCGATAATTGTTTTGTTCACCAAAATGTGAGTGGGTATAGTTAACATGAATTAATCAGTGTCCTTTTGAAATGGAATAAACTGCTAAATTATATGATTTATAAGAATAAAACATATATAGTATTTAAATAGTAGCGCATATTGTGTTTGCAAGGTGTTGGTGTATTATGTAGTGAAAAGGTTATTCCACGATTACAGGGGCGCTTACTAGGCGTCTCAAGTGGATTAGATGTGCATCATTTTATTTACTAACCATTGTTTCTTATAGATGAAAATTGAAATCACAGCCCTTCTCACTTCATCTCCGCCACTTGAGATGCTTGGTAAATTTCCCAAATAATAAGATCCAATTCTATATTTTACCAAATCATTACAAATATTGTTTACTCTGTTCTCCTAGTTACAATATATATATACATATATATATATATATATATATATATATATATATATTAAAGAGTGAAGCTTCAGGCTTGATAACAAGAGGTTAAACATATCGAAAGCTTGCAATATAAATAAGGTGTATATCATAATATGCTGCAATACTCAGTATAAATATATATATATATATATATATATATATATATATATATATATTCCTAATTCCTATTCCTTATTTGTACTACTGTACTTTGTACGGTGGAGGGCTTCTATCACTCTTAGCCCACCATATGTGAAACAATTTATATATATATATATATATATATATATATATATATATATATATATTAATACCTACTAAATTACTATATATATATATATATATATATATATACACTTAAAGTTTGATAAAATAGCAAAACATTGTAAAGAGATGCAAAAGTGATTAGATGCCAAGGAGACACCAAAAATCAAAAGAACATATATTTTTTTTCACAATTAAATATGCAGCAGTAATGTAGGATTTTTACACTACAGATTTTAATAGAATGGATTTATTCTTTAATTTGTTGTAATATAATGTAAATTTTTAAGTTATTGGTGTAACTCTATTCCTGATCCTTAAATTTTAGGTACTATTTGAATAGTCCCAGAGGATATGTTGGTAATACAAGGAAGTTTTCGCTTTTTATTTAATGTCCTGTGATATCATTACTTCTGTACCAACATTTTGTTTTGCCTTTAGAGACACAAATATTTAGACATTAACAGCCTTATTAAATTGCGATTCGGTAAATTTCAAAGGGCTCTATTTAAGCACATAGCATATTTTATTTACAGATCTTTACAGGTCTTCACTAACTAAAAACTTTTGTAAATAAAATATGCTGTGTGCTTAAATAGAGCCCTTTTAAATTTACCGAATCGCAATTTAATAAGGCTGTTAGTACACAGTGGCCAATTACTTCTCTACCCATATGCATATATATGGCACAAGAGCACGTACATAAAATCAACAGTATGGAACCATAAAATCATGACATACAAAGGCATTTTTATTGATATAATGTGAGACACTAAGACATATTTTTATTTAATAGTGACATACTGAAATAACAACACTGTCTAGATATATGTTAACTGGTAAAAATGTTTTACTGTTGGCTCAGATAGATATTTTTTTCTGTATTATATATAATGTGTGGAAAAAAATATATAAATACTCTAAGTAGTTATACGCAAAAACTTTTATAGTTTGGGTGCATATTAGAGCACGTATATAAAAATATATTCATAGCATAACACAGAATATTGCAGTATATAGTTAAAGTTTAATAAGAGCATTGGAATATATAGAACCCTGTATATTCAAATGCTCTTGTTAAACCTTAACCAGTATTGCTTCTGACTTTATAAAGAGAGGTATAACACTTGGAAGATCAGCACTCCAACCTAAAATGTTTGTCCAATACAAAAGGTATCCATTAAGGCCCTCATTCAATTGCAATTTGGCCAATTGAATAGGGCTCTAAATAAGCACATAACATATTTTTAAAGAAGTTTTTAGTTAGTAAGCATCTATCCAAAAGCAAGATTTTCACTAACTAAAAACTTCTTTAAAAAAAATATGCTATGTGCTTATTTAGAGCCCTATTCAATTGGCCAAATCGCAATTGAATGAGGCCCATAGAGTATACCCTGATTATTCATCTACATTACTCAACATTCACGGCTACCCCATTCTTCAAGCATATGTGTATATATAATAATGCAATGAATAAATAAATATATATATATACATATATATATATATATATATATATATATATATATATATATATATATATTTCTAACAAAGGTATTCTGACATAACAGACATATATCTTCATATTTTTAAACAGAAATTTATATGAAAGGAACATGCATACTCTATATTCTATATAAGAACTAAATTAGCCATCAGCGGCGCTCTTTATCAGTTATTCCAATACTGACTGGATTTAAGGGAATGTGACCACCTGTCTGGATTGAGGCAGTTCATGGCTCCTCTCTATAGGTAATGGAGGGTATTAAAGCAAAATTTGGGTTTGGGGTTGCACAGTCCGGTGTTAATATGGAAATTAAATGCATGTCCACAATCTCACGAGACTTACTCATATAAAGGCAATTTGTGGCAAAGTTTGAGTCTTGATACTTCAACGCCTCCTGGTATTTCATGAAAATGCCATTTCTTTATATTAACTTCCTCTTGTATCTTAAAACAATATCTTTTTTAAATGATACTCTTGATGTATTGTCTCAACTTTTTGGAGATATATATTTATTCTTGAATTTGCACAGTATATACTTACTATAAATGTATACACATATATACACAGATATATACCAATATACATTCTGATCATGCTTTGTTGTAAAACCCAGATATGTTACCAGATTATCCAATGTCAGTTCAGCATTTCCTACACCTGCTCACATCTACCCGTTTTGGCTCTTAGATATTTTCTTTATGGAAATGACACCCCTTATTGGATGATGCTGAAATGTCCTAGTATCATCCGGGTTGTCTCAAAAAGTTTAGTTACATTTTTATACAAGACTTTCTTCCCATTACATTATTTATTCAGGATGTTATTGTAACTTTGAGCATAAAATAACATAAGGTTCCAAATATTTTATGACATTTTGCACCGGCAATTGGCATTTATAGAGATGTAGTAAAGCTGAATAATTATAGACAGATTCGTTTATCTGTTACACCGTCTGGTTTGATTTAAATGTCCGTTACTATCCGAGAAATTTTGGAACAATGGGAGGTATTTACTAAGCATGAAATGTGTGTATCATCTCTGTATTTACTATGTATAAGTTTGTATGGGGGAATATTGCCATCACAGCAATTCACACGTCATCAAAGACAATCATGACCCCCTCCCTGGTTCCTTGATACAGTGGTTCTCTGTGTGATCTGTTTTTAGGGATCCCATACTTATTTTTTATCAACAAGTCGTCCCATGATATAGTATGGCAAAATAAAGTATGAAACATTAATACAACAAAATATAATGGGTGTGTACTACAGTGAAAGATATATCTTACAAAAAATATACCAAAGTATAATTAATTAAAAAAATAGACACATTATTTAAACCACATAAATGTATTAAGATTTAGAGAATCCTAAATGTTTCGGCATACATTTTTCATTTTAGTAAGGATGTATCTTATTTTTTATATCAATTTTAAATTTTTCTTTTTAACTATTGATATATTGCATATATAGTTGATCATATTTTTATTATTATTCATTTTCCCATACACTGTTTTAATATAAAAATATGTAAATGGGAGCTAAGAAAATATGTTGTCAATATTTACTATATTTACTGTATTTACTATAATACATATATATATACTCAAATAAAATAAATTGTGCTTCTTTCTACTAATCATTTTCTTCCACCTCTTCCGATATTTTCACCCTCTCAATAACTCTATATTACTCTCCCTGATTTTTGCAACTAACTGGTTAAGAACCACTCCTCAAGTGTATATAAATATGTCTTAAGTCTCCCTAACAGTGACATACCAAGGATCACTTAACTTTACTCTTTTTTCCATTGTTGCTTTTGTTTAAACTTGTTTCAGGTTAAATTCAATAGAGCATTGTCATTTTTCACGTACAAAATGTATGCATTAACTTTTAGTCTATGTTTTATTAAGTATTTTCATATTTTCTGTTATGGTTGTTGCCATTGCTTCAATATGCAACACAAGTGTTTATTGTATTGTTTTTGCAAAGCTTTAAACAGCTTCAAAAATATTCATACAAATATTCATAAAATATGTCTATATGAAAAAAAGGCTAAAATAAATAAAAACATTTTTGTCTTAAAATTCATTTTTTTATTTCTGTATCCTGAACAGTTAAAATTATTTGGACCATGACTTTTTAATGTGTCTCATGTTAAGCTTTGTCACTTTTTCTGTGTTACACAAACTAAAATAAATGTAAAGACTTTCCTCACAGTGGTTCTATGGCATAAGACGTCCTGGGATAATGTATGCTAATTTTCCAAGCGATGGATTTTGCCACTTGCTTGAATCATATCCCTGGGGGTATAACCTTTTTAATCCTCTTTAGTTAATGTATTGGTGATCTTTACTTAGGCAAAATAAACATAGCAGCTACCAACAAAGCAAGGTCAGATCTCTCCCTTACTCTATGACCTTGAGGTCACGCCCTTTGTTCATTTCTCAATAGGAACTGCTCTCAAAGGGGCATCACAAAATAGAGAACTAATTTAGGCACGTGGATTAGGAGAATCACAGGGTATCGGGTTTAATGACGCTGAAAAAGTTTTGCCCTTTAGTCTCCTAAATAGAAAAAAATATATTTGTATGAATTTAAATGCCATTAATTTTTTTAAACTATAAAATTATACAAAAAAAAAACACTCTTTGCTTGCTTTCATTTAGCCAATTGCCAACCATTATTTGCTCATTCACTTTTTGCAAATAAAATAAAAGTGGCCTTATTTTTGCCAATATTCCAGATTTTGATTAATATTCAAATTACTTACATTGTATTGTTGTAGAAAATAAAATTAATAACAATATGGTTTTATTTCCCAAAATACTATACCTAATTAAACTTTCTCCAGTGTTTATTTCTAACTGTGTACATCCTCTTGAATAAATGGCACCTTGAGCGGACGCAGACGTTTTTTACTTCGTGGAAATGGCCTTGTTCACCGAGTATTCTGTGGATTAGAAGGGAAACAATGTAGTAATATTAACTAAAACATGCCCAAAGTCATTCCCATATTCTGTATGTTTAGAGTATATGGATTGGAAGACATTTTTTAATGGTGTTTACTTGGAAATTTCCATGCCAAGGAATAATTGATCATGTTGCTTACTAAATAGAAACTATGATAATAGATACTTGTATTTAATTAATTCTATAGGTAAAATACATATGCAACAGTGGAAGAATCAAGAAAGCCAGGTTAATCATGTCTCTTAAGAATCAGTATGCCAAAATCTGAATTTGATATTAAGATTTTTCAATCTTCTAGCTCACAGAATATTTTAGATATATTGGGGCACATAAGTACAGATCCTTCATACGACCTTGAAAGGTCTATCTCCTAAAATGTAATTTATTTTCTATCCATACTTTTATCTTTATTTTAGAGAGTGGTAGATATCTATCTATCTATCTATCTATCTATCTATCTATCTAGGAGTAAAATATTTATATGTGGTATATGTACAATATATAGTTATCCCTCAATTAATTGAAATAAATGTTTGTGGATAAAATGTATTCACTTGTGTGAAAAACTTAAAAAATCATTAACACATATAATCACTTTGTTCAACAAAAAAAAAAAAATTGCTTGTGAAGTCCAAATAATCTTCAAATTCTGGAGTTCAAGGAACGTCACACAAGGGTAATATCATATAGGGCAAACTAAATTATTTTAATTCTAAACAGTGCAGCTATTTATAAAGTTAATAAAGTTATATAAAAGTTCTTAACATTTCAGGGATTTGTATCTGCTGCCTTAGTGTGAAACTTATGTAAAACATCTTCAATATAATTTGTAGTTATTTAAAGCTTCTTTTGCTGCATTCTCGGCCTGTATCAGGAATCTCGACTGTATGAGCTTAAGTTTCTAGAAATAGCTACTGATTTTTTATTTGGTATTTTCTGTATCTCCATACACCTTTGAATTAAAGGGGTCGATAAAACTGAAAGAGATAGACAGACATAATACTTTATAAAACAAGCTTTTGTAAAATTTATAATGAACTAAGAACATTATGATTGTTTTCAGTAATATTATCAAATCGGCCGTGTAATCTAGGAAACTATTGCTTTTCAATACCAACTAAGAAAAAAAATGTAATGAGGAAACAGAGAGACATAATAGTATGTAATGAATGGGGTGGAAAAAAGACATACATTGATTAAATACAAACTTTTTTTTATGCAGAGGAAGGCAAACATATTCTATTAAATGGGGAGATTTAAGAGAGATATTTCCTGTCTAACCCTAAAAACTGGCAACTGGATTTCTCCTTGGATTAGCTACTACTTTCCTACTTTTACACACACGCATATATATATATATATATATATTTTTTTTTTTATATATATATATATATATATATATATATACACACATATATTTACAGACAAGTAGTATAGAAAAGTAATATATATATATATATATATATATATATATATATATATATATATATATATATATAGTAAATAAAAAGTACATCTGTGTTCACATTTGAATGTCTAAAGCAAGATATATATATATATATATATATATATATATATATATATTTTTTTTTTTTTTTTTATAAACGGGCATATTCAAAATAGATTTTTCTCTTGAATCAGCTTTTACATCTTCCCAAGCAGTCAATTCTGCTCATTTAGGCAGTAGTAACACATTAAAATTGTTGTATTCTGATAAATAGTTCATGAGCTTACTTAATGTTAAATTCAAGAAAATTAAGTAAAAATTAACATTGACTCCACCAGTGGTTTAAGAATAAAATATAAAATATAATATTGCAAAATTCTGTATACATTTATGACTATTATTTTTTCTCAAATTAGATGGTTTGTGTTAGAGATTTATTATATTCATCAGTCCAATATAATAAAAAATTACATATTTTGTTATTGCAAGTTTTAAAATGTATAATTATTGTTGGGGTTTAACCCTGTATGGTATGATTTTATGAGGCATATTTATGAATCAACGAAAAACGTAAAGTCAAGAAGAGTTAAAAAAAGTGCCTTTAATAAAAACTCCAATGCTTTCTTTGTAGCATACTGTTTGAAAATTATAAAATGTATGTATGTAAAGAGATAAATAATTATAGGATATATATATATATATATATATATATATATATATATATATATATATATGAATTATTTAATATTTTAAGAACATTTAAATAATAGTTTTTATGGAATAAGACCAGAAAAAAAATATCGGCCTTTAAAAATGTTACATTGCAATAGTATAAAAATACAGACTGCCATGTTGTTATCAAGAAAAAAACAAGAATGGTGCACAAGGCCAGGCCTTTTACAACAGTGGCTCTTGACCTTTCTTGGTACCAGGAATTTGCCCCCCTAACTGTCGTGGGCCACAAGACCATTATGGACAGGATGATATTGGCAAGTCTATCATTTAGATTTCTATGTATATAAATAAATAACATCTTATCTGCAAGTTAGTTCTTCAATAGTTTCTTTATAATCGTGTCCAACGGCAGACAGGCATTGAAGCACCCAAAACGACTAATATCAGTGACATTTTAAAGTACCACTGAATTACACATTTACAGAGCACTCTTTTAAAAAATTGGACTTAATAATGGATAGAAGGAAAAAAACACCATCAAGGGATATGTAAGTGAGCTGGATTATGCATGCATCTGTTAAAGGAGAATTAGTAGTGTATGAAAACATGGGTTATATAGAAAAGTTCAGTTTACTTACAAAGTTATTTGCACAAAAGTCAAATCCAGCTGTTCGCACCCACGGGATGCTTACATAAGCCGGGTACACACAGGAAATACAGCAGGGTACATATTTTGACCTTTCTGGTACAGAGCACAGGAAGTAACTGTTGCAGTTCTTGTACTGAGCACACGCCAAAAGCCACTGAGGTGAAGAATGATACAATGTATTAGCCTGATTCTGAATTTAAATGTTATGCTAATTCAGGTGGGATTTTCTAGGGGTGTACACCATTAAATGCAAATGCCAAAAGACATAGGATATTTTGCTAACTACAAGATAAGCTAATTCATGTTCATTTTGGGATATTTCCGTGCAATTTATTTTTTTCATACACTACTAATTCTCCTCTATCAGATGCATTCATAATCCAGCTCACTTACATATATCCCTTTAAATTTAGTAACAAATCTAAGCAATTATTCTTTACTGAATAGATTTCCGTCACTCCTATTGAAAAAAACTGACGCCTTGGCTTTACACATATTAATTGAAGCAGATAAAATCCTTCTCTGCATTCAAGATCCTGTCCCAATTGTAGAAGGAAATAATTACAATTAATAGTGGCAGAACTCACTACATAATATTTATATGTAATACACAGTGAATTATTTTTCCACTCTAAAATACATTTACCCTTTGTGATATGTAATTCTTTGAAAGAGGATATTGTAAATGTGGACTAAAATATAACTTTGAGAACTGACAAAGTGGTTCTAAATTCTGAAGTTTTGTAGACCTTTTGGAGAAGTCGGACTTTAGTATATTATGTCACCGGATATCGGAAATGGAGAGGTTATAGGAGACTTTACATTGTAGATTGTAAGCTTGCAAGTGTCCAATGTTGTAAGGTGCTCTGGGAACAACCTATATGCCAGTTTTATTTTAAGATCAAATTCAGGACCCTCCAATCTTTTTCCATGTATTTTCCATTTTTCCATAACTTTTTGCCTTGTTCTTAAGCCCTATATAGCTCTATGGAATATTTTGGCATGTTAATAATAAAGGATAATAATTCTAATAGTACATCTGACCCAATGTCTGATGGACTAGCACAGTTGAGGAGCACTGTTGCCCACTAGTGAGGACCCACTAGTGAAAAATGTCTTAACTGGTCCTCTGTATCAGTGCTTCTCAACAGCCTTTCCGAGAACTGGCACCAACTCTTGAGACCTTGCATACTTGTCACCAGGGAGAAAGTAAAACAAGAAAAGGGCATCCATGGTCTGAACACGAGGAGAGATTGATTCTTTAAACATATACTTGTCGCTATGAATATTCATTATTGAAACACTGGTCTGATAATAATGGTTTGGAGTGTGGTCCTAATAAGTTTTGTATGGCAGTTAGCTGACCCCTGGATCCATGAATGTTGAGGAGCACAACCACACATGCTATCTTTGACTATAGTTGTGTAAATACTACAAAACCTTCAAGTATACTAAAATCACATATATAGTTGCCAACAGTGCGGGTTGACAAAAGTTGTTGCTAACGCTGTGGCCCTCGCAAAGCGAGGGCCGCAGTTGTTGCCAAGGAGCTCCAAAGGCGCTCCTTGCCAGCAACTGTAGACTTTAGGCCTGCAAATGCAGACCCTTGCAAAGCGAGGGGCCGCATTTGCGGAGGTGGAGGCTCCCACCGCGACCGCAACATTTACAGACTTAGCATCCGCAAATACGAGCCGCGGCACTTACCCCAAAAAATATTACGACCTCGCAAAAATACGACATTAGCTGGCGAAACCTGCGCACATGAAAACACTAAAAACACAAAAAATACACACAACAAACACACAAAAAGCTTATTCACAGCAGGGGGGGGGGCACCCAGGGGGCACCCAGCACCTCTAAAAGTGAAGTTACAAGTCAATTTAAGTAGAAATTAAAGAGTTTAGACACCCGAAAATCCCCTAAGCGAGAGAAAAAATGGCCGCCGAACAAAACAAAAACGAGGCTAGATTACCCAAAACATGCAAAACACCACGAAACACATACATATTTTTCAAAAAAGACGTACGAGGTACAAGAACAAGGACGCAAAATCAGCCACAGCTGCGTAATACACACATTAGGCGCCATTTTACAACACTAACTTACACAATGCGGAAGTACACAGCTACCCTAACGGATTTTCCTCCCGCACGCAGCCTATTTACACTACACACTGCACACATTGCTGACACTTACACAGCAGCTCCACAACACTGAAAACACACATTGGATGCTGCGGCAACATCAAAACAGATTGTCAGCTCTTCAACACAATGCTTCCTGCATATATTACTTACAAATAGGTAATTAATGTATTATTTATTTGATTACCATACACCAAACAGCATTATCTCACTTACAATTTCATTTTTTGACGGGCAATATTCTAGTAATTGAATAAAGTTCATGAAGGAAGCATCTTATGGATAAGATGAACACACTGACAAGAAGGTTGGTGATGAACCCTTTACCTAAAGCGTAGTAGTTAAGTGGAGGAACCTTGAAGTGGATGTAGTAACATCAAACACAGTTAAGGAATACAGGCATGCCTGGGATAAGTATAAGCCTATCCTAAGGATAAATTAAGCTGAAGCATATTTTCTAGATAAAAGATCTGCTGCCAAATATATCTTTCTCTGTTTGTGAACAAAAAATCTAAGGATATCTCTAGAAAATTGCTTTTTCATTTTCAGTATTGAGCCCATTTGGTAGATAGGGAGGAGTTATATAGTCATGGAAGTCCCACAAGTGAAGCTTAGAAACATTATCGGCATTCCCAGATACTCCCGGAGAGCAGTCCAGTTGTATTGTGTGCCTTAGTGGCAATGACCACGCCCTTATGAGGAGACTGAAGAGGAGCTGTGCTGCAGGATAATACGTAAGAGATCTAGACCTTACATTACTCATATTAATGTGCAATGTATTTGTAATGATGATATTAAGTATTACTCTATAAATATGAAATTATTGTGTCAATAACTAGGGTGTCAGAAGTATTCTGGTTAGGTTTATGTGACGTAGTAACGACGCGGTAATAAGACTGCATCCCAGGGATAAATACAGTAAACAGCTACAATTGGCTTATTGCGTCTTTGCTGTCAAAACTATGTTTCTATGCAAATAGCCTTTGGACATTTTAAATCTGTAAAATATATTAGTCTTGTGATATGTTCTTTGAATATAGACTAGGTTAATAATATTAGAATATATTGGGTGCTTTATCATAGTCCATGTTCTGTCACTGTGATGTTGCACCAGTGTAAGTACTTATCGGCATTTCTAGCACAGGCTCTTTTATGTTGTTCCTTTGTTGTAACATACTGACCGTCCCCTGATTTCTCTGTTCAAGTGTAGTCATTCCAGAAAGTACAGAAGAAACCGAAAACTAAAGGCTGGGGGGTTGGAAAGCAAGTGCATATGTGGATATATATATATATATATATATATATATATATATATAGTTGATTAATCAGAGTATTGCAATATATAGTGATACGTTTTTTATTGGACCAACATATTCGCATGACAAGCTTTTGAGAGAAGCTTTCAAGGTGTTGCTCTCAAAAGCTTTTATTTTAATGGTTATGTTTGGCCAAAAACAAAAAAAAGTTGATAAGGGTATCACTGTATACTGTAATATACTGATTATTCATCCACTGGACACTAACATCTACCACACACTTTATATATTCTCTCTCCCTCTCTATCTATGTATATATATATATATATATATATATATATATATATATATATATATTATATTACGTTAACATTTACATTAACAATTGTACAGTAGACAACCTGAATGGAGCACACAGACCACGGGTCACAGGCTGGGAGTCTCTGCCTTACAAGAATATATTGGAATGGTTCTCCAACACTTCACCATCTAGTTCATATGGCCCACTGTGTATTCTCTGGGTAGTGTTCCAATTTCATGCTATTTAGAGGGGAAGCAATGATCGCCGAAGGCCTGTAAAGAAGAGGGGGGAGAGGCTTGCAATGAGTCGCTCATTGCGATGCCCATGATGCACGCCCAAGGCACTCATCGCAAGGCTCGTAAAAGAGGCTTCTGAGTTAAGGGCTTGAGAAAAAAAAGCAGCCATTTTATTTTCAAGCCCGTAACTCGGAAGCCGTTGGGGGGCCACCAAAAGACATCAATTGAATATAAAATTAGCTGCCAACCTCACTTATGGGCTCCCTGCCTCCTCCTGAGGTTGAAAGCTAATTTGCTATTCAATTGGCGTCTTTTGGCAACCATCCAACGGCTTCCAAGTTACGGGCTCATAAAAAACAATGCCGTCTTTAGAAAATTGCGTTTTAAATTTCAGTATTGAGTCCTTTTGGTAGATAGGCAGGAGTTATGGAAGTCCCACAAGTGAAGTTTAGAAACATTATAGGCATTCCCCAGATACCCTCGGAGACAAGTCCAGTTGTATTTTGTACCTTAGTGGCAATGACCAAGCCCTTCTGATGAGACTGAAGAGAGAGGAGCAGTGCTGCAGGATAATACGTAAGGCGCTCATTGAGAGGCCCGCAAGTTAGAGGAGGGGAAAGCCTCGCAATGTGTGGCAAACAGCATTGTGAGGCTTCACATTTTATTGCCGTCATTTTTGACGGGCAAGTCGCCGGTATACATATAAAATGTAACATAGCTAGGCTGCAAAAACTTTGTTTTATTGACAAAATAAATAAGTCATTTTATCAGTTTTATGTACATAGCCCTTAATCATACAGAACTATAAATTGGATAAACCTCTGCAAGTGAAAGGTTTAAAGTACAGATATAAATATAATTGCAACTGGTAATTGGAAGTGTTAGATAACTGATCCTGAATGTTGGGTATTTAACCATAAATTATATATCCTACCACTTTATAGATAGAACAAAAAGGTCCATCTAGTGTGCCATTTTTATCTACCAGACTAGCCTAATTATATCCTTGTATATTTCAATTTCTTAACAGTATTTGACTCTACGACTCCTTTCTGTAACGTTTTCCAGCTTCCAACTTCAAATCATGACCTCTAGTTCTTGTATTTCTCTTTTTCTAGGTTATACTTCCATCCTAAATTAAATAAACCCTTTGATATATATATATTATATATATATATATATATTATATATATATATATATATATATATATATATATATATATATTATATATATATATATATATTTATACATATAAATATTCTCTCAAATCTCCCTCTCTTCTCCTCTCTAAATTATACATATCAAGGTCATGAATTCTTCCTTTAAATTTTGTCATATAGTAGCTGCCATTTTACTTTTTCTGATCAACTACTAAAATGGCGGGTCCTGGTGGGCTGAGGGTTTTTGCAGAACATCTAATGATTTTTCTGCCTGCTTTGTGACAATTATAACCCAATGTGCACTATTAGGTATAGTCTGTGCATTTATGGTCTAGTATCCAGACACATGTTTTTTATGCATTTTTATATTTTCTTTCTTTGTTCTAATGCCAATTGTACCAACTGTATCAAGCTGATTGACCACTGGACCACAGTTTGGGGGCTTCTGTTTTAGTCATCCTCCTTGAATTGTCTCTAATTGATTTATATTGTTTTAGAGACACAGAGCCTCATTCAATTGAGGCAACGTAAGTTACCTAAAATAGAACTTACGTTTGCGGGCCTGCTGCGCGCTCAAGTTAAGGTGCTATTCAATTGGCTGGGCCCGCGGCTTGGCCCGCAAGTTAGGGGGCGATTGCGAAAATCAGAAACCACTGCCGTCGGATGTAGCATTTGCGGGCTTGAACATATTACGGGAGCATGCCCGTAACTCCCGATGCAGAGACAACCTCCAAGCCCGTAACTCGTAAGTGAAGGCCGTAGGACTTTTAAATCCAACCTCTATTTTTGAAGTCCTACGGGCTTCAACCTCCAAGCCAGTAGGACTTTGAAGAAATGGAGATTGGATTTTCAAAGTCCTACGGGCTTGGAGGTTGAAGCTCACAGGACTTAACATTGATTGCCGGGCTAGTTAAACATGAAATAAAGTATTGGAGAATGTTGTGCTATTAATTCTAAGACCGAACATCACTTTCAAACTTAATAAAAGTACAGTATTGCTTTTTTATTTGCTTTTAAAGTGCTCCGATTTGTCATTAAGCCCTTTGTGAGACCTCTTTGGTACCAATAACTTGTGGTTAGATATTTGCCATTTGCGGGCTTGACGGATTGGTTAGCGAGGGGGAATCGGAGCAATTGAATAGCAATTTGCGATTTTAGCGTTCAGGACTCTTGCGGCCGTGAAAGATCAAAGGCGTGGAGGGCATTAACTTGCGATTTTACAAAAGACAATGGATCGCGGCTCTCAGCACGTAACTCGATCGGAGCCCACAAACGGAAGCCAATTGAATAGCAAAATAACTTGCAACCTCCCCTTGCGAGCCCAGATCTCAAAATCGGAGCAATAGAATGAGGGTCACAATCTCCAGAACTGAATCCAGTATCTAGGAGAGGACAAACTAGAGATCTATTGAGTAATATTAGGACCAACCTTTTACTGTAAAGTCTTCTTCAAAGACTTATTTTGGGATAAATTATCCAGAAACATTTTTCTAGCCCTAACTCTTGACTTTAATCCAAATACTTAACCACAACACTAACCCTACACATAACCCTTAACCTCAGCTTTGCCATAGCCCTGAGTCATAACCCAAAGCCTAACTGGTTTTGGATAATTATTTTTTTTCATTGTGCAATGGTCCTTTAAATGTAATGTATTTATCGATATGTACAAGCACAAAGCATATATAATAGCATAACTGTAAATTATCGAAAATATTTTTTTTATTTTGTATAATTTAAAATGAAAAAAATAAATAAATTAAATTAAATATTTGGTATGGAGCTACTTTTCTGGAATAAAATATGCAAAATGATCAAAACATATAAAAGAAGAATACAATTTAAGTAAAATTAAAAGCGAAACAAATGAATGTAGTAACTATAAATATATGATGTACTATTTTAGAATGATATGTATATGGCTTCATACTTACGTACAAATACATGTCCAGTAGACAGCGCAAGTATAAAACCATATTCCTGTAAAATAGTACATCATATATTTATCATCACTATTTATTTTGTTTAGTTTTTCATTTTATTCAAATATTATTCTACTATAACATATATTTATCATTTAATTGCATAGTTTATTCCCGAAAATTTGCTCCATGACAAATATCTATAAATATTGTACAATTATACAAAGTTAAAAATGTATAATTTTTTAGACTTACTGAAATGGGGTGGATTGGAGGTAAATAAATCATGAAAAATAAATGTACAAAAGGGGGGGATAGCAAAATGAGTTGATTGACTGATGGTACACATTATTTAAATTGGGAACTAATTATGTGTTACAAAAATGTAGTGAGGAAAAATATGTATTCTAGACTTCCTATTTTGAATGATTTTTTTGTCAAGGAGTTAAAGTCACAAAGGATCACAGAGGCATCATGGGAGACAATAACATCTCCACCAAAGGACTTCTGTATTAGTATTGATAAAGTATTGGTAATACTGATACTTTATTATTTGACCATAATTCACATCGAATACCATAAACCAGTATATATTAAACCATTATATATGAGCGGCATACCATCCAGGCAGGGTGTATATATCTGTCCAGATTGAGAACCTGCGCCATCACTTGAGTATTTTCCAAAGGAGCGAATTGTTCTCAGAATTGCAGCCGTACGTGTCTCTGTGCTGTATTTGTGTAAGTAATAACCCTTTGTGCGTTGGCTTTAATTCAGAATAATCAGTATCATTACCCAGACAGCTTGCATGTTCCCATGTCCATGAGCTCCCAAGGCTCCGGACAGACCTCCTCTGCTGGAAGTTATTTAGGGCAGGGATGGTTTAATCAAAGTTTATTTTTACAACCATTTTATTAGGCAACTGACTGCTTTGGTACAAATACTTGGGTAGTAATGGTCAGTTTTCTTACAAAGACTCTTCTGCCTCTCCGACGTCTTGCTATCTGCTCACTACTTGTATCTGCCTATTACATTTATAGAGCTAACCCTCTCAGTATATTCTCGGTGACAGTGAACCTCATAAAACGCCCTCCATGATTTAATCTGTTTAGGTTCCCATTCCCATGATCCCAGTACAGTAGACACATTGTAATACCAATCATATTTTGCACTCTACTATATATTATTTGCATTATAACAGAGGCCACCCATTAACTTAAACTATTTTTGCATACCCAGCTATTATGTTATCTATACCTTCTATTATAAATTATTTATAGACCTAAAAGTGTAAGAACTTAGAAAATATAAGTACTACAAATTTAGGAGAATTTAGTGAATATAGCAAGACATGATGCAATAACTGGCATGGTTTCATCCTCTCTCTATGCTCCGTTTACAAATTGCGACACCGTCGTACAGAACTAACATCTCTGATCCATTCTTAAGATTGAGTTGCAATTACTACTTTCCTTCTTTTAAGAGAGCTTCCAAAATGCCGCCTGTGTCTTTTTCCGCCTCCCCTGTACCTCTTCCTCCCTCCGTCCCGTGTCTCTTCCCCCCACCTCTCCCCTCACCTGTGTCTCTTCCCCCTCTCCCCTGTGTCTTCCATCCCCCTCTCCCCGCCCCTGTGTCTTCCTCCCCCTCTCCCCTGTGTCTTCCTCCCCCTCCCCTGTGTCTTCCTTTGTAGCCAGCGGCTGTTGCACACCATGTGCGCAGCTCTCTCTGTATGTATGTATATGTGTATACAGTAAAAAAATTACAGTGTATTTTTTAATTTTTCTATCCCTCCCCCCTCTCCCTCTCTTGTGTCTCTTTCCCCCTTTCATGTGTCTCTCCCCCTTCCCTCCCCTGTCTCTTCCCCCTCACCCCTCCCTTGTGTCTCTTCCCCCTCACCCCTCCCTTGTGTCTCTTCCCCATCTCTTCCCTCCTCTCCCTTCCCCTGTGCCTCCCCCCTCCCCTGTGTCTCTTCCCCTCCCCTGTGTCTGTTCCCCCTCTCCCCCGTGCCTCTTCACCCCTCTCCCCTGTGTCTCTTCCCCACCTCTCCCCTCCCCTGTTTCTCTTCCCCCACCTTTCCCCTCCCCTCCCCTGTGTCTCTTTCCCCTCTCCACTGTGTCCTCCTGTCCCCTCTCCTATGTCTCCCCCCCCCCCCCCCCCCCCCCCCTGTGTCTTCCTCTGCAGCTTGCGGCTTTTGCACACGATGTGCGCAGCTCTGCACAGACTTAGGAAGTAGTGGTAAGTGTGTACACTCCCATGGACCAGAATTATTATAGTTTATTATAGTTGAGATATATATATATATATATATATATATATATATATTCACAGTAGACTCCCAGTTAACCAGAACTTAAGCAACCAGAACTCTCAAGCAACCAGAAAAAAGCAACATATACTTCATATAAAAAAAATAATTTTCAGGGCTCAACAAATGCCAGGAGCCAGGTTGTCTGGCCACAACATGTTTACAAGCACCTAGATTTTATCCACTGTACGTCTCTTTAATTCAGTGTTACCTGGAAGCAGATGGGCATGAGTGATTGAGCCTGGGTAGTGTTGTGGTTACATTCCCCGGGCATGAGTGACTGAGCCAGGGCAGTGTTGAGGTTACATTCCCCGGGCATGAGTGACTGAGCCAGGGCAGTGTTGGGGTTATATTCCCTGGGCATGAGTGACTGAGCCAGGGCAGTGTTGGGGTTACATTCCCCGGGCATGAGTGACTGAGCCAGGGCAGTGTTGGGGTTACATTCCCCGGGCATGAGTGACTGAGACCGGGCAGTGTTGGGGTTACATTCCCTGGGCATGACTGACTGAGCTAGGCCAGTGTTGGGGTTACATTCCCCAGGCACGAGTTACTGAGCCAGGGCAGTGTTGGGGTTACATTCCCCGGGCACGAGTGACTGACCCAGGGCAGTGTTGGGGTTACATTCCCTGGGCATGAGCGACAGAGCCAGTGCAGTGTTGGGGTTACATTCCCTGGGCATGAGTGACTGAGCCAGGGCAGTGTTGGGGTTACATTCCCCGGTCGTGAGTGCCTGAGCCAGGGCAGTGTTGGGGTTACATTCCGCAGGCATGAGTGACTGAGCCAGGGCAGTGTTGGGGTTACATTCCCCGGGCATGAGTGACTGAGCCAGGCCAGTGTTGGGGTTACATTCCCCGGGCATGAGTGACTGAGCCAGGGCAGTGTTGGGGTTACATTCCCTGGGCATGAGTGACTGAGCCAGGTCAGTGTTGGGGTTATATTCCCTGGGCATGAGTGACTGAGCCAGGGCAGTGTTGGGGTTACATTCCCCGGGCATGAGTGACTGAGACCGGGCAGTGTTGGGGTTACATTCCCCAGGCATGAGTAACTGAGCCAGGCCAGTGTTGGGGTTACATTCCCCGGGCATGAGTGACTGAGCCAGGGCAGTGTTGGGGTTACATTCCTCGGGCACGAGTGACAGAGCCAGGGCAGTGTTGGGGTTACATTCCCTGGGCATGAGCGACTGAGCCAGTGCAGTGTTGGGGTTACATTCCCTGGGCATGAGTGACTGAGCCAGGGCAGTGTTGGGGTTACATTCCCCGGTCGTGAGTGCCTGAGCCAGGGCAGTGTTGGGGTTACATTCCACGGCCATGAGTGACTGAGCCAGGGCAGTGTTGGCGTTACATTCCCTGGGCATGAGTAACTGAGACAGAGCAGTGTTGGGGTTACATTCCCCGGGCATGAGTGACTGAGCCAGGGCAGTGTTGGGGTTACATTCCCCGGGCATGAGTGACTGAGCCAGGGCAGTGTTGGGGTTACATTACCCGGGCATTGGTGACTGAGCCAGGGCAGTGTTGGGGTTACATTCCCCGGGCATGAGTGACTGAGCCAGGGCAGTGTTGGGGTTACATTCCCCTGGCATGAGTGATTGAGCCAGGGCAGTGTTGGGGTTGCATTCCCTGGTCATAAGAGCCTGAGCCAGTGTAGTGTTGGGGTTACATTCCCCGGGCATGAGTGACTGAGCCATGGCAGTGTTGGGGTTACATTCCCCGGGCATGAGTGACTGAGCCAGGCCAGTGTTGGGGTTACATTCCCCGGGCATGAGTGACTGAGCCAGGGCAGTGTTCGGGTTACATTCCCCAGGCATGAGTGACTGAGCCAGGGCAGTGTTGGGGTTACATTCCTCGGCATGAGCGACTGAGCCAGGGCAGTGTTGGGGTTACATTCCCCGGACATGAGTGACTGAGCCAGGGCAGTGTTGGGGTTACATTACCTGGGTATGAGTGACTGAGCCAGGGCAGTGTTGGGGCTACATTCCCCGGGCATGAGTGACTGAGCCAGGGCAGTGTTCGGGCTACATTCCCCGGGCATGAGTGACTGAGCCAGGGCAGTGTTAGGGTTACATTCCCCGGGCATGAGTGACTGAGCAAGGGCAGTGTTGGCGTTACATTCCCCGGTCATGAGTGACTGAGCCAGGGCAGTGTTGGGGTTACATTCCCTGGGCATGAGTGACTGAGCCAGGGCAGTGTTGGGGTTACATTCTCTGGGGTAAGCACTGCACCCTCCAGCCGAACATATATGTGTGCAAGTGAGGAGTGAAAGCTGCTGCTGATAGAACATTTTATATTTATCCGGCATCTACCAAGTCTACTGTGTGTATGTATGTATATACATTTATGTTTCTACCACGCTCAATACAAGTCCTAATTTGAACATTTTCCAAAAAATATTGAAGACCATGCTCTTCACCCAAGCTTTTTTAATCGTTAAGCCTTATCCAGACTAAAAAAAAAGTACTGATAGAACTTCAGTACTCCAAAATGGCTAATGCAGTATCCCACAAGCCCCTCTACTATAACCAAACTTCCCTGCTACTCCAAGACAGACCCCACAATCTCAGAATTGCTACCTAGAGCCTCATGACCTCTTTCAAGGACAGTTCAAGGTTAAAACAGATTTCTCTCCACAGAATATGGTGTTTTGGGGCAATTCTCTCATAAGTACCCTTGGTCATATAGAATGAAGCTTTAGTTTCCGTTGCATGTGGAAAGCTTAAAGGGTCATTGGCAATGTCTGGATTTCACCAGCAATATAATATCCCTGTGTATCTCTTTACTTTTATCTACTTTATTTTATTAAAAAGTGCTTATAAGCTCCATTTTTTCTGCCTAAAATCTTACAAATAGTTCCAAACTGGTTTTTCATGAAGACGTACTTCTAAGTACAAGGTGTCCCCCGTTTCTTAGTAACCAATCAGTGGCAACATGCTGCCTGAGTTAGATAACTGACAAGTTAATTTGAAACAAATTAGTGAAATCCAGAAACCTTTTTATATCCCTTTAAATATCTATTAAGTCACCAAAATATCCATTAAGTCACCAAAAGTATTTTCCTTTTTTAAAGTGCTGTAAAATATATTGCCTTATAAGCTTTTGTAGTTAGTAGTTTGTGACTGCTTATATCCACCCCTGAATTGGCAGAACATAAAACAAGCTTGCCATGCTAATTAGAACCAGCTGTGCAGGCCAATTAAGGAAGTGTTACATTCCCTGTATTAACTATGTATCTATTTTTTGAAAAGTTCTTGGTATGTAAAGGTGGATCAAGTTGGTAAAGCACCATTCTAGGAAAACAAGGTTGTGGGTTAATTTCTTTTTATCTTTTATTTTCATTTAGTTTGCCAGAGAATATATGTATAAATTGTAAAGAGGCGTATATGAGCCAGATATGGGCGTTGTAGTGCTTTTAAAATAATACTGAAAAAATAATAATTGTAAAAATGAAACGAGATTGGAACACATAGCCACTCATATTTGAACTACTCTTTTAGCCCTTTTAAATTACCTCAACGTTTTAAACGTACCCTGTAAGGTAGGCAGCAAGCCTTGTGGCTATTAAATTTGCCCCGTAAAGCAACCCGCCAACGATGATAAGGGCGAGAAAAGGCTACGGGACGTGGAAATTTAAACTACGCACACGCAAATCCTTTGATCTGTCAAGCCCGTAACTGTTATGTTCCAATAACGCTATTAAATTCCGACAAATTCACTGGCGTTCAAGCTCGTAACGCGGAAATGGAGCCTACGGATACTAGAGAGGACCCACTAGGGGGGTAAAGTCCTATCCGTAGCACTGTAAATGCAAATATACACACACTGCTGTACTCTCAAGCTCACAAATCTGCAATATAAAATAGTTTATTTACAGTTTAATTTCCGTGTTATATCGATCTCGGCAATCAATGTGTTAATGCATATAATGGAACTCGCATGGACTAGAATATCATATCTACTGATTTATTAATAATGCATTATTTCTGGAATGCGGGTCTGATTGTAACTCGTAATTGAAGCCCGTAAGCCTTTGAATTCTAACCTCCATTTTTCAGTGACGTAATGATGACGATCTCTGTTGCCATTGGCTCCATCTAAACCCATAACTACAGGTTTGACTAATTGATCATGTTCACGGCCGCATATCCAACGTGCAAAATTTGGTTGGCGGGTCTGCGTCTCAAGCCCGTAACTTGCAACATGGTCTAATTTAATAGCACTGTAACTTTGCCAAATTTCAAGCTTGCAGCCGTTGCGGGGCTCATCTTGCTGATAAGGGCTTGGAATTTAATAGGGCTATTAGTATGATAAAAGCTGAGAATAGAATATCATTATCTACGCAGTTTCTTGTGGGTGGACTTCAAGGGATATAAAGAGAAGAATTAAGAATGACCATATCATGGTTGATTAGAGATCCATTTTAAAAAAATTACCAAAAATACCAGAACTGCCCATTATGAAGCCTAGTTCTTCTAAAGAGCATACAGTAAATATGGTACAAAAGAAGGCCTTTTCGATAGAGAAGACTCCATTGGCGTTAAACTGGTAGTGATGGTTTTCTCCTATATAATGTAGCCTGGATTGAAGGTTGACGTCTTGCAACTTGTCTTCCAGTTGAGAGAATAAAATGAGTTAATGTCCAGACAAGGTGATGATCACATAATTATATGCCGAGCACACAATAATCAATTAGCAGTGATGGGTTATTTATTCAAAATATGTCCATCACACTCCTTATGGTTCCAGGCAAGGCCTTCATCGTGATGTATACTGACTGTCTGAGTATGCTAATCTGGTGCAGGGGCCAGGAAGAATTTTGTCTCAATGGTTTATGGGATTTAAAAATATATGGAACAAAACTCGTAAAACATAAGTAATGCAGAAGATCGTATCTAGTCTAGTACAAGTACAGAGCTGGCCTTTTTTGTCTGTATTTACAGACAAAGCCCAAATTCTGTGAATCCCATAATCTTCCTCTACATCACCAAATGGTACCCCCGGATAGCTAAGGGTCATCAGGATCTTACACTCCCACATAGGATATCAATTGTCACAGAAATAATCTTTCTGGAATCATTTTCTAACTGAAAGGTATATGCAAGAGAGCTGGGTTATGAATGCATCTAATAGAGGAGAATTAGTAGTGTATGAAAACATTTATTATATATAAAAGTTCCGTTTACTTACAAAGCTATATGCACAAAAGCTAAATCCAGTTGTTCGCACCAACAGGACGCTTCCATAAGTCGGGTAATACGGTAACTCGACTATAGGCGCCTGAGGGATTCCTGCTGACAAATGCACGACGAAGCAAACGCGCACACAGAAGAGCGCGGCCATCAATAGTGCAACCGTCAATAACGCTCCCACGCACATCTTTCACCCAGCACACACAAAAAAGCGCCCTTCAATAACGCGCCTGTGCGCGATGATGTCGGCCCGCACTACAGACTGAGTCCGGGTCCTTTGCCCATCTTTAGCCCCAGTTTTAGCCCCCATTGCCACCTCCATATATCCCTTTTCTATCGCACTCCAGGGGGCAAGCAGAGTTCTGCCTACTACTCCCGGCCTTCCCCGGGTTGTCTCTCTTCATCTCCTCTCTCTCCCTCCTCTGTCACTATCTCTACACCCTCTTCTCTCTGTCAAAGTCTCTCTTGCTCCCTCCCCATCTACTCTCCCTCCATCTCTTTCGTCTGCCCCCATCTACTCCCCACTACCTACTCCTCCCGTACACTGCCCCCATCTACCTCCGCCTGCCCTACACTGCCCCCATCTACCTCCACCTGCCCTACACTGCCCCATCTACTCCCCACTACCTCCACCTGCCCTACACTGCCCCATCTACTCCCCACTACCTCCGCCTGCCCTACACTGCCCCCATCTACCTCCACCTGCCATCTACTTCCATCCATCCACTTACCTCTCTGTTCAGTGCATTTCTGCCTCACAGCACCACACTCCCAGGACAATGCAGAACCCAATTCAGCCTGTAGCGCACCCTGACATCAGCGCACACAGGCGCCCTATTAAATGGCACAATGTTCTATGTGCGCATTCGTCTGTGTGCATTTCTCATGAGCCCTATAGTCGGGGTGCCAGGAATTACAGCAGTGTACCCACAGGAAATACAGCAAGATACAAATTTTGACCTTTCTGATACAGAGAATAGGAAGTAACTGTTGCAGTTCTTGTACTGAGCACATGCCAGAAGCCACCTAGATTCTGAATTTTCTAGGGGTGTGCACAATCAAATGCAAATGCAAAAAAACATAGGAAAAGTTGTTAATGTTTATTTTGGGATGTTTTCATGCAAAATAAAATGTTTTTATACACTACTAATTTCTATAATCTAGCTCACTTACATACTCCTTGAACCTCTGGCCACACAATATTAAACATTAGGTTTCTATGAAATATGTATTGAGAAACAACTCTCAGAATAGCCATTAATTGTCCATGAAGAATGTCAACACGATATAAGTTGTCTTCAAGACACTATAATGTCAAATATTTAACTCTACATTTATCACCAAGGTTAGTCTGGAGAAGATTAAGAACTTCTCCAGACTAACCTTGGTGAGGCCAATGCCACTTTACGTTTCGTACATACAATTATGTTATTGATTATTCTTTACACAACAACGAAATTAGAGGTGCTCAATCTGAGAATGGACAATACCTGAAGTAGGTTTGTCCTATAGGTCTGGTCACCCACTCAGAGAGCAACCTCTTATAGTCACTTGTGTTCTTCACTCAAAAGAGTGATCCAGCCTCGAAATACCAGGCAATTCTACCCTGAACAGGAGAAACAGCAAACCCTTCTCCAGTGGACCTTGATTTGTCTGACCTCTCTGTTATGACCTGCTCATCTTGGGTGACCCTACATGGTATAGCTAACAGCTTCATTGAAGAATACAATCCCCTTCAGGACAAGGTTGTGATCCAAAAGGATATATATATATTACAATTTATCTGAAGTGTCTAATCGCTTGTACTTAAAGGAAGCTTCGATTGGTCCTTTTGATGGAAAATAGGTGTAACCATCACAGGAAGTTCATTGTTTCCGAGACAATTTAATATTTTGATAACAATTACACCCACAAAGGTGAGTACCCCTCTATAAATGATTGATATTTAATAGACTAAAGATTTTTCTATTAAACAACAGTGTCCATTTAAGAGTAACCAAAATAATTCCATTAATCATCAAAGTTTAACAAACTTCATCTTTTAATTGGGGTGAGATGAGGTTAAGAATTACTTGGTTTTGCCTCTTTGAGGAATTCATTGTTTAGTACTTTAAATACTATTTATAAATAAGCATTTCAAACGTTATCAGGTAAGTGGCTATTATGCAGACGAGAGCTTTGATCCATTAGAAGATCACACGGCGACTCTCCGGACCAGCTCTGCTGATTGATCATGGGCTGAATGCTCATTATATTCATAAATATATTATATATGATTACAATATGAATATTACATAAGTGTTACAGATACATATTATCCAGAATTCTGATGTTATCTGACATTATATATATATATATATATATATAATGTCGGTCATGATATAGCATGGGTAATGAAGAGGAGTTACTGGAGAGTAGGGGCCCACAGATATGAATGGGCCATCAGGTCCAACTTTTATTAGATATATAATTCCACATCTTTTGATCCAGATAGAGGCACAAAAGAAAACCCATTAAAACAGTATCTGTTGTCTCAAATGGGGTAAATACCAACAAAAAGCACCCTTGTGTTGGAGCACACCAAATCATTTCTGAGAGAATTTTATTTTTAAATGTAACTTTTATTAATATCCATTTAAAAACTTAGGACTCCATCAATGAAAGCATTAACTTGGTATTTATGAGACTGTGCTGGGATATATGTCCTTCTATCTGGTCATGGCAGAAAAAGTCTTAGTGATTGAGGGAAGATGACCCCTTATGGGTCAATAAGGTGCTAGTGACACAAATATAAACGTGAAAAGGATGATAAAGTGCTAATAGTGGCATAAGCAGAGGACTTGAATATTACCCAGCTATATTGCCTTCTATCACCAATGCCTAATAAAGGTCTATTGGAATAGGTTTAATATGAATGCCACCAAGAAAAGGCAAAATAGCTAGGTCATCTTTTTCACGTTTATATTTGTGTCACTAGCACCTTATTGACCCGTAAGGGATCATCTTCCCTCAAGCACTAAGACTTTTTCTGCCATGACCAGATAGGACATATATCCCAGCACAGTCTCATAAACTATCTATATGCCATTTATACAAAGTTATGGTTTTTATTGATGGAGTCCTAAGTTTTTAAATTGATATTTTATGAAGTTTAATAAAAGTTACATTTTAACATTTTTTTCTCTCAGAAATTAGTTCAGGAATTGGTGTGCTCCAACACAACGGTGCTTTTTCTATGTTGGTATTTGTAATTTTTGACCCTTTGGAAGCACCCAAATGTAGTTTGTATTCCATTTTGCACTTAATTCTATATCATACTCTATAAGGAAAATAGATTACCTGAGCAACCATTCCAGTTTCTATTATACTCAAATGGGGTAATAATCCAGTTCTCCCTGGATCAACTACCTACACTGTCTACTGTGCCAGTAACCATGAATATTAATGCTATTTTTAGCTAAAATCGATCAAAACCTCTTTTGAGGTATCTAATATTTATTTTAAACTAGGAAATAGCCCGTAAAAAATGACAGGATTAAAATTTTAATGCTGGCAATGCTGTTTGCCACACAATGTGAGGCTTTTGCTCCTCTGAGCACCTTTGGCACTCATAGCGAGCCCCATTCTGAGCTCCTTCCTTTGTCGCTCATCACGTGGCTCGCAATGAACGCCTTCAGCGCTCATTGCGAGCCTCTCCCCCTGTGTACTTCATCTTTCCTGCTTTACACTGATCACCTTCAGCGCTCATCACGTGGCTCGCATTGAGCGCCTTTGGCACTTTTTGCAACCCTTTCTTCCCACCTACAGTATGGGCCGCTCATTGCAGGGTTCATTAACCTGCAAGTTTTGTGCTTGGGAATGCCCTGTGTCTCTTTCCACCATCTCCCCTGTCCCTTTCCCTGTGTGTTTCTCCTCTGTGTGTTCTCTGAATGTTTGTGTGCTACACGCTAACTTTCATTGGTTTTATTTTCAAATCTTGCGTGCCTGCCGTTGTTGGCGTAAGTATTACTGTCTTTGCCTTCGTGTATTTTCTAAGTCCCGCGTGCCTGGCTTTGCTCAGCCTGATTTTCATCAAGTTTTTTGTCCGCCATTTTTTTCCTCGCTTAGCTGATTTTGAGTTGACGAAAACCCCCAAATCTTGCTCAAAATTGATGTAACCTCACTCCCAGGCTTCCTGGATCTCCCACTGTTCTGTGTGTGAGTGTGTTATTATTTTTGTTAAATTATTTTGTTTGTTTTTTGGATTTTTAGAGTTCCACGCTTGGATCGCAGTTGTGACCCTCGCAGTCGCGTGCCTCAACTGCTCACCTCCCTTCGCGAGTCTTGCAGTTGCGTGAAACTGCTCGGCGCCTAAGTCCCACGTGCCTCAACTGCTCGCCTCACTTTGCCTTTGGCGCTCATTGCAGCCTAAGTCCTACGTAGTCGACGGCTTGCCTCGCTTCACGAGGCTCGCAAAGTGTGACCAACATCATCAGCGTTCCGGAAACTGACAACTATATATGCGATGTCTTCTGCAACTTGTTTGTCTGTATATATTGGGAGGTAGACTGCTCTTTTGGATGGGTTTAGCACGTTATACATTAAATATATTTTTGTACGGATTAAGGTGGGTTCAAGAGACAGTCCTGATGTATAAAATATGGACAGATAGATACCTTTTTGCTTATGTATGTAGATGAATGTGTAAGTCTATGTATAGATAGATGGATGGATAGATAGATAGATAGATAGATATAGTAATACCTTTTTTTTTTTTTATGAAAAGTTTTCCGGAGTTGCAAGTCAGAAGCAATGTTGATTAAGATATATATATTATATTACATTGCACCATTAAAGAATAATCCCAAAACTCACTTTTTTTACACTTATGTCTGTCTAAAAAATACCCACTTACACTATGATTTTATCACTTTGTAAGTCTTTAGTAAATGTACTACTAACATAAAGTGTGTATTTTTTCCGCTTGGTTATACAAGTAAATATACAGTATAATTAAAATTAAATCAAATACAGATGAATTAAAATTTACTCTCTGTGACTTTTTATTACTGGGTTAAATAAGCAACTTAAAAGAGTTTTGTTGTGGGAATGTCTGTAAAGCGCACAATCATAAGTGTATTTAACACAACGTTTCCGGCTGATGTTCTCTATTTAAGTATATGCCGTATATGTTGGTGTTACTCCATGGTACTTGAGTCCATGTGGGGCGGTGATATTATTTAGTCTGATGCTGTGTACTTTTCGAGTGTGCGTGTCGGGGTTCCCCAAAGCATAAGTACTTCAGACCATTTTCATGGATAAAAATATATTTATTTGGTAAAAATTCTGGTTTGATTCTGGTACAGAAATCCAGTGATAAAAATTGTAAAATCAATAGATAGTAAAACAAGTGTCAGATGCGTTTCGCTGCTGTGATCTGCAGCTTCCTCAGTGACAAATAAATTCCTTCCTGCAATGATGCTCAATCTGGCCTGTTGCTGAAGTATGGACAGTTCTGATTGTCCTTAGCTTGCCATATATAGGTTTTAATAAAACTCCTTGCATTTGCATTAGAATATATAAGCAGTTATCACTATATTTAAATGCCAGAATGTCTTTAATTAACAATTAATCCACATATAACAGGGATCAAGAGATTTAAAAAGGTTACTTGATGGATTAAAAGTATTTTTTCAACCTCAATTGCTATGCATACTTTGAATTGCTGAATAACACAAATAAGGGTCCGAGATTAAGAAAGTAGATATTGGGGTCTCATATATACGATATCAGGGCTCAGTGCCTCTCCCTTGATTCTCACAGGTAAGTCCTATAGCTAAATTCGGGGTTATCATATCATTATGTACATTGTTATATGCTGTTTATATGACTGCGTGTCCACAGTTTTACCAGTACTGCCAATATATATCTATGTATGTATGTGTATAGGCCTTGAATATTCAGATAAATATAAAAAAAAATATATATATATATATATATATATATATATATCTCACAAAAGTGAGTACACCCCTCAAATTTTTGTAAATATTTTATTATATATTTTCATGACTGAAGAAATGCCCCTCTGCTACAATGTGAAGTAGTAAGTGTACGGCCTGTATAACAGTGTAAATTTGCTGTCCCCTCAAAATAACTCAACACACAGCCATTAATGTCTAAACTGGTGACAACAAAAGTGAGTACACCCCTAAGTGGAAATGTCCAAATTGGGCCCTGTATACTGTATATATACCCACCATAGGCTAAATGATTGTTGTAGTGTATACAATATATATATATATATATATATATATATATATATATATATATATACTAGCTACTTGCCCGTCAAAAATGACAGGAATAAAATGTAAGGCTGGGAATGCTGTACCTTCGGTGCTCATCCCGCCTTTGGTGCCCATCGCGTGGCTTGCAATGAGCGCCTGTGTAGCTCTCCCCCTGTGTAGTTTATAGGCCTTGCGCTTGTGTTACTGTCTTGGGTTGTGTTTCTGCCTTGGATTAAGTGTTACTGCCTTTCAGTGTTAATGCTGAGGGCTATTTTTTACGTCCTTCGGGCTAGTTTTACGTCCTTGGGCCTTGTTTTCATGGTTTTGCATTTTTTCGGCAGCCATTTTTTTTCTCACTTGGAAAATTTTCAATCGTTAAAAAACGGCGAATATGCCTCAAATTAACTTGCAAGCTGACTCACAGGCACCCTGCCTCTCCCACTGTGCTGTGTGTGTAAGTTAATTGGAGACATGTTTGTTGTTTTTTTCCATGTCTTTTCAGTTCAGTGGTTCAGCCGTTAAAGTCGTAATTTTGCGAGGCGCACAGTGCATGTACAGGTTTTGGTCCTAAGTCATACGGGTCCTAAGTCGTACGGGTCGTCAGTCCCATGTACCTCAACTTCTCACCTCGCAGTGCAATGAGCACCTTCGGCGCTCATTGCAGACTAAGACCTGCGTGTTCGATGGCTCGTATCGCTTTGAGACTAAGTCCCGCATGCCTGACCTGCTTGCCTCGCTTAGCGAGGCTCACAGTGCAATGAGCGCCTTTGGGCCACAACCTGGCTCACAAAGCGTGACAAACCCGAAAACGTGACCAACGTTCTTGAACTGACAACTATATATATGATATAGCAGTGCTTCCAATGTTGTCTTGCACATTTTTTGGTCAAAATGAGAAATACCTAATTTGGCACTGAAATGGATGGGTACATCTGTATGATTAACTGGCTAATGGGTAGGATGGAGCTTCAATCCTGCAAGGTGCTTTAGGGAAACCTTTCTTTGCAATGTATTAACTTTTAATTTGTCTTTGCCTGGAACTTAATTCATGTATAGTGGCCCGGAATATGTTGGCATGTTACAAATAAAAGATATTAATAATAATAAAATAAATGTTTCCCATAGAAAAAAGACACTGCCGCCTTCAGTGAGTCACTTCACAGGCCCTTTGAAGCTTAGTGGATGTATGATTTATTGAACTGCAGCAACCCTTTTATGCAACCCCTCTTATTAATCAGATTGGCAAAATATATTTATATAACCCTAGATGCATCTAAGAAATTGCAAATTAATGTGGAATTACAGTAAAAAATAGTAATATATATATATATATATAATTTAGAACGTACAAGTAAAATGTGCTGTTTCCCAGGATGCAGAATAGTGATTTCTCTGTAATGAGAGGCCTGGTGTAGAGAATTCCATGTACAAAAAAAAAAAACATGTTTGTCGTCCAAACAGATGAATAAATAGGAGAAAAGAGCCTTACGTCTCTCTTAGGACTGAGAAAAGCCTGCAGAACTAGGTCAGCCTGCATTTCTTTTGAAAAGCAACCATGAAATTTTAAAATTGGCAGCCAGTGCGCTGGTTTAAAAATGCTCAACTTGAGAAAGCAGCTGATAAAGAGACAGCTTCAGGGTGGACTCACCAACACACAACAAAGGAGGGACCCCAATAAAACCTTGCCAGTATGCGTCCATCTGCAGAGGCCTCATAAATCTCAGTGTCTGTTGTAGTCTGTGTGAAAGGCCGGCCTGAGAAATGGCACCAGGTTTTTCCATATACTCAAGTAGTATTTCCTTGTGTGCAATGGGCTTTATGGTGACATAAGGACATAACTAGGTATTTTATCCTCAGTAATTAAATATTCACGGATCCATATAACGCAATATAAAGAACACGATTAGGCAACTAAGGCCAAGCCTTAATCAGAAAACATTTATATGAGACTTTTACACTGGTTCCAACATAATCCATCTCAAGCTAAATTAATACAGGACTTCAAATATATATATATATATATATATATATATATATATATATATATATATTATTTCCTTTTATGTAATGCACCAACATATTCCATTATATATATATATATATATATATATATATATATATATACAGGTTACAAACGACCTGACTTACAAACGACCCCTACTTAAGAACGGGCTCCAAAGGCTTTTTGTATGAGTTTTTATTATGTTCTGATTGTACCCAATAGTTTTTGTAACTATACAGTACCAGGGTATTATTATTACCATATATGAGCCATTATAGTATTGTTGTTATTATTATTATTATTCCTCAGGGATCCAACTTATATACAAATCCGACTTAAGAACATTCTTAGTAACTGGTTAAGGACTGATCTCGTCCTTAACCTGGGGAGGAGACAGATCTCGTCCTTAACCTGGGGAGGGGCCATCTGTATGTATGTATATATATATATCTCTATCTATCGATCTATCTATCTCTCTATCTATCCATCTATCTATCTATCCATCTAGCTATCTATTTTTATATTTTTTATATTTATCTGAATATTCAAGGCCTATACACATACATACATACATAGATATATATCGGCAGTACTGGTCTAACTATGGACACGCAGTGATATCAACATCATATAACAATGTACATAATGATATGATAACCCCGAATTTAGCTATAGGACTTACCTGTGAGAATCAAGGCACTGAGCCCTGATATCGTATATATGAGACCCCAATATCTACTTTCTTAATCTCGGACTCTTATTTGTGCTATTCAGCAATTCAAAGTAAGCATAGCAATTGAGGTTTTAATCCATCAAGTAACCTTTTTAAATCTCTTGATCCCTGTTATATGTGGATTAATTGTTAATTAAAGACATTCTGGCATTCAAATATATTGATAACTGCTTATATATTCTTATGCAAATGCAAGAAGATTTATTAAAACCTATATAAATATGTCTACCTTATTTTTTTTGCTATGTCAAAGCTCCAACGTGATAAGAAACCAGGGTCATGTTAATGGCCAATGCTCATCACGTTTGTAGGTGTCAATATACAACGCAATATTCAGCCATCGTACCTTTTGCTATTAAATATATGTGTCAATGAATAATCATAATATATTATTCAGTCTTACTTATACTTATAGAAAATCATAATATATTATTCAGTCTTACTTATACTTATAGAAAATCATAATATATTATTCAGTCTTACTTATACTTATAGAAAATCATAATATATTATTAAGTCTTACAGTGTAAACAAGTTCCTAAAACGTTCACAATATTTTTTTAGGTTCGTTAGTCAAAGAATAATTTAACACAGGAATGAATGCGTTAAAATAAAAAAAAATGTATATGTCAATCTGATATACAACTCCATTAACTTAAATGGGATATAGATATGTTGTTTATTTAACTCAGTAATAAAAAGTCACAGAGAGTAAGCTTTAACTCATCTGTATTTGATTTAATTTAAATTATACAGTATATTTACTTGTATACCCAGGCTGAAGAAATACACATTTTATGTTAGTACATTTACTAAAGAATTACAAAGTGATAAAATCATAGTGTAAGTGGGTATTTTTAGTCAATCATAAGTGTAAAAAAAGTGAGTTTTTGGATTATTCTTTAATGGTGCAATGGGGTTGTGAGTACTTAAAGCTGCTATGATTAATGACCGAGAGGGAATATATAAACATCTGACCCCACTAAGGTAGCAATATTTACATTAAGTAATTAGTTATTTAAATATATTTTTTTATGTGATCACTTTATGTATATATTAGTGAGACTTGCCAAGTGTTATACATTAATTTAATTTATTTCTTTAAATACTTTTGCGTGCACAATAACTACTGCTTGTTCTCCATAATTACTTATCTTACAAGAGTACTATTGGAACAAAATAATACAACTAATTATTGTCATTTTTGAAACATTTAACAGATTATTTTTTTCTTATGTTATATAAAATTAGCTTTTATTTATTATTAAAACTTAGTATACAACAGGATCAGTCAATATATGGAAATTACAACAAATATACATGCATACTGAAAAATAAGTATTCTAGCCCATTATGCATAGAAAAACAAAGGGGTGATACTTATTAAAGTTAATAAAACTGTATTGAGTCATTTAGGGCATCTCGCACATTTATATTATCACCCCAAGAAGTACAAAGAGAAAAAAAAGACTTACGTTAAAAAACAAGGATACTCATCAATAAGATATCATTTTATAATAGTTATTTCTAAAATAAGTTGTATTACATTGTTTTAAATAATTATTGAAACCTGGTGAAAGATAGCTAGGAATTTATGGCAAAAAATACTAGGCCAATATAAATAGACCATATTGAATAATGGGTGTTGAGAAGCATAGTTTTCCAAGCGATATGTAATTAATAAACCTATTATATGTTTGCAAATTGGAGCAAAGAAGCAGAGTGCCGTTTGGGGATTTTTAACCCTTGATTGTCAACAAGATATCTGAAGTAGAACCATAAGGGTTAAAGTAAAGGACCACTGTTTGACATTTCCAAAAGCTGAGACCCTTTGGTAAGTTATCACCTTTGTTTGTAGAGCTTGGTTATTCTTGGGCTTCACAAAACTGGTTAAACTTGCAGAATTACTTTAATTTAAATCATTGGGGTATGTGAGCTACAAGGTGCCTTGTGAAATTGTAGTTGTGCAGATGTTTTGGGGTATTGTTATTGGTGATATTTTCTGCATTATTTAAGCTAATTTATTTCCCTCTTTGTTCAACAAAGTTCAATAATTATATATATATATATATATATATATATATATATATATATATATAAAAGCATTTTCACTATTCAGAGACTATTTATAAAACTAATCAGAATAGGACAAATATATATCAAAATATTATATATATCATAAATATCTGTACTAAGGTGTGGGAAATACTGGAGGAGTTCTGAAGCTACTACAATGTATTTTGAAGTACATATACATTGTAGTTTATCCGGCCCCATGTTTCCTTAGAAAGAGACTTGTCCATTTTTTTTAATCTCTTATAGTTAAATAGGTATATTAACTACTTTATATAAGACGAAGTGATCACAGCTGAATCTCTAAAATATATTTAAAATATGGAATATATAAAAATATTTATAAATTAGTTTCAGGTATGAGTAGTCAGGTACAAAATGGTGGAGAAATAACTATATATATATATATATATATATATATATATATATATATATATATTCCTGAAAAGTGTTTAAGCTTTACATTAGAATTCAAAAAGTCAAATTACCTCAATGAATTTTCTATGTAAAACAATGATTCGCTCTGGCTATGAGTATATTCCGAGTATTTATTTTAAATATAAATATACATTTATTTTCATATAAATTTACAATTTTAAATATAAATTGATCCAGGTTTTTGTATTTATAAAATATATATATATATCACAGCTATACATGCATACATTGTATTATATACATATATGTGTCTAAAGGATTGTGTGTGTATATATATATATATATAATAAGTTTATTACATATTTTATTTATGTACATATACAGTATGAACATGTGCATGATCACACACACATATATATATAATAATATAATTGTATAATAAAACTATTTAGAATAGTAGCCGTGAATGTCCAGTAACACAGATACAAAATAAGAGTATTGAAGTATACAAAACGATATTATATATATATATATATATATATATAGAGAGAGAGAGAGAAAGACATAATATATATATATATATATATATATATATATATATATATATATGTACATACATTGTATATATATGTATAAACACATATGTATGTGTATATATATATACAGTATATATATATATATATATATATATATATATACATACTATATATATGTATATATATATATATATATATATATATATATATATATATATACACATAGATAGATAGATGTGTGTGTGTACGCACAAGGTATGTTTATTATATCTATGTTCATAGAACAATATTATTTATCTGTAGGACAAACTATAATGGTTATATACAAATTCTTTAGTAATCATATATATTTGCCTTACATGATTTTAGTTAACTATGTAACATTCTCCTAATATTCCCATTCTCTGCTTGGTCACCCAACTATAAAGTGCATCAAGTCTGTCATACATTTTCATTGACTGAGATGTAAGCAATCTTGTGAAAAGCACGGCCGTTTCGGCACTGTATACGTTATAAGTCACTACCGAGGTTAGAAGGCTTTTTATTTCTATAAGTATTATGATTTTTATCTTTATTCTACTGATATAAAACTCTACATATATCTGCACACCTCTTGTAACCAGATAATCATTTGAGATTCGCCCATTTTATATTTTTACAAATTCGCCACAAACTTTAAAATATAAATATATAATGAATCCCCTTTAAAATATATTTCCCCCCCCTAGAAGATTTATCAGCAACATTTTGCTGACGCAACACGCTATTTGAAAACTGTTACACTCTGGAAAATGTAATATCTTGTCCGGCAGCCAGTGGTGTGCTAGCGTGGATAGGAAATAAATGCCAAGTTATGAAACAGCATTGCTAAAAGACAGAGGACACAAATTGGCTTATTTTCTCCTTA
>CM050167.1:14461799-14479299 GCA_027410445.1 Discoglossus pictus
AACCCTTCTCTCTTTCGTTAGCTCACGTACTCCTCCTTTTTCAGAGGCAGACTGCTCTAGTCACACACAAGGGGGAGATGGGAATCTGCAAAAGGCTTGTGCTGGTGGCTGCATTCCTACTGCAAGGGCCTCCCCTTCAGATGGCTTGTGCCAGGGCACAACTTTTCCTTTGCAGCAAATAGGATAATTTTGTCCTTGCTTTTATTTAACCCTCTGCTTTTTTTTTCCGTGGACTAATTTTTTTTTTTACCCTCATTTTTTTTACAGCTTTACTCAGCAGCGAGGTTTTTTATTCTTGCAACATTTTTATATTTGTGAAACATTTTTTTTTTTGCTTTTTTGATAACAATGACCCAGCCTGTGCCAATTTGCTGCCATTAAAGAAGATAGCTGTTTTTCTCCTTTTGCGAATAGTGACGCATTTGCCCGCCGAGCAAACAAAAAACGCCCTTTTCCGCCTTTTTTTTTAACCGCGCTCCAAACGCCGCTTTTACCAAGAAGGATGGATCGTTTTATGTCTTTTTTAATCTGACAGTGGCTTCAATGGGAATACTATGTTTTTCTTTTTTTTTTTCTCGCCATTGCTTTTCTCTTTTTCTCCCTCTCTCTCTATTTTTTTCGGATAGGGAGGGAAATGCATGTACGTAGACATACACTCCCTGGGACAGGTGCCAGCTTTGAGACAAAAGATATAAAATAGGCGGCAAAGATCGAAAATGCCAGTAAACAAAACAACAAAAAAATGCAAAATAAACCCAAGCAACGTATCTAAATTACCATGGCACCAACAGTGCAACTGTCAGGGTGCCCAGATATTATTTTAAAGTTTTGGAACACTTTTTTTCCCCCCTGTCTCTGCAGGCATTTGAGAGCGTGAGTTTGTATGTTAAAGGGGGGCGGGGGGCTTTTTTTTTTTTTTGACTGCTGAATTATTCATAATGCAACCACTGAAGTAGGACCATTAGCATGCACCAGATATGCTGTTTGTCTGTTTGCTAACATTCCTCATTCAAGACTTGTTAACTGCCAGACAAGCTTAACACGCTCCTCTCTCTCTCTCCCTCCCTGTCTCTCTCTCTTTCTTGATTTTCGTGCCACCCCTCTCAGCCGTCTGTCGTTGCTGGGTGCTGGTAGCCAAGGGGTAGTGGTGGCAGGGGGAACGCACGCTGTCGAGAATCTGGAGCTAGTTGCTAGGTAAGGACCGCCTTCAGCTCTCACAGGCCTGCAAGCACTTGCAAAGAAACCCAAGAAATAGAGCACTGAGTCTGTTCTTGTCTGCTTTCCACAGGAGGCAGCTGGAGTGTAAGGTGAACACTTTCTTTTTTGTCGGTCTCTCGTTCCAAGGCTGGTTCCCACCTTCCATATGGTAAGATTCTTTCTACTATTAGATGCTATTTCCAACATTTAACTTAAACATCGCTCCTTATTAACTAGAAGACATAATAAACGTGGAGTAAAGTCATATAGAATTTTGTTCGATATCTAATTTTAATTTATGATACTTTATTCCAATGCTCTTCTGATTTTCTCATTAACGAGAAATAATCCTCATTTATTTCAATTATCTAAAACATTTCTCACATCCCCCTGACCGACATACTTTCATTTTCTGAACGAAGGCCAAGAGCTATTTTAGGTCTGTAACCTAGAATTTAATGGGTATTTCTCGGGAGCATTTTACATTTAATTTATTACGTTCATTTATTGAGTGACATTTTTTGCTTTTTGAGTTTTTCATTTTTTGTTCTTGGAAAGTAAGATCTTTGATATACCATCTGGTAAAGCCTCGTAGGAATAAATAAGAGAGCAAGTTTGTATATATCCTGTATTTTTTTATTTTTTTTTCACTGGGTTTATCGCTTTAACGTGTTAATTATGACTTGTGATTAGGGGTGTTTTTTTATTCTGCACTACGATGGTTAAATTGGCGGGATAATCTTAATTGCGAATTTCGGCCCTCAGATTTTTAATTTTGCTCTCTCTTCTCTATGTGGCTTTCGGCCTTTAGATTTTTAGTACTGTACCCCATATTTTGCTCTGGAAAAGTATGGACATTTAAGCATGACCTTCTTCTTATACATAGACACACACATATATATATATATATATATATATATATATATATACATACATTAAATTCTTCATGATGTTTATGATTTTAGAGAAATACATTGATTGGTGTCCAAGATGGACATTCACACACTTTCTAAATGTCTAAGGGACAAAATATATAATATTTATATTTGTGTTCTTTGATCCAATGCCGCAAACTGGAGTAACACGTAGACAAATCCTCATTAATATTTTCTAAGTAGCATATAATTCATGTTGACCATGTTACTGATTATATATTTTCTTTTCAATCAAAAAGTAATTGTTCATGCAGTCATTTTGTGTATGTATATATATATATATATATATATATATATATATATATATATGTGTGTGTTTGTGTGAATGTGTATGTATGTATATGTGTGTTAATGTGTGTATATATATATATAGATATGTATATCTGCGGATGTATATATGTGTATGTGTGTGTGTGTGTATATATATATATATATATATATATATATATATATTCGTGCGCACATGTATGTGTTTGTGTGTGTATATATATATATATATATATATATATATATATATATATATATATATTTATAATTACTATGTTTAAGACCATGTCTAAGCACACATATTTTTGAGGTTTTTAGACTTTTTCTTCATAAAATAAACTATTATGTATTGTTTAAATGACCTTGTAAAACAAAACTAAGAAATGTCTTTTCCTTTTTATAGTCATTAAGCCATTGATTAGTCAGACTTTGGGGATTTTGTTTGTGAAGTACTTAGTTTTGAGTGATATGTGGTCTATTAAAAATAGAGTCACATAAATGACTGACAGTTTGAAGATACAATTATACTTGTTGCACAAAAAAGCTTTAAAAAAATTATGAGAAATAACTGGCAAATTCTACGTAAGAGGGTGGCATATCTTCTTTCTCACAATAAACACCCCAGAGCTTTTTGGGGCCTTTTGTAGAAAATAATCATTTCGAGATTTTATTATAAAAACCATTGTGAACATATAAAAACATATATTGGTTCGGTTGTCTAGTTTTACAGATTTTTAGGTTATTTACTTGCTGAAATGCCCAAAAACCAGCAAGCCAGTCCCTTTTGTTCTGCTGGCATCGAGATGGCTGGTTCTCTTATTATAAATAAATTATGTATTCTGGTGGGAAGGCTGTAATTTTAAGAATACTGAGCAACTTTATAAAATAGCTCAATTAAAAAAATTAGCGGTGCATTGAAATCTCTCTATTCCGCATTCACATTTTTTTTTATATATTTGTGGCCATTTCTACAGGGAAAATTGGAATAGTAATTTGCATATTTAGCACAGAATTTGGTCACATATGTCTTTTATATCAGCTGTTTGGTGATTATAATTTGCAGTCCCACCTTTTCGTAACACCTTGCACTGTTCAGTTACAGCTATTATTTAAATAAAGGACCAGAAATTCCTTAGGGCAATATAGTCAAGTGAAGGTTCTTAAAACTGACAATTTACATAGCTCTGAATTTTTTTTCCATAATTTAGTCTGTTTTATGCGTTTTTCGCTACCTTATACGTAAATTTTCCAATTGCGATAATGAAAAAATATTATATATCACCACCACCACCGAACAACAGTGCAGGTTTATTCAGAAAATTGTATTTTTATCTCTATTTTATTAATATTTTTTTGGGCTATTATACCACAGTGTTAACTGAACAAACAAAGATAAAACAATATGCAATATCCCAAGGCAAGGGGACTTTGTAAGACAGACTGGACTTGAAAATGAGTTGGCAAGGGTCCAAGTTTACTACTAAAATAGAGAGGGTATTACTTTAAATTATATTCATGTTACTGTTCAGCAACATATCTTTTTGTACACGTAAGAATTTTTATATATATATATATATATATATATATATATATATATATTTGTTAGGAATTACTGCTATAGGGACTTTAACCCTTTTAACAGAAGCTGGATTTTTTAAAAGAAAATGTTATAATGTTAAAAAAAGCGCATTTACCAAAATAGGAAAACGTAACATCTGGACGTGCCCTGTCAAGAAATACTACATGCCATTTTTTTTATATACTTCAATATTTTATTTTAAAATCTTACATTGTCCCCTTTTAATTTCACTTTCTGTTAGACAGAAAAATAGCAAAAGGGATGCCTCCAAAAATAGTATCCCTTTTTCTACCAATTGTGTGTTTTAAGCCACTCTGGCATAAAAAGGGTTGAATTCTTCCTGTAATCTGCTTCGAGCCGCCATGTTGTTTTTTTTTTTTTTCAGGATGTGATGTTTTAATTAAGGAGTGTAACATCACGGCGGCCATTTTATTCTCACACTTGATGTAGAAATATATATTTTCGCCCCCATTAAAGTATATTTTGCAAAAATTCAGTTTTTTGTTTAGGGGTTAGAAAGATATGAAAATCAGTAAGGCACAATGTGCTTAATTTTTCTATTTTTATTTTCATTACACCCAAATATTAATGCCGTGTCTTCACACATTTTCGGAAATCATACTATATTGGTGTGCACTATAAAATTCTCCTTAGCGTAATTCTGACTTAATTGTATTGGTTTTGTTATAGATAACACTTAAATCATAACCAAGGCCTACAAGGCGATGGAGGCCCAGTCCATGCTATGGGGTTATAGCCCCCTAAATACAGCCCATTGTCGTATAAGTTTGTGTGTAAAACTATTAAATATTATAACTAAATCTTGTCATAGTTGTCATAGGACTATTTGAAAAGTGGGCAGTTATAGTGTATTTCTATAATAACACTTATTATCCGTAGTTTACATAATGCTAAAGAAAAAGAAAAACGTATGTAAATAGATATATGTATAGCGTACATACACACATAATTATGTCATTAATGCTGTGCTTACTTTTACATTTATTATTATTAATAATTTTTGAAAAATACTATAACAGGGGTGGTCAATATCTAAGCCTGGGTCTGAATAAGGACCTCTGGCACCTTTCTTCTGAACGTCTGTTGTATTATTAAGTTTATTATATTTCTCAGATTAAGATTTTACTGCTTAAATAAAATGTTATTCCCAAGTTTTTCCTTTTTCGAAGCACTCTTTACTATCATTTATTTGTGTGCTCTTATGAATGCCATTAATTAAAAACATGGATATGGGAAACCATGGAAAATACATAGACTCTGGATCTTGACTTAATTTTTATAAAGTAATTTGGACCTTGGTTAATTCTCTGAAAAATAATTGACTACATTTACATACTTAAAAGTAAAATATAATAGGATATTCCCAGAACACACCAGTTACATTGGATGTCTGCAGTGATATTTATATTTAAAGGAGTCGTTCAATTGGCCGGTTGCTTTGGCACTTTTTGAATAAGGATTAATGTGATATTTAGGACTCCAAAATCACGTAGGTGTGTGTGTTAGTCCTGAGAAAACTCAGGCCGTATTGAGAATAAAAGGAACTGTAGACATTGCAAAAGTCGCCATGCACTGCCAGCGTGGCACACCTCCCTGGCAGTCATTCCGCCATTTTGTACATGACATGGCAAGTTGCTAACCTGGTAATTTAATATAGTTCTCCTCAGTGCCCCTAGTGGTTAGCGTTAACAGAGCCATTCCCTGCCATGATGTTGATGCCAAGTCCAATGTCAAGTTGTTACCTGAAATGTATTAATTTAAATACAAAAAACGCTTTGATAATTATTTCTTAATGTTGTACCTATGTGTCATTATTAATATGTAACAATATTTGACCTCTTTATTGTATGTGCAGGACCACGGGCAACAAAGCCATATGGCTAGTAAAAGGGCTAGTAATATACAATATTATAGAACGTGTTAGTTAAGGAATGATTCCCAATATATTCAATATGTGATCTGAAATAAAGAAATACAGAAGGATAAAGTTGACCTTACATACAGCCATATTGACAAAGGACACTTAGCGGAGTGGCCATATTATCAACGGGCTAGTCTGACTTGAATTGGCAACTTGGTCAAAAATATAAAAAGTGACTAAAACCTCTAAAATTTAATTATTTTTCGAATTAATCTTTTTTCAGGTGGGTTGGGTATACATAAATATTACCATGGCGTGTAAATCAATATCGTATTTATAAACCCATTGTATGGATACAGTTCCCTAGATTTACTAAGCTTTATGGTGGCTCTCATTGCCGTTTTTCCTCCTTAGTAAATAACCATTTCAATCATCAGCAAAGTCCTTGCTATACCCTGAAGCTTAGTGAATCTAGGGGATTGTCGTACCTTATTATTATCCTTTATACGTAATGCGCCAACGTATTCTGTAGCACTATACAGGGGATAAGTACAAGGCCAAAACAATATTAACCCCTTGCAAAAGAATGGAGTATCTTCCACCCTTGACCTCTATCGTCTTAATCACATTTAATATTATAAAACATAAAAAAAATTGTATAGCAAACTTTTTAATCTATGTAGATTTTTAGCGCCATGACTGCTCTGTTTTTTCGTACTATTTAAATTTTTTGTATTTGCAAAAAAAAAGCGTATGGTGAGAATTCATGCAACTAAGTTGATGACCTTGGCCGAAGCAGCAGAGATGTCGGTAAAATTAGATTGTAAGCTTTTCAGCATGCTACAGTCGGAAAAGATACAATGCAAGAGAAAGATTAATGACAGTAAATGACACCCGAGACAATGGGGTTTAATTAATGATTGCAGTGCAATGCACCTGCAAATTAGTCTTCGAGATGTAGTCATTTTAAGGCAATAAATGACGCTTTGCATGGCACCACGGACGGATTGATTAGCATTGCTTAGTGCCCATTTATGATGCTTTTATCGTGGGCTGCTGATATACAGTGAGTGATGACGTGCTGGTGAAGGTTTGCTTGGCATTGCATCAAATGCCCGCACCTGACAACCCGACACAGAGCATGGGCACATGGACGGAGGTGGCATAAGCTGAGAATATGTCCTAGACAGCAGCAGAGCGGGGGGGAGGGGGCGATGTGCTGGCACGTAGGGAGTGTCAGTGGCGCCATCATGCAGCCTGCCCACTGCAGCTAATACCTCTGCATCATGCCACTGGGTATAGTCATAGAGGTTTCTTATTATCTAGGGCTACATGTTCACTAAGCTGCACCTTCTATGCGCATTTTAATGTACTCCGTGCTTTACCCAAGCAGATGGCAAAATTCTGCGAATTGTAATGCGATACAGGGATGTTGGCACCAAATATAGACGTAAAAAGTAGAAATAAGGAATGAAAGAAAGCTGGCAGCCGGGATCAGCTGCAGCCTGCTGGGAATGTGTATTTATACAGCACCTTCAATTATAACGGGCCCCATAAATTGCACCGCTTCGTTCTTCAGTGGTTAATCAGATGGTAGTTTGAGCTATATTTTTAATTTATGTCTTTGTAGGCACCTGATTAGTAAGATCCAACTCAGAGCAAAGAGCCACTGAAATTGGTTGATGTAGAGGTAGTGCCACAAAGCCTGGTAAGGAGATGAAGGGGTTAAGTATTTTTAGATTTTTTTTCTATATATAATTCAGATTTAGAAGCAGATATTTTTTATTTTTGTTCGGGATGGAGAGGTCTCCTTAGTAATACAATAGTACGGCCTAATTTGTCACATGTAATGTATAACAAAAGATTGACTGACAGATTTATATATATATATATATATATATATATATATACCGTATATAAATGTGTGTGTCTGTATATCTATTTATCTAACTGTCTTATAGATATATAAATATAGATATATATAGACATACACACACACACATATATAGATAGATAGATAGCTAGATAGATAGAGGGATAGATAGATAGATGATAGATAGATAGATAGATAGATAGATAGATAGATAGATAGGGAGATAGATAGAGGGATAGATAGATAGATAGATAGATAGATAGATAGATAGATAGGGAGATAGATAGATAGATAGATAGATAGATAGATAGATAGGGAGATAGATAGATAGATAGATAGATAGATAGATAGGGAGATAGATAGATAGATAGATAGATAGATAGATAGATAGGGAGATAGATAGGGAGATAGATAGATAGATAGATAGATAGATAGATAGATAAATAGATAGGGAGATAGATAGATAGATAGATAGGGAGATAGATAGGGAGATAGATAGATAGATAGGGAGATAGATAGATAGATAGATAGATCGAGGGATAGATAGATAGATAGATATATGTGTGTGTATATATATATATTGGTTGGTATTAACAACTAAAGCAGTAGCCAGTATAGTGCCAATTTCTAATTTAATATAATGTTTTCCAAAATCACAGGAAGTTCACATTAATGAAATATACATCAACATAAATACATGTAAAACATTGCCCTTTTTAACAGGCTTATTAATATATAAAACTATATTCTACTATAAATCTACATTCTAATGCGCTAAATATTATGCTAACCTAAGAATTTAATACTAAGAAATATATGGCCTAGAATCCATATTATTTATTGTGTTATGCTTTATTATTTGGCGTGTGCTTTTATACATATATATATATATATATATATATATATATATCACTTTGAAGCACATGCCAAATAATAATAATTTAATATATAATTTTTTTTAATAAGACTTAAGCTTGAAAGTTACAAAAGTTCCATTGATTAAGTACTTCTTGAGACATAAAACACACTTGGCAGAATGTACCAAAGATGAGCTATGGTGATCCTGCCACAATGTGAGCCGTGTTGCACCCCCAGAATTATTTTGGTTCCTACACCCCTGCTACTAATCGCTACTATATGACTGGAGGTGTGAGGAGCAGGCATGGTGGTGATGCCCTCTCTGAATGTACTAAATAAAACATTTAATTACTATGTAATATTATTATAAAATAATAAAATAATATGCAGCATAATTTTGATGGTCATTTGTGTGTTTTATTATAATATTCCCTCTGCCAATAAATAGTTCACCATAAGGTGTGTTTATATATATATATATATATATATATATATATATGTACACGTATATACGTTCTCTGCCCATTTTAATGAGGAAATATTAGCACACATGCCGAGGATCTCGGCTGCAAAAATTGTTGCCTTTCTATAATATTAATTATATACCTTTTAAGTGTATATAAATTGAAATACTTATGTTTACAAGGCAAACAAACAAGTAATATTATTTTTTTATTTATTTATAGAGTAATAAAACGCAACCTGCAATATGAACTCTTATAAAATATTATTTTGGAACATACACATAGAATTGTGATACAACTTATATTTCGACACTTTGCATATTTCTAGAAAGTCACAAAAATGTCTGCAATCGAGTAAAGTCAGCAAAACCCAGGAATGTCCTGAGGCCTTGCATATTAACTACTCGATCTGCAAATATTCAGGTGCGTTCCTAAAAAAAGAAAAATATATCCTTTTTGGTAAATTTAGCTTATTTAGCAAATATTTTATTAGGCCTGAAAAATAAACGCACAACCAGCTTTTTCTCCCTTTTTGTTGTATTTTTTTTTTTTTAATGCCCCGACTATACAAAAACAAAAAGTTTGCAGAAACTTGATCTTTCTGTAAATAGCAAAAATAAATATTGCGCTGACGTTAGTGGAAAAAAAACTTTGCAGATTCGTACATTTTTGTGTCTTATTTTAATCCACAAACTGTAACGTTCTGCGATAAAAAAAAAATGAGTATGTGACAGTGAAAGGGTTAATAATTACCTTGTTAGCTTTTAATGATTTCATAATTGGTGTGCAGGTGCATATTAGCTTATTTAACAATGCAGTATATACGTTTTTAAATGTATTTTACACATTTGTTAATGGATCTCTGAAAATCCATTTTTTTTTCTTTTGAAGAAATAAAATAGATGATGAGCAAAATGTGTTTAGAAAAGAAATTGGGGCCCTGTACAAAATAATTTGGGGCCCCCATTGCATCTTCTCCGTATACCCTATAGAAGTCAATAACACCTCCAAAAAATATATGTTGATGGTCAGATCACCATCCTATAATAATAATTATATGGCAATTAATTTTAGTGCATAATTGCACTAAAATTAATTACTGTATTTATTTTTGTTAAAAAAAATACCCAGTTCTTAAACTGAATGCTGTACAAGGGGTAATCAATAGGCGGACCTGGGTCTAAATCAGGATCTCCAGGCCCTTTTCTTCCGGACCTCCAACTCATTACTAAAGTTAGAATTCAAGTATACTGTAATAAAATACATTTTAATGACATTCATTTAATAAAGTATTTGTTATAACATATGATTTTAAAATATACCATGTTTTGAGCCCCTGTAGTGGCCCTTATATACTGATGGGGGGCTATTTGTAGACATATTTGTGCAATTTCCAGTTAGAAAGTAAACCATCCACAAGAGTGAGAACTTGAAAAATAAGTTGTGTTGAAGAACATGGGAATTGAATGGAATTGAACGTCATTGAACGTCTCGCCGTACCAGACTTCAGCCACGTTAGATCTGTTTCTGGTAGTCAATATAAAATGGTCCACTGACCAATGGCAGAGCTAGCGAATGGAGGGCCCCAGTGCAACATAATTTGGAGCCCCCATTACAACTTCCCAATATGTCATGTAGAATTGTAGAAATCAATAACAACGCCAAAAATTATATATTGATGGTCCTTCTATAATGATAATTACTTGCCCCTCTATTACATTTAGAATCTAAATCGTCGCCAGTAGAAAAGGGCCCCCAACCCTATTGTGGGCACAGACACTTTGCACTTGCCACTGACTACCTGCGCTGTGTCATTACATGTAAGCCCCCCCCCCCCCCCCCCTTGTCTCCCACAGTCAGGGGGTCTAGAGGTCGCCCCATACATTGAAATATGAAGTTCTGTCTCTCTGATGTCTACCAGTAAGACTGAGCTCTATGTGGGCATGAGACTACGGTACCCCTAATACTGGCCACCCCCAGTGGCAAGTGGCATTGGTTATAAGAAACAGTTACCAATAGGGGGCGAGCTGGCACGTTACACCTGGTTTTACTGCAAAGTATTTCCTGCTATAAAACCCCAAACTTGTGTAACCTTGTTGGAAAACTTCCATATTGTTCAGAATATTGGAAATAGATTTCAAATAATATGTTTAAGAGTCTGTTAAATGTTGTATAAGCTCCAGATCTCTCCAGCCTGTAAGTATTGTGGCTGGAGTGTGGCCACCGAGGGGGAAGTACCAAATTGAAAACCGCTCACATTAGTAGCATAGAACAGTGTAACCTGAGCTGCTACCTGTGTACACACACATTTTCTAGTCATAATGCATTTGTGGTAGGCCAATTTAAATAGCCCAGCCCTCACCACTGGGTGGCTCCACTCCAGACACAATACTTCCTTAAGAGGATGGGAAGATCTGAAGCGTATATAGCCTAGGAGCATGATTGAAAAATAGTAATTCATTTTAAATGCCCAGTAAAGACCACTAAAGTGAGACAGTATGTGACAGTCTAACTAGACAGTCATTCAACCTGCTCTTCTGGTGTTTCTCTAAAACTCTTTTTTTAAGTAGATTCTAAGCTACAAGGGACATTATATATTTTACGTAAAGCCTGTTTAAACTTAATTGAAACAGACAGGAAGTGCAGAGAGCATACTATAAGTGTAGATCTCACTGGCTGGCTGAGGGCAAGCCCTCAAGAGCATTTAACCTTCTGAATAAGATGTTGAGCAATCAGACCTTCATTTGAAAAAAGAAAACACACTGTGACAAATTCTATAATAATCTCCTTCTGATGCAACAAAGAAAAAAATGTTTCCATGTCTATTTAAATCAGGCAGGAATATACGGGACGTTCTGTCTCTACCAGGCAGGGTGACATTTTTTGGTGAATACATTTTTATTTATTTTATATATTTTTCTAATTTTAAGTAATTTTTTTTAAAGGTTTGGTTACAATGCAATATGTGCACCTGTATGTATTTAACCCAATATATGTCACAGTGTATTTATATTCTAGTAGTCCCAGTAAAAGGCCCAATAAAACAATTCTCCAAATTCCACATAGATTAAAATAAAGAAAAATAAGTGTATAAATACCATGTGTTCTTATCTGACTTTGGGTTTAAGTTTTTCAGCTTTTTGTAGATTGGAAAAAAAACTAAAAAAAAATGAACTAAGGAAGATCATTTGACTATATGATGGTAGTGATGTCACAAGACCATGTGATGTCACAAGACCATGTGATGGTAGTGATGTCACAAGACCATGTGATGGTAGTGATGTCACAAGACCATGTGATGTCACAAGACTGTGTGATGGTAGTGATGTCACAAGACCATGTGATGGTAGTGATGTCACAAGACCATGTGATGGTAGTGATGTCACAAGACCATGTGTTGTCACAAGACTGTGTGATGGTAGTGATGTCACAAGACCATATGATGTCACAAGACTGTGATGGTAGTGATGTCACTAGACTATGTGATGTCACAAGACCATCTGATGTCACACCGTGTGATGGTAGTGATGTCACTAAACCATGTGAACATCTTAACCAATCAGCTAAACCAACAACCAACAACAATGATCTTTTTAATAATAATCGTCTGACTAGTTTTCTGTTCTTTCTATTTAAAAAACAACCCCATAAAATGTAATTACCGTAATATTTTCTTATTCAATTATTATTTATAAACTAAGAACTTGCCCGTCAAAAATGACAGGATTAATATTGTAAGGCTGCCAATGTTGTTTGCCATACAATGTAAGGCTTTTGGTCCTCTGGGCGCCTTCAGCGCTCATTGCGGGCCACGCTGCGCGTCTTCAGCCTTTCCTCCTGCATACTGTACGGGACGCTCATTGCAGGGTTCGTTAACCTGCAAGTTTTGTGCTTGTGAATGTCATGTGTCTCTTTCCACCATCTCCCCCCTGTCCCTTCCCTGTGTCTTTCTCCTCTGTGTCTCTGCTGAATGTTTGCGGTGCGCCGTGACTGCCGTGGGTTTTATTTAAGTCCTGCGTGCCTGGCGTTGTTGTTGCAAGTGTTTTTGGTGTGGTGTATTTTCTAAGTCCCGCGTGCCTGGCATTGCTCGTGTAAGTGTTAGTCTTAAGTGTTGTGTATTTTGTACGTTTTGCGCGCTTGGTGTTGCTGAGCCTAATTTTTATGCTGTTTCTGAAAGTTTGCACCATTTTTTTCCTAGCTTATGCGATTTTGGAGTGATGAAAAATGGCAAATATGCGTGTATTTCGCTTGCAACCTCACTCCCAGGCTTCCTGTGTCTCCCCCTGTGCTGTGTGTGAGTATTATAACAGCGCCGCTGGCTGCAATAAGCGCCTTTGGCCTATGTACTGCGCGGCTGCTTCGCCTTACTCCGCAAGGCTTGTGTGTGTGATGGCGCCGCTGGCTGCAATGAGCGCCTTTGGCGCTCATTGCAGCCTAAGTGCTGCGCGGCTGCTTTGCCTCGCTTTGCGAGGCTTGCATGTGTGACTGCAACGCTGGCTCTTGGTCGCACCCTTGTTTTGCGATGTCGCAACTGCGTTACCAACATTGCAAACGTTCCGGACAGTCGCAAGATCCACAACTATATATGTGATCCTTCTTAACACAAGTTACAAGGCTTCAGTCCATATTATTTTTGAGTGCGTTAGAAATAAGGAATTTTTATTTTTTATTTCATTTATTTCCGTACAATGCCAGTTGTGGAAGCAGATAATCAAAAAACAAAATGGCATTCTGTAGAATAAATAATATTAATATAATATATGTAATAAACTGTAAATTATATACTTTACAATAAAATGACTGCTGTAATAATACAAAAAAATAGATTTTCGAGTAAGAAAAGATCATACAATAAATTTGGGACTTCCGCGCCAGTGTTCTTGGAGGTAGTAACGAACTGGAGTATTAATATAGATAAATAGCCTCCATTTTTAATCCGATTCCAGCCATTTTAGGGTTAACCCTATTCTAGAGCCTTTTCATGCATTATTTATCTGGCGCGCAGCCGTTCGCTCAGATCGCACTCTCCAGACTAACCCCGGGTAAAGTTCTATATATTTAGCAGCAGCGAATCCTCAGTTCTGAGAAACCTTTAGAAACCGAAGCGACTTCCCGATGATTTTCTCAGAAGCCACAATTTCTGTTTCCAGCTGAGCTGCGATTAAAATTCATCTCTCTGCGTATGAGACGCCGCCACAAGCCCTGCGCCGTATCTGTGATATGGAGGATTCTGCACACGCCATGACGGTCACTCAATTACATTTATAATATTGTTAATTTTTATTATTTTATCATTTTCTAATGATTGGATTAGTTTTTAAATTATTAATAGATCATTATGTAGAAAGCCTGAAAAATAGTGTAAATAAGTTTTCTTCTTCATTGCATAAAATATCCTAAAAATCCAGGGTTCTGAGTCTTGCGGCAGACTGTTTTTAAAAATACATGGTTAAAGGGACATGGCAGGTTCCTGGATGTTACTAGGCATATAATATCCCTGTGTACTTATTTACTTTATTTTATTAAGAAGTGCTTATAAGCTCTGTTTATTCTGCCTTAAATCAAACAAATAGTCCCTGTATGGGTCTGCCCTCTGTAGTGTATGTAGACATAGATTCTGTAGGGCTGGATGTGCAGTATAGTGTCCTAGCCTATCAGGGACCATGTCTCAGAAAACTTGCTGCTGAGACGTGGTCCCTGATAGACTAGGGCAGTACACTGTAAACCTACCCCTACATACTCTCAGTGGGCAGGCCCATACAAGGACTATTTATGTGATTTTAAGCAGTAAAAATAAAGCTTGTAATTGCTTCTCAATAAGATAAAGTACTTACAAGTAAATAAATACACAGGGGTATTATATACCTATCCAAATCCCATTAAGACCGCCAAATAGAGGTTTCAGCAGATAAAGTGGATTTTTGTGCAGAGTTAATTTACTCCTGCTTGAAGATGTGCTACCTGTGTGCATGGGAGTATTTAGGTTTTATGTTGTCCTAGGCATTTAAATTTGTTTGCCTTCCACGTCCCACCTTTTTCCCTTTACATATATATATATATATATATATATATATATATATATATATATATATATATATATATATATATATATATATATATATATATATATAGTATGTGGCAAGTACATTTATAGACAGAACTATAATAATAATATAGACATTTCTGTGCATGTACAAACATATTTTAATGTACTGTACTGCCCCCTGGTCTATCGCTGCCCTAGGCCTGGGGCTTGTGGGCCAAGGCAGAAACACCCCCAGGCCTCTTCATAGACATCAGCAACTCAGCTGGCGCAGCCATAAGTGATAGAATCAAAAGTGAAACTATCAGTCGGATAGAAAAGGAAGTTGATGGACAAAATATAGGCAGCCATCATTCTTCGAACCACAAAAGAAGACTGTTTTTAGAGTATTTTTTAAATGCTCTAAGGAGAACCTGGGTGTAATACTGGACAATTCTGCCTGATTCTAATTTGGGTGTGTCCGTCACAGCCAATCAGTGAGTACTTTTCTCCATAGAGCTCCATAACTCAGCTGGTGCAGTGCCCTGACAAAACCCTAACAGGCTGCCGAGAGATTAAACTAACAATTTTAACCTTTACAACAATTATCTTTCTGAAAAACATTTTTTTGATATTTTAAATCCGCTTTTTTCAATACATAGGAGAATTACATTTGAATTTTATTTTATTTATTTATATATATATATATATATATATATATATATATATGTATATATATATATATATATATTTATGTATATATATATATATATATATATATATATGTATATATATATATATATATATATATATATATGTATATATATATATATATATATATATATATATATATATATATATATATATATGTATATATATATATATGTATATATATATATATATGTATATATATATATGTATATATATATATATATATATATATATATATATGTATATATATATATATATATGTATATATATATATATATATATATATATACACTGAGAGGTAGTAACAGTAATATTTTACAGTTTGATTAAAAACATTTTTTACTCCGTTTTCATGTACATCATACAGAGTGGAATCAGAGTAGCTCCAGTAACGTCAAAAATCAAATATTGAAATGTATTCACAATTTATCATTTTTTTTAATGCTTTTCTGGAAATCTGCATTTCCCAGTTATAATTCACATACGCATTTCTCTGACTCAGAAAACATCTGGTGGGTGTGATGGGCATAGGACAATCACAGAAATGTAATTTGGGGCTTTTAATCAAACCTCTAAATTTAAATAGACTGGCAAAATATGCAGGAGCTAAGAGAGCGCAAGTTCTTTTATGGCGGAGGGCAAAGAGGTGGGTGCTAAATCACAGGTTTTTAATGTGCTGCATTATTATATTATATAGATCCCGCTCCTGATGATAGCCAGTAAGCTTGAAACAGCTGTACATAGTGTAGACCTGGAACTGCTTAGAGCTTATTGCATTGCTGTCCCCTCTGCCGGGGAAAGGGTTAATCCACACTGCTGGTTTATGATCAGGGTGAAGCTTAAAAGGTTATTTGACATCCTAAAGTATGTGCGCAGTGTAAATAAACCACAGCTGTAAAATATACAGTTCCTCCTATCCAGAGGGCTTAGGTGTGCAAAACCCAGCTGGGCACGCTTGAATTAAACAGCCCAACCTGCTCACTTTAAATGAAATAAGTGCACACTTTGTGTATCAGGTTTCGGGCGGCTAAGTGCGCTTGTCAATTACCCAATGATAAAGTCGGGGGTTTAGCTGCATGTCCTGCGCAGACCACCTGTAAGGCGGATTTGGGAAGATGTTTGTGCTTTTTAAGTAGAAATTGCTGAATATACAAAATTGAAAATACCAAGAAATGAAAGGGATATAATGTTTGTAAATTCTCACCAGAAATACGGGCCAGGTATACTAAGACATGCAGCTTGAGGAGCTCTTGGATATTTCAAGTTATTAGAGAGCCAGCTGCATGGGTTAACTTGGAATTGGAGAAGTGTCCTCCAAGCTGCACACCTTAGTACATCTGGACCACTCACTTTAGGCAACCCATATACAGTGGTGTAGCTGGTGAATGGAGGGCCCATTTTTTTTCCCTGCTGGTTCCCACAGTGCCAACTTATGATATATTATTCACCTTGCCAGAATTACATCATGTGCCCAAGAGAAGGGGGCCGGAAGGCCAAGGTGGCTAAGGCGGGGGGTGGGGGGCTTTGGTAACTTACACTACAGTAATGAAAAAAAATATTATGAAAAAAATTGAGTGCACCGAGGGCCTCCTTTAGAGAAGGGTCCAAGATCATTGCACCGCCTACACGTCCATAGCTCCACCCATGCCCAATAGTGGACTCAATGGTAGAGTGTTGGAAAACTCTTCGAAAAACTCTCCATTTATCCAAGT
>CM050167.1:14484299-14629299 GCA_027410445.1 Discoglossus pictus
AAGCAGGAGTGAGGGAAGATAGAGACAGCCTGGGCAAGGTTGGAGAGAGGAAGCAGGAGTGAGGGAAGATCGAGACAGCCTGGGCAAGGGAGGAGAAAGGAAGCAGGAGTGAAGGAAGATAGAGACAGCAAGGGCAAAGGAGAAGAGAGGAAGCAGGAGTGAGGGAAGATAGAGACAGCCAGACCAAGGTTGGAGAGAGGCAGTTGGAGTGAGGGAAGATAGAGACAGCAATGGCAAAGGAGAGAGGAAGCAGGAGTGAGGGAAGATAGAGACCGCCAGGGGAGGGAGGAGAGAGGCGGTCGGAGTGAAGGAAGATAGAGACAGCCAGGGCCAGGGAGGATGTTGCACATTACCTATATATGTATGTATCGTCATTTTGTATCCAGAGTAATGGAATAGAGTGTCAGCCAGGTCAAGAGAAGAGAGTGATGGAGCAGGTGGGGGGATGGCGGCAATGCAGGAGGGAAAGAGACAGCCAGGGCAAGAGAGAGGGAGAGAGTATGGGCAATTGGGGGAGGGACAGCTGGAGTAATGGAAGATGCTTACAATCTTGAAGACGGGGTATCCATGCAGGGGAGGTAGAACAGGGGGCAGCAATAGAATTGGGGGGACCCAGGATTAGAGTGAAGGGAGGAAAATGGCAACCAGATGACTAATTCCAGAGGTGATACAAAGTACAAATTGTTGATAAATCACACAATTGGTTATAAAAATATAAATTTTAAGGTGATACAATGTACGTTATAAAATATTATTATTATTATTATCCTTATTTGTAAGGCGCCAACATATTCCATATCGCTATACGGGGTTTGGGGCATCCCCCTGATCATTGGGCTTTGTGTTTGTGATCCGCACAATGTCCTATTCATGGTACACAGGCCCTGCACATCCAGGGGTGACACGAGGACAGCGGGTCTTATGGTTTGAGGTTGTGTTCTCTGTTTATGATTAACAGACTCCTGGGCGCAGTGACACCAGCTGATCCGGCAGTGACAGGGGCATAAAGAAAGGGGGGGGGGGGTAACAGAGGATCTGTGTACAAACAGCACACAATATTTTGCTTATCTTAATTGCACTGTAAGCTTTTTTCCATGACTCATTTGTGAGAAGAGAGAGAACATTTAAACCATTCCCCGAGCAGATGCTTTTATTCCCTCTGGAGATGAAGGAGTTAAAGAGACAAAGCTGTCACCTAAAACCTTAAAGGGACAAGCAGGCTAACACAGTACAAACACCGTGCAGTGATACAAGAAAAAGTAATCCCTCTGCAAACTGCTTTTGCAACAATTCTTTCTTCTGCTCATTTTACTGTAATTAGGGTGTATCTGGGCGCTGGACTAGATTGGAAGTCTGATTGGCTGAAGATGACACCCCCAAATCAAAAACTGCCAATGGAAACTCTAGCCTTTTGATGAAAAGCTGCATTTAATTGTTTTTAAGCTTTGCAGTACTATTCTTTTTTATATAAAATATCTTTTTTGTACTCCTTTAAATCTATTCTATACAAGTATGCCAGTACAGATTGTAGGAGCACCTAGTAAGTAAGTGTGTGAGTGTGTATATATATATATATATATATATATATATATATATATATATATATATACACACACTAGTGACTTGCCCGTCAAAAATGACGACAACAAAATTTTAAACCTGACAATGCTGTTTGCCACGCTAACTTGCGGGCCTCCGCTCATTACAGGCCTTGGCCAACCCACAACGTTCGTTCTCCACAAGGAGTGCCTTTTGGAGCTCATCGCGAGCTCTGCAATGAGAGCATTCGGCGCTCATTGCAAGCCTCTCTCCACTCCCTCCCTGCCCTGTGTCTCTTTCCACCCTCTCCCTCCTCTGTGCTCCTGTTTGGATTTACTGGTGTGAAACCATTTTCGGGCTTGGGAAATTAATCATTGAAAAAAGCCTTGGAAAAAAGTTACGGCTTTATGGCCGCCATTTTTAACCTTGCTTAGCCATTTTCAGACCTCCCAAAAACGCCAATTAAATATCAAATTAGCTTGCAACCTCACTCACAGGCTCCCTGTATCTCCCCCTGTTCTGTGTGTAAGTAAATTTTTATGTAATTGGCATCTTCTGGACGTCTTCTGTCGGACTTGAAAAAAATGGCGGCTGTTAAGGCCGTACGGACCTTGCAGTGAGCATTAAAAGGGGTCTGGCAGGAAAAGGGGGAGTCGGGTGTACCTCACCCAGCTGGGAAATGCCGCGTTCAGGCCATCCTCTAGGGCCTAAGCGTCCTTTGGGTGAGTGGGTGGAGCTCAGTGTCCCTCCCCGCCCCTTAGCGGAGGACTCTCACAAGCCCGCAAATGTGAGATCAGCGACCGCGCATATGGAGGGAGTACGGTATATGAAGAGGGTGCGAGCCATGGAAATGGAAACTAAATCACTTAGCTGTGTTTACTTGCTGCATAACAACGCACTGATATACAGCACAGCTGACTGATTTAGCTGCAATTTCCAAGGTTTCCTCTCATGTCACAGGTCAGATAAACAAACAGCTAGAGGAGGAGCTCTGTAAGATTAAAGTCTTATAAGGAGCTTGTTACTTTTAGTATAAACCTGCCGATGGTAAGAGCATTACTGGAGTATAAGAAAACATTGGACGCCTGTTACTAAACTACTTAGTATAAATCCACATTATTCCATTCAGCAGCCTGGGAGGGGGCAAATTGCTGGATATTATTGAGTCTATTAAAGAGATATTCTTTTTTATCTTGTATTAATATTTTGCCAAGGTTACATTGTACTATTATTCTTTCCTCCTCAATATAAATTGTTAAATAAAATGTATACTTCATATGTAAGAAGCTCCAGGAGTTACAGATTTTTACCTCCTGGCACGTCCCCTTTCTTCCTGTTCTCCTTCATGAGTGTTGCCATCTTGCAGGACTTAAAAGCCATGCCCACAGAGGAGGGGCTTCACATTACCAAAATCTCGTGCTTGTCAGCGGCAGTATGATATGGTGGTGTGGTATGGCTTTAAGTCACAGTCATACACCATGGAAAAACTCATGAGTGAAAACAGGAAGAAAGGGGGAGGCTCCAGAAGGTGATTGATGATGAAGTGAAGTGTGAATTCTATACGACAAATACATGGAGGGGATAGGGCACAGCATTTCATTTAAAACATTTTAAGAGAAAATCATCATTTTCTCTGAATAAAATAATCCATTTAGCCCAGAAGCAGACATTTTGCATCAGTAGATGCAACCACTGCTCTCACACAATTCCACCTCTGCATCACGGATACCTCCAGGGTCCAGCAAATGCGTCAAGATGTAGTTTTGTGACTTTTTTCCTACTTAATTATGCTCTGCGGTCAGAGAGTATAATCCATCCTGAGCTTTGCTTAAAGCTGTGTGATACAGCATATGCTTATAGGAAGCCATGTTTAAAATGGTATTGGATTACAAGAGCGAAGCCTTTTCTGGGCACATTTGCTTGTCCCTGCCCAGGTGCCCAGAATGCAGCGTAATAACTGTATTTCTTAGAATTCTAATGAGGAAATATGTTTTTTTAACTTATTTTAGATGTTCAATGTGAACACAATTTATTTACTATATATATATATATATATATATATATATATATATATATATATATATATATATATATATATATACCGTATATGTATGTGTGTGTGTGTATTTATTTATTTGTGTGTGTTTTATTATACAGCCATATAACCCTTTGTATTTCTTTCCATAGAACTCATTGGTTTCAGCTGTGCCCGAGAATAAGTGGAGGTGGTAGCAGCATGTTCAGGTATTTAACTTTTTTTGTGGTTATTTAGAATATAACTTAAATTATGTCTCAAAAATGATATAGCCGTATAACTTCTTGCATTTAAAAGTGTGATTTTTTTTTATTGACATTTAAATTGTCAGCTCTTCTGACCAAGCTTTTTAAGAGCCTGGTTTGCCTTTATAAATAATTGACCGATAAAAAACGATTTCTAGGAATATGTCACAATTGCTAGAGAAATATAATAATTCTGTACCTACTTGGACAGACCGATGAAACTCCAATGACTTCTGAAGCCACTCGAGCACACAGACAAATGTACAGACTGAGCCCAGTTTTCTGAGAATATCCCCAGGACTTGTGCCATCCCTAGAATAGCAGCCTATTGTATCTGATCATAGTGTTTGTTGTGTTTGCTTTACACGCTGTTCAAGGCTGTGTTTGCTCATCTATTTTACTTTACTTGGAAGACGTGTTTAGAATTATATTTTATTCTATGCCAAAGGCTAAATTGGGATTACACAGTGTTTTGGGGGCAAACCTTGTCTGTATTTACCATCCAAATTGCTCTTGTGATTTCACAATAAATATTTGTTTATTTTCCTGCTATCTTCTAGCAAAACTACTCTGTAAAAAATAAATCTTTCTAAGAACTACAAATAATAATATAAATTAAAAAATATAGCAAACGGAGAATTTAATGGCACCAGGGAAGGTTAGTTTACTACCTTTTTGCAGATAAATGGAGAGCCTTTGTAGGAACTATTTTCTGTAACCTTATTTTCAATTGATTTACAAATATATACTTTTATTTCTTAAAGAAAAGTTTAAAAATCTGTTGTTTGGAGCTTGAGTATTAAAAAACAAATAGAATATTGAAATGTGATAATGTCAAGCAACTGAAAAATAATTATTTGTAAAGAGTATTATTGTACCCCTTTTCTGCTCCTCTTTACCTTTCTAACTTTTTCTCTCCTCCCTTACCTTTCTTACTCCTTTCCTCTTCTGCCTTACCTTTCTTACCCCCTTTTCTTTCCCCCATTACCTTTCTTACTCCTTTTCATCTTGCTTCTTATCTTTCTTACAATTTTCCTTTACTCCCTTACCAATCTTACCTCTTTTCCCTTACCAATCTTTCCTCTTTTCCCTTACCTTTCTTACTCCTTTTCCTCTTGCTTCGTATCCTTCTTACAATTTTCCTTTTCTCCCTTACCATTCTTACCTCTTTTCCTCTTTTCCCTTACCAATCTTACCTCTTCCTCTTCTCTGTTACCTATCTTACCCCTTTTCCTCTCCTCCCTTACCTTGCTTACCCTTTTTCTCTTCCCCTACCAGTCTTACCTCTTTCCCTCTCCTCAATTACTTTTCTTATCCGTTTTTTTTTCTCCTCCCCTATCTTTCTTACCCATTACCAGTCTTCTTACCCCTTTTCCTTTCCTCCATTACCTTTCTTAACTCTTTATCCCTTATATTCCTTACCCTTTTAATTATTCGTCATTACGCCTATTCCTCTCCGCCATTAGCATTTCGTACCCATTTTCCTCTCCTTCCTTGCCTTTCTTACACTTCCTGTCCCTATTTATGGAATTATTCATTGCTTGTTCAATGACCCCTCCCAAATCTTTTAGCAGATAATTCAGAATAAAAATGGTGACTCCAATCTAATATTTAACAGTTTAAAGACTCAACGTTTTAACTTTATAAAAACTGTACATTTGGACAAAATAAGAACGTAAAAAAATATGAAATATAACATTTCTCTTCATAAATGTCATCAATCTATCTTAGCCATAATAATATAGAATCAGTCAAATATAGCTTTAATTTCTTAAATCTTAGCTTTACTTTCTTAAGCCTTAGCTTTACCATCTTAGATATTATATACCATTATTGCTCACTACATGGTATAGCTCACAGCTTCATTGAAGTACACAAGCACCTTCACCGTGACAAGGTAGAGATCAAGAAGGGGTATGGGATGGAATGGCATAATTCAAGCAACACTTTACCCCCCAAAAATAAAAAAAAATGAAACAATTTTTAATTCCAATTAAATTAACTTTTTTGACTGTACTTCTTAGTTTCAACACATGTTAGTATTGAACGTTCGACCTTGCCTGACACGTTCACACTCAGTATCGGTTTCTCACAAATTGCACTTTTTTGCTTATTTGAACTTGCCCGACACCTCCACGTTCATTTCAAGTGTGTCCCCCGGGGGCTTTCTTACATCATCTTCCTAGAAAACAGCACAAAATTAATCTTTCCAACAGTGAAAACTTTTTTTTTTTCTCTGAATCACAGTTTGCTTTCGGGTAAAATTCTTGAAAATCTTTTTAATGTCTAAGAAATTACTTGTTACATAGTTACATAGTTACATAGTTACATAGTAATTAAGGTTGAAAAAAGACTTTCAGTCCATCAAGTTCAACCTGTTAAGATCTCCTCTGATCTGCAATATGCGGATGTCAAGCTCGAGGTGACACGAGGTATAGATATGTGTATTTATGGCAAACAGATTGTGTGACACAAAGTTAGGAGGCTTATTAATCATGTTAAACAAGTCAAATTAGCTTTTATTTTACTTTATTATAATACCATAATTTTACCAATATAAAATGGGAAAAAAAGATTATTAAAATTATTATATAATAAATACACATTTGTTATGATGTTTAGTTCACTAATCCTCATCTATTTTTAGAAGGCAGAGAAAGAAATTGTTCAAAATACAATATATTAAATATAAAATCGTATTAATTATTGCTGTTGTTTTCTTAAAATTAATATTTTAAAGGCCAATTTTGTTTTTGGTTGTAAATTATATTGGGAGAGTAGAAACGAAAAAGCACAACCTGCAGAAAACTCTACAGCTGTAAACCTAATATCTGTTCTATAAAATTAAACAATGTCTCCATAAATTATTTAATTGTGTGCATTTCCACCATATATGGAGCAAATTTTCTATTTCACCACATCCTCCCCAACATAAAACATTTTTGTATTCTTCAATCTAAAACTAATGGAGCCAAATAAACAAGTAACATTTTATTAGCTTTGATTTTATATTTTTTTTATAAATAATCTAAAAAATATATACTAGATTTTATTGCTGAAACCATTTTTTTAAAATTGAAATGTCAGCATTTCTTGTTTCAGAATCTAAATTAAGTCGGGCTTACATGCCTTATTAGTGCCTTCCTGTCCCTCACTCACTTTTCTATTATAAAATACTATGTAATCATTTGACCTTGGAAAATAACAGGACCAAAACTCTGTAAATTGCAAAATGTTTGCCTTTCTGTTTTGGCAGTTGGCAAAATGCTCACCTCACTTTCTATTCTATTATTATTACATTGTTTTGTAGGATTAACTTTTTCACCTGCTAACCACATTTTCTCCTGCTCCTGGGATACTGGAACATAATTTGGATTCAAATTTGGGTTCAAAATACTGCATATTGCTAAAATAGGCAAAATGTAAAAACTGGAAATATTAAATAAAAAAAATGTTATCTATTCTGAATGTGATGTATGATCAGAATCAAGACTTTTAAAAGCATTTTATACATCTTTCAGGCACCTGTTTTATTGTATATCCCTATTAGTTCCTAAGCTTATTGTTTAAATTTGTCCAAAGTAATGCCAATATATGACTAACTGCTGGTACTCTCAGCTTGGGATACCATTTAGTGAATTGGATGTTGATTCAACCAGTATTGAGTAGGTTGTGAAAGCTTCTTCTATTCAATCCTTAATGATACTCGCAGATGACAAATAATGATAAGGTATGTTCTTCTATAGCCTTTTAAATCCAGCTCATTAATATTCAAGATAATAACAACTCATGTGAATTTCCTGTCCAGCTTAAAAAATGTCATCAATATAACGTAGCCATAAAAATATATGACCCATGAAATCTGATATAAAATCACTGAAAATAGTAGACTGGTTACTCCAAACAATCACTGATTGGGATAAATCCACATTTGCTCAAACTGGGATTTCATAAAATGTGGCCATTCAGAACTGGAGTTAAGAATGCTTCCTGCACAGCACTGACTGAATATGATGCAACCAAGTTTGAGTTTGTCTTGGGAGGTCCTGACATTGCAATGATATTTACTTCCCTATTGGTGCTTAACACAGTATAATTCTATACAACAGCTGATAAGAAAACCACTTTAGTACCAAAAGTTGTCTTTATTATATGCCATATTAAAATGTCGCCGCTATGAAAAAGGAGAGTGCATTTCAAATATGCTTTTCCAAGTTTACAAAAAAATCCTACATTTCTCAAAAATGTATTTTTATGCAAAAGTTTCTCAAATAGGGATAGCAAGAAAGAGCAGGCGTATGACCTCGGTGGGTCCTCCTTCCTGGAAGGCTCTTTAAGAGATACCCCAAATCTATCTGGACCCTACAATAGAAGGGAACCTCACATGTGCTTATTAAGATGGAGTTAAAAGATGGAGTATATAGCCTGAAAAAAAAGGCTGACGGCCGTTTCACCACTGATGTGGCTTTGTCAAAGGCTATGGCTATTCTTATCAGCTGTTGTAGAGTTCCAAAGATATGTTTGCACATTTATTTAAATTATGTGTTAGTCTTTCCTTTGCTCAAAAATGTTTAAAATACTGTCTTTAATTGGGAAAGGTGTGGTTTCCCTATAGCAATGGGAAGAGTAAACCATAGAAGTTATTTTTCTGTGGTTTCTAAACTATACATCAGACATTTTTCCATGCAATGTAAATTATTTAATGACATTTTAATAATATGGAAAATGTGGAAATTCAGTGACCCTTTAAATGGACTCTGTCACCGCAAAATCAAGTTGCTTTTTGGGTCATTCTTAAAGAGCATGAAAACTGGCTATATGTTGTGCTATTATTTATTTTCTAAAGTTAGTCAATTCTGGAAATTCCATGTTGTTGTTGCTGTATTTGTATGCAAATGAGCTGCTTGTGCATATTGATTATCTGCTTAGATGTGCTAGTTAGGATAAAAGTCTGCTCTTTAGTAGCCAAAATAAAGATCTTTAGTGATAGTTAGATCCCTCTCCCACCCTTACATGATGTGCACGTTAGCATAGTGAGCTTCATATCAATGCTAGTACAATGTATAGCCATTTTTTTATGTTCTTTAAATTTAAGTCAGCCTCATGTTGTATACCATAACAGGTAAATAAAGATAGCATATCATATTATGCAAAAAGCGGCACACTTGTGGCATCCACGAATGATAAGTGTTTACTCAGTAAAGTGCAATCTTCTGTTTTTTCTCCATAACCCTATTTTCTAAGTGGACAAGGCGAATATATTAGAGATGAAATGTTTTGCGCCATTATACAAGCAGCCTCTTCCTTTCGCGGTTTGTTGCTTTTCGCTCAGGTTAAAGCTGCATATTTTCCAGACTCCTGGGACTGACACACAACCTCTTATTATGTCTTATTAAATGTCCTGACAGCCAGCTAAGCTATAATAGAAGCAGTGTCTAGAGGCGGAGGAGCGAGGAACACGTCTTAATTCAATAGCAAGATTTACCTAAGGGCCAAAACAATGGACCGAACCAAAGAATGATCCAAAGACGCCCTCCAGATTGTGTCGCTCAACTCATTCTAAAATCTTTCTGACTCTCCATGTCGAGAGAAAGCAGCAGTAAAGACATATACCTGGCCAAACACTGGGGGTGGGGGTAGATACCACATACCCATAACAATTGTGTATATGGATGATGCAGGATTAATCTTGATTTCAATAGCAAAAAACCTGCCCTTGCGCAGAAGAGCATTTGCCTTAATTGACTTTTGTTTAGTCTACAAATATATTGTTATGTCTGTCGGAAACACTTTAGTTCATTGCATTATAATATTTTGTTTTTATTTATTTTTTGTTATTACTTATTCAACAGGAGGCTAGAAAACAGAAAATTGACAGAATTATACACTTTGTACTCACATTTTATATTTATGATGGGGTGTCATTTAGATAAGAAGGGGGCTTAGCCCCTCCATGTGTTATATGTAGTGGTGGGCGATGTGTTGGTGAGTCCTTGGATGTGTCTAATGTCATTATATACACCCCATAGGGTAATACAGTAAAGGATTTAATAATGTTTGGGAGAAAGTAGTAATTCGGGAATTCAGGAACAAGAGCTCACAAACTGAAATTGGAACATGAAATATTTATAGGTAATGTGTGAAAATACTATATTGTAGAGTAGTGGATAAATGGGATGGCCTTCTAACAGATGTGGTAGGGACAAAGACAGTAATGGGTTTCAAGCATGCCTGAAATAAGCACAAGCCTATCCTGGGGATTAATGAAGGCAAATGGGCAGAATAGATGGAGTTTATGTCCTATAAGCCTAGATATATGTGTGTGTATATATATATATATATATATATATATATATATATTGCCCCTTTTAGCTTAAATAACAGCGTGCAGTCTTTTTTAATAGTTGTCTATGAGGCCCCTAATTCTTGCAGGTGGTATAGCTGCCCATTCGTCTTGGCAAAATTCCTCCAGGTCATGCAAAGTCTTTGGTCGTCTTACATGAACCTCATGTTTGAGATCTTCCCAGAGTGGCTCAATGATATTAAGGTCAGGAGACTGTGATGGCCACCCCACAACATTAACCTTTTTCTGCTGTAACCATTCGAGGGTCAACTTGGCCTTGTGCTTAGGGTCATTGTCATGCTGGAAAGTCCAAGAGCTTCCCATGCGCAGCCTTTGTGCAGAAGAATTGTCTGCCGGTATTTCCTGATTACATGCAGCATTCATCTTTCTATCAGTTTTCACAAGATCGCCCGTGCCGTTAGAGCTCACCTCAAGAAAAAAACCATCAGTGAGCCACCACCATGCTTCACAGTCGGGATGGCATTCTTTTCATTATAGGCCTTGTGACCATAAAGCTCTTTTTTGGTCTCGTCAATCCAAATTACAGTGTGCCAGAAGCCGCGAGGCGTGTCAAGGTGTTGTGGGCATATTGTAAACAGGCTTTTTTGTGGCATTGGTGCAGTAAAGGCTTCTTTCTGGAAACTCGACCATTCAACAAATTTTTGTTCAAGTATCGTCATATTGTGCTCCTTGAAACAACCAGAGCAGTCTGTATTTCTCCTGAGGTTACCTGTGGCTTTTCTTTGTAATCCGAACAATTCTTCTGTCAGTTGTGGCAGAAATCTTTCTTGGTCTACCTGACCATGGCTTGGTTTCAAGAGATCAACCAAATTTTCCACTTCCTCATAAGTGATTGAACAGTACTGACTGGCATTTTCAAGACATTAGATATCTTTTTGTATTTTATGAAGTCCCATTACCTTGTTACGCAGGTCTTTTGACAGTTCTTTTCTGCTCCCCATGGCTCAGTATCTACCTTGTTCAGTGCATCCATGTGAGAGCTAACACACTCATTGACTATTTATACACAGACACTAATTGCAATTTAAAAAGCCACAGGTGTGGGAAATTATAATTGAATTGCCATTTGAACCCGTGTGTCTCACCTTATAACAAGGCCAAACATTCAAGGGTATGTAAACTTTTTATCAGGGCCATTTGGGTGATTTCTGTTATCATTATGATTTGAAAAAGAGCCAAACAACTATGTGATAATAAATGGCTTCATATGATCATTATCCTTCAGTAAAATAAAAAAAATTGCATAATCAGTCATATTTTCAAAATAAATACCCAAATTTCACCATTTCTGCCAGGATATGCACACTTTTGAGCACAACTATATATATATAAAATTAGTAGCCATGTATACATTTTTTCAGCAATTTGGGGGTTAAGACAGACTTATTCTTTAAAAGAAAAAAATCGAATGCGCCATGAAATCTGAAATGCCCAATCCACAGGGATTACTACACGGGGAAACTTTTTATGACAAGAGTAAACTTTTGGCACAAAAGGATCGGAAATTGAAAATTGATTTAAAGCGTTTTTCTGGAGCTGCGCTCTCTCGCCGTTGTATTAATGCACATCCGGTACAAGGTTACTATTAAAACAAAACCTTATACCTTGCTGAAATGCGTGCTTTATGGCGCTCTTAACACTCCACTTTCCTATTTGGAATCTTGTTTAATAAATACGCACGGACACACTGACCACCCCCCTCTGGAGAACATGCTCAGGGGGGCTTGCCTCTGTCAGCCAGCGGTAATATAGAAACTGGCTATATGTCATGGTATTCATTTTTTTCGAAAGCGAATCAGTTCTGGGAAATTCCATGTTGTTGTTGCTGTATTTATATGCAAATGAGTCACTTATGCATATTAATGATCTACTTTGATGTGCTATTTAGGATTACAGTCTGCTTGTCTGTCTCTTTAGTCGGCAAAATAAAGACCCTAATGTTATCTGGTTCTCTCTCCCACCCTTATCAAAAATACTGAGCTACACATTAGCGTACAAGAGCTGCTATATATATCTCCGAAATTATTTACTGTAGAGAACAACTGCTTATACAATGTATAGCCAGTTTTTAATGCTCTTTAAAACTAAATCAGCTTCCTAATGGGGTGATAGAGTCAGTTTAATAGATCATTGAAGACCCCCATTTATATTTATCCCTTTTGAAGAACTAGACTTGAAAATGGTCAATGTGAGTCAATAGTGTATCTGGTCCCTGATCAATAAATCTATTTTTTTTAATCTGAGATTATCTTTCATCCTTAAGAAAACCTGATGGGCTCTGAGAAGCTTAGTGAATCTTGTCTCTCTCCAACTAATTCTAACACAATACGTGTATTTTTAAAAACAATACATTACAAATCTGGCATTATTTTTTCCGCTAACGACTTTTATTATTTCATTTCCTCCATAAGAAATAATGAGTTCAGAACATGCTTCGTGTTAAAGACTTTTATTTTTTTTGCACCAGATTAATTTTCCAGGAAAAATTGTCTTTGTGCAAATCCATATGATGTGTTTTAAGAAATAAAAAAGCTGTATTAAGAGAGACTTGAATCGATGTGAGATTATGTGGGCCCCCGGCGACCATTTGTACCACTAATGGTAGCAGACAATATATGTGTGGAGCGCCTGTATTTCTAATTAGCAGGTGAAGCCGGCTATTATGTGAGACGTTCATGGCGGCTTATGGAAAATGAGGAGATTTGTTAGTAAATGCTGACTGGCGGTAAGACTTTCCATGCTCCGGGCCAGAATTTAGTTGCTGAGTGTAGTATGTGAAAAAATAGTCATTTCTGTTTTGTTTAACCCTCTCAGAGGAGCCGGCAAATGCAAGGAGAAATTTTAACTGGATTTTACCAAAATAATCTCAAATAAACTCAGTAATAGTTTTTGGAGTCCACCATTTTCATAAAGACTGGCGGACCATGGGAATGTTGGCACTTTTATAAATAAGTAATAAGAAGAATTAAATACTACTAGTAATAATAATAATAATTAGAATTTGATTCAGTGGCTCTCCACCAACATAGATCTTCACCCACTTCTCTATATATTTGGCCACTTTTCTAGCTCTTTGCCCATCCTTCTCACCGTCTTCTCCTCTAGTCTTCTGCCCACTTCCCAGCTCTCTGCTCACTTTTATAGCTCTTCCTAGGTCTCAGCCATCTTCTATAGCTCTTGATAGACTTCTGTAGCTCTTGGTCTACTTTCAGTCGCCACCCAGTTCCTTACCTGAACACCCTCTTCTCTAGCTGTTCGCTCACTTCTGTGGTTCTTCGCTTTCTTCTCTAACTCTCCGCCCAGTTCTCAAGCTCAACGCCCTCTTCCTTAGTGATCCACCCTCTGCTATAGCTTGCCATCAGGATCTCTAGCTTTCCACCAACCTCTCAAGCTCTCCACTCACTTCTTAAGCTCTCCACTCACTTCTCTAGCTCTCCACCCACCTCTCTAGATCTCCATCTACTTCTCTAGGCTTCCATCCTCTTCTTTAGCTCTCCACCCACTATTGTAGCTTTTTGCCTGCTTCTCTAATGCTCAGCCCAGTTCTCAAGCTCAACACCCTCTTCCTTAGTGATCCACCCTCTTCTCTAGGTTGCCAGCAGGATCTCTAGCTTTCCACTCACCTCTCAAGCTCTCCACTCACTTCTTAAGTTCTCCACTCACCTCTCTAGTTCTCCATCTACTTCTCTAGGCTTCCATCCTCTTCTTTAGCTCTCCACCCACTATTGTAGTTTTTTTGCCTGCTTCTCTAATGCTCTGCCCACTTCTCAAGCTCAACACCCTCGTCCTTAGTGATCCACCCTCTTCTCTAGGTTGCCATCGGGATCTCTAGCTTTCCACCCACCTCTCAAGCTCTCCACTCACTTCTTAAGTTCTCCACCCACCTCTCTAGTTCTCCACTCACTTCTATAGCTCTCCACCCACCTCTCTAGTTCTCCATCTACTTCTCTAGGCTTCTATCCTCTTCTTTAGCTCTCCACCCACTATTGTAGTTTTTTGCCTGCTTCTCTAATGCTCTGCCCAGTTCTCAAGCTCAACACCCTCGTCCTTAGTGATCCACCCTCTTCTCTAGGTTGCCATCAGGATCTCTAGCTTTCCATCCATTTCTCTAGCCCTTTACCCTCTCCGTTATTTCTCCATCCAGCTCTCTAGCTAAACCCCCTCTTCCTTTGAGCTCCACCATCTTCTCTAGCTTGCCATCAGAACTCTAACCCTCCACCCACTTCTCTAGGTCTCCATCCACTTCTCTAGCTTTTCTTCTTCTCTAAGTCTTCCAAGTTCTGTAGCTCAACACCCTCTTCCTTAGTACTCCATCCTCTTCTCTGGATCTCTAGTTCTTTACCCACGTCTCCAGGTCCATGCCTTCTTCTGTAGCTCTCCATCCACTTCTCTATCCCTTGTCCACTTTTCTAGAGCAGAATCTGTGTGTGCATACGCAGAAGTGGGCAGACCCATACAGGGACTATTTGTTTGATGTTAGGAAGTAAAATCAGAGCTTATAATCACTTCTTAATAAAATAAAGAACATAAACGTAAATAGATACCTAAGGATATTATATACCTAGTAACACCCAGAAACTTTCAATATCCTCTAGAACCTTATTGTTTGTGTCCCCGGCCTGACTTACCGGCCTGTATTCTGTTGTCCTAGCACTCTCACATCTACACAAATACAAGACCCAATCACGTAAATCACCCGAAGGAAATAACTTGCATCCTGGACACAGTATGTTTGTACAAAAGCAATATCCATTAAAGTGCTTGGCACCAGCTGCACCTTGGAGCAGATGTCAGTCGGGGCAGTTTGTCATCTATAAGCTGTTTCTGCCATAAAGGCCTTTACTGTAATCGATGGCGAGCGCAAACATATCCTTATATAACCTGTACGTTATGGGGCGAGCTTCCCTAGCAACCGCAGCGCGCAGGCCGCCCTTGTTTGCTTATCTCTTTATTGCAACACACGGCTTGTTTCCCATACAAACACAGGACAAGAATAGAGTCACGTTCAGCATGTGCTCTTAACCCTTTGTGGTGTGGATTGTTCCAAAAGACAAAGAAACTCTACCGTTATTATTATTATTATTATTATTATTATTATTATTGTTTATTTGTAAAGCACCAAGATATTCCATAGCGCTATACAGGGGTTCAGCTACAAATATGTCAGTAGATAAAATGCAAAGCTGATGTGTCTTATTTTGTCTATCTAAAAACCTAGTTTTAAATAACCCGCTGTATAAGGGTGGAAGAAGGGTCTAACTGCCAGATAACATTGCAGATCTTAATTTTGGCCACTAGAGAGACAGGCAAGCAGACTCAAATCCTAATCTGCACATCAAAATAGCTAATTAATACGCAGGAACTGCTTATTTACATATAAATATAGCGACAACATCATGGAATTTCCCAGTACTAATTCACTTTAGAAAAAAATGGATAACACAACAAATAGACAGTTTTTCATGATCTTTAAGAAAAACTTTAAAAAATAAAATGAACTGTTTTAAAGATCCTCACATTTCAATGCCATAAGGTAGAAAAATGGTTTGAACATGTGTTGAAGCTGCCATTTTAGTATCTACTGATCTACATCCTAACATAGGAGTATGAAAGAAAAGAAAAAGCTTTTATCTAGACACCTCATAATATGGGACAGCCAGTGCTTTAAGTGGGACTAATGGAAAGCTCATTCGTTTATATCAATTAATAATTAATCTACTTATTACAAGGATGAGGCGAGATCTAAAAAGGTTGAACTTGGACTAAAATTATTTTTTCAACCTCAATTAGCATGTAACCATGAAACAATGTAACAATGTAACAATGAGACAATGTAACAGTGTAACTATGCACATTATTTTTTGTTAATTATCAAGTATAATTATGCAAAAGACAATATATGTATACGTGAGTGCGTTGGTAAAGGTTGCGAGCTGCTGCTGTAGTTGCTGCCCGCGCCTCGCAGGGTTTTCTCAGGACAGTACATTTGCATACTGAGTGCTTTGTCTGCACACGGCAGATATAAACATGTTCTTCCTTAAGTGGTATAAATAACTTGTTTGTCATTCTTGTACAGATTAGCTGATAACCCTTGTTGCAGCGGGCGCCATCCCCACAATATATAGTCCTATTTACATTCTGAACGGACATGCTTTTTTTTCATGCACTCTCCCTCTGCCTTATGTACTCGGCAGCTTCTAAAGACCCCCAGGGGCCCGATTTCCTCCATAAGCAAAGCCAGTGACCTTAAAAATAAGAGATCCAACATAAACACTGGGAATGTATCTGATTGTTAAACACGCACTAAATGGAGACAAATCCAAGCAGTATATGGGCTAGAATCGGGATTATGGGAAATTAGTGTCCTTAAAGGGAAGGTTCCCTGTTTTTAATATTAAAATAATCTACCTGTTTGGGTCTGCCCTTTGCAGCTTATGAATACATAGATGGGAGAAACCAGTTTAGGCAGTAAACAGTTTCTAACTGGTTTCTCCCCTCTGCAGCTCATGAAGACAGTGTGCTTTTATGTACAGGGTGCACAGTGTCTCATAGTAACCAATCAGTGACAACATTCTGCAACATGCTTCTTGAGAGAGGTCACTGACAGGCTAATTTGAAAAAGAGCAGACCCAAACTGGTACAAATTTAGGCAGAAAAAAACAGTTTATAAGCACTTATTAAAATAAAGTACATGTCAGTAAATATATGCAGAGATATACCTAGTAACATCCGGGAACCTGCCATATCCCTTTAATCTCCTCTCCTATATGTATTTCTATTATATTGTAAAATTAAGTCTTCTGTAAGGAGCATAAAAGTAAAATCAAGGCATTCTTAAAGGGGGCTCAAAACTTCATTAAAAGGGAATGTTTTAGCATTGTAAAAGCTTTCCTATTATGTCCCCGCCAGCGCAGCAGCTAGCAGGGGTGCGACTGTGGCTCACCGAGACTCTGTTGAATTTGTTCTTAGGGTTAGGGTTTGGGGTTGGGTTTAGATTTGGGGTTAGGGTTTAGGTTAAGGAGTTAGGATTATGAGTTAGGTTTACAGTTTAGGGTTAGGTTTAGGTGCTAGGGTTTAGGTGTTAGGGTTAGGTTTAGGGTAGTGGCAGATGATAAGCTTTATATAGTAAAGAAGATGCACGCTGTGCCACTACCCTAACTATACCGCTCATCCTAAGAACAAATTGAACAAAATCTTGCAGTTTCACCATTGCACTGGTGGGGACACAGCAGGAATGGTCCTGTTCCATTGCCGAGCCCCCCAGTTACTTGCTTTTGCAATAGATATGACTGTGTAGACTTTTTTTTTGCCATTTTGTATTGCATAGGAGGCTGTGGAAGGGTTAATGTTTGAGGAGACACCCTTGCATGTTAAGCGCCCTGAGATGAAGCAAGTCCAGGTGTGCTGCATTGTTTGTGATAAACCGCCCAGAGGGATCTGTAATAAGGAACCAGCACTCATATTAACTCAAAGTCATATGAGTTCATGCCAGTGCTAGTATCGCTGCGGCGTGTGCTGGGACAAGGAACACCGTGTTATGTATGCACCAGAGAGATTATATATGATATGTTAAAGGGATATAGAAGGCCCTGGGTGTTACTAGGTGTATAATATCATGTGTATCTATATTGTATTAAGAAGTGATTATAAGCTCTGTATTTACTGCCTTAGATAAAATAGTCCCTGTATGGGTCTGCCTTCTGCAGCGTATGCAGACACAGACTCTGTAAGGCTGGATGTGCAGTGTAGCCTGTCAGGGACAACGCCTCTGTAGCATGTTGCAGAGAGATGGTCACTGATTGGTTAGAGATGAGAGGAGCACAGTGGGTAGAGATGAGAGGGCACAGTGAGTAGAGATGAGAGGGCACAGTGGGTAGAGATGAGAGGGCATAGTGGGTAGAGATGAGAGGGCTCAGTGAGTAGAGATGAGAGGGCACAGTGGGTAGAGATGAGAGGGCATAGTGGGTAGAGATGAGAGGGCACAGTGGGTAGAGATGAGAGGGCATAGTGGGTAGAGATGAGAGGGGCTCTGTGGGTAGAGATGAGAGGGGCACAGTGGGTAGAGATGAGAGGGCATAGTGGGTAGAGATGAGAGGGCATAGTGGGTAGAGATGAGAGGGGCACAGTGGGTAGAGATGAGAGGGCATAGTGGGTAGAGATGAGAGGGGCACAGTGGGTAGAGATGAGAGGGCTCAGTGAGTAGAGATGAGAGGGCATAGTGGGTAGAGATTAGAGGAGCTAAGTGGGTAGAGATGAGAGGAGCAAAGTGGGCAGAGATGAGAGGGCACAGTGGGTAGAGATGAGAGGGCATAGTGGGTAGAGATGAGAGGAGCAAAGTGGGTAGAGATGAGAGCGGTACAGTGGGTAGAGATGAGAGGGCATAGTGGGTAGAGATGAGAGGGCATAGTGGGTAGAGATGAGGGGGCATAGTGGGTAGAGATGAGAGGGCACAGTGGGTAGAGATGAGAGGGCACAGTGGGTAGAGATGAGAGGGCATATTGGGTATAGATGAGAGGAGCATAGTGGGTATAGATGAGAGGAGCACAGTGGGTATAGATGAGAGGGCACAGTGGGTAGAGATGAGAGGGCACAGTGGGTAGAGATGAGAGGGCATAGTGGGTAGAGATGAGAGGGCACAGTGGGTATAGATGAGAGGAGCACAGTGGGTAGAGATGAGAGGGCACAGTGGGTAGAGATGAGAGGGCACAGTGGGTATAGATGAGAGGAGCACAGTGGGTAGAGATGAGAGGGCACAGTGGGTAGAAATGAGAGGGCACAGTGGGTATAGATGAGAGGAGCACAGTGGGTAGAGATGAGAGGGCATAGTGGGTAGAGATGAGAGGGCACAGTGGGTATAGATGAGAGGAGCACAGTGGGTAGAGATGAGAGGGCACAGTGGGTAGAGATGAGAGGGCACAGTGGGTAGAGATGAGAGGGCACAGTGGGTAGAGATGAGAGGGGCACAGTGGGTAGAGATGAGAGGGGCACAGTGGGTAGAGATGAGAGGGCACAGTGGGTAGAGATGAGAGGAACTGAAAAGATACAGTTACCAGTTTGTCTTTCACCATGGGTGCCATGCAGCTTAGCTCTTTATTCAGTGCCCTGGTGTTGAAAAGGTTAACAATTTCCCTGCTTGTGCACTCACCAATGCAACAACTGCAAACACGTCACTCTTTAGTAGATATGGCCCATTGTGTCCGTTGTCTATAGTTGATGTTACTGTTTCTGGCCAGTGCTTTCAACAATGGCGACTATTTATATCCTGCTTCATTTTGAAGCTGAATATTTTTATTATTGCGATTGAGAGGGTATGCCGATAATACGGCTTATGGAAACGTTTTAAATGGTCATCAACTTCTAAAAACAATTTCACTCCATTTTGATGCCAAAACTCAAACTATACATAATCACTTAGATTGGGAAAATGCACAAATTCACCCTAAATTGCCCCTCGCTGGTAGGACTCTTTGGGTGGGGGGGCTGGATTATTAAAAATAAACTCTGAACCCCCAAATCAGTATAATGTAGGTTGAATTATCGGGCCCGGTCAGCTTACTTAATGTTATGGCCTCAGCCTTCCTCTATATCCAGAGAGTGGAGTTAAGGTGGAAGTAGAGGAACAAACATCTTGTTTGTGGCATAGAAGAGGTTAAACTGGCACATGCTCTCTTATCATGAACGACCAGCGTGTTTCTGAGCACGGCGGCTACAAAATGTCTGCTTCTGCTCATCCGCCATTTTGTCGATGGGTTTTCTTTCTTTTTACCTCGATTCCGGACAAGAAAGGACAATAAAACGAAAATAAACAGCCGTATACAGAATCTTCCTGTTTTATTTAGTTGGACGATTGTTGCCGACTGCTACAAAAAAATACAGCAAGTGTAGAGAATTTGGACGGCGACCAACGCCTGCCTTCTACACGCTGACCTTGGGTCAGTGCCATTAACTGCTCTTTTTTTTTTCTACTGGCAACCATGGCAAATGCCGCCAACCCACTTTGCAAGCAGAACCGTCTTTCTCATGAGATTCTGGGTAACGCCCCAAGAAACATCTTGGCAAATTGTACCAAAACCAACAAAGGACTAACGCAGGATACAATAACTGGTTTATATCCTATATCTTCTCTTCTGGTTTGGATAAAATCCACCATGAACTGCTCCGTCTAGAGATAATGAGACCCAGTTAGGGTCGAAACAGTGCCGTCTGTGGGTAGGTCTCCTAACTTGTCCATTATCCATCCTATGTTTGAAAGCTGTGTAATACAACAAGCATATGCCTATAAGGAGCCATGTATATAGTGGTTTTGGATTAAAGATGAGAATAAATTGTGGATTCATTTGCATGTCCCCTCTTAGTTTCCCAGAATGCAGTGCGATAACTTTATTTTTTTGAATTCTTGGCATGAAATAAGTTTTTAACTGATTTTTAGACATTCACATGTACTATTTATTTACAGTAGAGATAATTGAAGATGTTCTGACGGCAAGTTACAGTTCCGAGTGAATTATTATATGGCATCTACCAAAAAATAAGTTTATCGTGAGTCTGGAGATGACGGCCTGATCCCTATTGTTTTATTTTTATTATTATTTTCATCCTTTATATGTAACGTACCAAAATATTCCGTAATATTAATACATTGCAAAAGATTGGAGGGGCCCGTCTTTGAGTTTAGATTCTTAGATACATTGTTATTTTCCCCAAAACATCTTACAAGATTGTTTACAAAATAACGTAGCATTGTAGTTCCTTTAATGTACGATCACACATTTTTGGTGCTGGCAAACAGATTTGCACCTTCTAATAAACAGTTGTGTGTGTGTTTGCATTGTTCAGTCGTGTCCGACTCTCTGTGACTTTATGGACCGTTACACACCATGCTGTTCCACTTGGTATTCATGGCAGAGATACTGGAGTGAGTTGCTTCTCCAGTGGGAAACAGCATACAGCTACTGGTATTCTTAGGTGGTCTCCCATCCAAGTACTGACCAGGCCCAACCCTGCTTGTCTTCAGGGTAGTGTGATCTCTTGGTTCCCTGACTGGAATCGAACCCAGGTTGCACTGAATCCTAACCACTGGACCACCAGGGAACCCGAATAAACAGTTACCATATCTTTTATTTATTTTCTTAAACATAAGGCTTTTTTTATTTTAATAAAAACTGGCAAGATATTTTGTATCAAATCATGGGAAAATCTTACAAAAGCAAATAAAAATAAATGTAAAAAAAAATCTAATATAATCATAGAAAATAAAAAAAAAATATTTACATCTTATATTCCAAATATACACTGTGGTTTTTCCTTGGGCTTGTACCCTAAAAAAAGAACTGTGTTGTATTTATTGGAAAATATTACAGCGCTACGGAATATGTTGGCGCATTACAAATAATACAAGTTAATAATAATTATATATATATTAAAAAGTTCAGGCATTTTTTTCCAAGTTTGTTTCAGCATTTTGTGGGACATATTTTTGCCATTGATGGAGGTTTTAAATATTTTGATTTTCTCTCCATTTCTTTTTTAGAAACTTTACTGAATTAAAAATATTTTTATACACTAAAAAATATTTAAAAAAAAAAGAAATTCCAATTTTTTTTATCTTTTATTTGTAACGCTCGAATATATCCCGTAGCACTAATATAAAGGCAAGAATTACAGAGTATTATTTTAAAACTAGTCAATTGCCCATCACAAATGATGGGATATTTGATTTTTCTTCCCCTGTCTCTTTCCGCCTTCTCTCCCTCCCCTGTGTCTCTTCCCCTGTGTCTCATTGCCCCATCTCCCTCCCCTGTGTCTCATCCCACCTCTCCCTCCCCTGTGTCTCAACCCCCCACCACTCCCTTCCCTGTGTGTCTTTGCCACCCTCTCCCGCCCTCTCACTTCCCTGTGTCTCTTCCTCCCTGTGTCTCTTTCTGCCTTCTCTCCCTCCCCTGTGTCTCTTCCCTTGTGACTCATTCCCCCCTCTCCCTCCCCTGTGTCTCATCCCTCCTCTCCCTTCCCTGTTTGTCTTTGCCACCCTCTCCCGCCCTCTCACTTCCCTGTGTCTCTTCCTCCCCGTGTCTCTTTCTGCCTTCTCTCCCTCCCCTGTGTCTCTTCCCTTGTGACTCATTCCCCCCTCTCCCTCCCCTGTGTCTCATTCCCCCATCTCCCTCCCCTGTGTCTCATCCCTCCTCTCCCTTCCCTGTGTGTCTTTGCCACCCTCTCCCGCCCTCTCACTTCCGTGTGTCTCTTCCTCCCCTGTGTCTCTTTCTGCCTTCTCTCCCTCCCCTGTGTCTCTTCCCTTGTGACTCATTCCCCAGTCTCCCTCCCCTGTGTCTCATCCCCCCTCTCCCTCCCCTGTGTCTCTTCCCCTGTGTCTCATTCCCCCCTCTCCCTCCCCTGTGTCTCTTTGTCACCCTCTCACTTCCCTGTGTCTCTTCCTCCCCTGTGTCTCTTTCAGCCCATCTGCATCCCTTGTGGCTATTCACCCCCCTCTCCCTCCCCTGTGTCCCACCCCTCTCCCTCCTCTGTGTCTCTTCCCCCCCCTCTCCCTCCCTGTATCTCATTGCCCTCCCCAGCACGCAATCTCTCTCACCCCTCCCTCTCTCTTCTCCCCTCTCCCTTGCGAGCCTCGCAATGAGTGCCTTCGGAAGGCATGCTCAACACGCAACTTTCAGTTCCCATTTCGAGCCTCGGTATGTGCTATTCGCCTTCCGCAACCCACAAACTTTGCGAGCCTTACACACAAACTTGCAGGAAAACAACTATATTAGTGATTTTTGATAAATTATATATATTTTTTTATAGAATTTAAATTAAATAGTTTTGTATTTGGTATTAGTTTTTTTTTTAGTTTTTTTGCAGTTTCTGAAGCGCCATGATTATCAGATACTTAGTCTTCGGCTCTTATCTGTGCGGCTAATGATGACATCATCATCACAAGAGAGCCAAAGAAAAACATTAGATAAGAGAAAACTTATCTGTGAGATGTCAGGCTCACAACAGTCTGTCACATGAGATAACACTCGTGAAGTCTTTTCAGGCGGAGAATCTCCTGTCAGATGGCTGCCACTTGATAAAACTGTTTGTGAGATTTTATGCTCGGCAGGGAATTCTGGGTAGCTCATAATCGTCAGGACAATCACCGACTGCACGTCTGGCCCTGTTAAAAGAAACCTGATTGATAACGAATTGCCTAATTTGTCTAAAACTGGGAATCTTCCATAAAAAAATCCAAAAATATTACTCGGTTTACCCTTTAATTACACAAAAAACAGTAACTTTTTGTAATAAAAGTTCTTGTTGGGCCCAGTTTGTGCTCACCTATTTAATGTCCTGAGAAAAAGAAATGTTAGGTTCCGAAAGAAAATATTTTGTGAAGTGAACCAGTATAGGTTTTATTAGGAGGGTCTGTGTGTCTCTATTTTAAGAGAGATTAGAATGAGATAAGCTCAATAACCCTTTACAGTGCGGAGCTCAATGGTGTCTTCAGTAGGAAGTTTACAGTATGCCTCACAGAGCCTAATGAGAATTATGTGGTTATTTTGTGTATGAAAACTATGCTTATAAATAGCGATAAATTGAGCCAACAAGTTCTCAGAGTGCTTAGCTAATGGTTTTCCCTGATGAAGCCATTTTACGAAACGCATCGTCCTTGTGAAGGGGTCCTTCTGAGGATAGTAAATCTAGACCTTGACAGAAGTTCAGAATTGTCTCCAATCGATAACTTTTTGAAGGAATATATTTTTATACAGAACTATTTAAAACAATCTGTGATTATCTCTCTGAGAGGGTGTACTATTTTGAGTTATCTACTAATCTCTTTTCTCTTTTTTATACCTGTATTCATTCGCTTAACTAATGATAGAATTTTTATATTTGCAGATATCAAATCACACCCTGTGAATGAAAGACAGATTAAGGTAAGTAATTACATGCACAAATAATTATAATAATGTTTTTATGTGTTTTGGGGGAATTATGGGATATATTTAAAGGCTTTTCTGGATATTCCTGGGTCATAACAGGTAAATAAATCACATTATGGAACAGCTGATTCAATTATATGTATACAATTAAGATGTCTTGAAAATGTGGTCCCTTGGCTACACCATTTACTGCAGTCTTAGAATAAAAACGCGGCTCAGTGCACTGACATCATAACAATCAGTACGATGACACCATGAAGATGCTGACATCATAACAATCAGTACGATGACGTCATGAAGATACTGACATCATAACAATCAGTACGATGACGTCATGAAGATGCTGACATCATAACAATCAGTACGATGACGTCATGAAGATACTGACATCATAACAATCAGTACGATGACGTCATGAAGATGCTGACATCATAACAATCAGTACGATGACGTCATGAAGATGCTGACATCATAACAATCAGTACGATGACGTCATGAAGATGCTGACATCATAACAATCAGTACGATGACGTCATGAAGATGCTGACATCATAACAGAAAAGAGCCGTGCATGCTGCTATATAACATACATAATAGGGCACGAGAATATGCTATCATAGCAAGGGATAATCTGCACGGGCAGAGCTACTTCCAGTTCAGGCAGTGTCATGCGTCGGGCCTTCCTCTGGAGGGGCCCTAGTGCAATGTCATTTTTAATTTATTTTTTTAATTACATTTTTTTTAAATTGCATAGTGTACTGTCACACCACCCCGATCCATACAACCCCATTTGGCACCTCTGGGCCCTCTCGGCCTTACAAGCACCTCCCCCCCTTTTCAAGGTTTCTTATGGGGGGTTCTTAAGGGGTTTATTGGTAGTTCAGCATAACTATGATTCTACCACCGGTGCTTCTTCTTATCTGGGCAGGGAATCCTGAATGACATCACGTGTATATATGTATATATATATATATATATATATATATATATGCTTGAAATAGCCTGTTACCTGCTACATTAACTGCAGATTCTGGGCAGACCCCTTGAGAGTCTAAGCCCCTCTTTAAGAGAAGTCCCAAGATATGTGGCAATATGTGCAGAGCTCTTGATATTTACATTGTTACCTCAGCCATATTCCAAGTACAAGGAGCCATCAAACAATCGGAGGCCCCTCTTGCTCTGATGAAGCCGTCGTGACGCACGCGTTTCATACAATATTTACCCTCTTCAGGGCTCATAAAATATACACAAGTGTTTGTCTGTGTTAAGGTGTCTGCAGTCCCCTCCTTAGCTCTAACCACACGGCGCAGCCCAGAAAGAAAGAAACCAAAGACACAAAGTTGAAAACAGGAAACCTTTGTGTTATTTTGGGGTTGTTTTCTGAATTGTGTTTTTTTTTATTTATTTTTGGAACAATGTTGTTATTTCTTGAGTTCCTGCCAATGCTTGTCAATCCGATAATGGTAATTCCCTACAAAGCATTTTAAAGATTTTAAATTATTTTTATTAAAACATGACTGATCAATATTTTAGTAAAGTAAACAGAATCGATGGTGCGTATTCTGTTTAAAATAACTGCATGTAATAGTTAATATATTAAAGACCTTATTTTTACTATATTACGTTTAATCCTTGTTCTAGCAGTGAAATCATGTGGGGCATTTACAATGTGGATTTCTAATTCAGCCTTGAGCTTAAACAAATAATACTCGAGTACTTGCCCCGTGCATTGTGTTTTGTCTTCACATTGTGTGTCCTGCTCTCTGTCCATGTTTTACACATCAGGGATTTGGTTTTCAAGGTGAATCTTGAATCCGGATGATTAGTAATTAGCCACAAAAGTGCTTTTTGGATATTTTGAGTGGGATGAAGGACATGGAATCAAGAATAGACAATATAGGTGTTTTATCGAAATATGTGGATACGTTTGTTGCACTCAGAACAATAGTGACTTAAGGGCCCCGTTGAATGCATCAAAATGACCTATTGTCACATTTCGTGTTCTGGCAAATTGGTAGAGACAATGGGCTGGAGAATAGGACACGTCATCAGTATATCCAGTGGTGGCCGTGGACTTCCAGCCAACGGTGATTCAATCAGAATCCTACAAATAACAGAAAACAATCACTTAAAAGCCATTGTGTGGAAAGTGGGGGTGAAGGGAAGGAATCGGGGAGTAAAAAAGGCAAAATGGAGGAGAGTGAGTGAGACTGGAGAGGAGGGAGAGATGGTTGGTACAAGGAATGAGTGATAGAGAGAGAGAGAGGAAGAGAGAGATGAAGCAGTGGAACCAGTTTGTATCAATGCTCTGAATTCCTACTGTCCTAGGCACCAGCTTTGTTGGCTTTTTTGGACAGATAGATAGATAGATAGATAGATAGGTGCATGGATAGATAGATAGATGCATGGATGGATAGATAGATACATAGATAGATACATAGATAGATAGATACATAGATACATAGAGAGATGGATGGATGGATAGATAGGTAGATAGATAGATAGATAGATAGTCAAATAGATAGATACATGAATAGATAGATACATGGATGGATGGATAGATAGATAGATACATGGATAGATAGATACATGGATAGATAGATAGATACATGGATAGATACATGGATGGATAGATAGATAGATACATGGATAGATAGATAGATACATGGATGGATAGATAGACACATAGCTAGATACATCAATGGATAGATAGATAGATACATCAATGGATAGATAGACAGATAGATAGATAGATAGATAGATAGATACATGGATAGATAGATAGATAGATACATGGATAGATAGATAGATAGATACATGGATGGATAGATAGATAGATACATGGATAGATAGATAGATAGATACATGGATGGATAGATAGACACATAGCTAGATACATCAATGGATAGATAGATAGATACATCAATGGATAGATAGACAGATAGATAGATAGATAGATAGATAGATAGATAGATACATGGATAGATAGATAGATAGATAGATAGATAGATAGATAGATAGATACATAGATAGATAGATAGATAGATACATGGATAGATAGATAGATAGATAGATAGATAGATAGATACATGGATGGATAGATAGATAGACACATCAATGGATGGATAGATAGATAGACACATCAATGGATAGATAGATAGATAGATAGATAGATAGATAGATAGATACATGGATGGATAGATAGATAGATACATGGATAGATAGATAGATAGATACATGGATGGATAGATAGATAGACACATCAATGGATAGACAGATAGATAGATAGATAGATACATGGATGGATAGATAGATAGATACATGGATGGATAGATAGATAGATACATGGATGGATAGATAGATAGATACATGGATGGATAGATAGATAGATACATGGATGGATAGATAGATAGATACATGGATAGATAGATACATGGATGGATAGATAGATACATGGATGGATAGATAGATAGATACATGGATGGATAGATGGATAGATACATGGATGGATAGATAGATAGATAGATACATGGATAGATAGATACATGGATGGATAGATAGATAGATACATGGATGGATAGATGGATAGTCAAATGTAGAGATAAATGCTGATATGATTCTTCAGCGCTCAACAGTATGTGGCAGCAAGAAACACCACTCCTTATTTGCAGTTTGTAAATTCATATCTTTGTAATATATATTTATATATATATATTTATACATACATACATTTATATCATATAGTTTATTGTGATACCTTGTACCAATTCAAACACAACACAATCTCTCCCCTCTTGGTTGTGTTACATCTTAAGAGGTATTGTCATTATGTCTTAGTGTATTAAGATGGTCCCTGTGACCGTCCCTTGTGAGCCCTGCTCCATGGCCTTGCGCCAGGCCTCGGGGTTACCCAGAGGTTACCCTGTCTGACTTTCTGCAGGACACCCCTCCATTACTCCAAGGCTGCCAGCGATCTTGTAAGTGTAACACAAGCCTCATTAATACGAGCTCCCAATATACACTTCCACCTGTTACCCTCGCTGCTCGCACAGAGCCCCTGTTTCCTATTTTAAACACCCGGCGTGCCAGTCTGCATTCCTCAGTCTGCAGTTGCTCGGTCCTGCAGGGCACATTATATGGGGGGCACATCCTGAGAATGCAACCTGTGCCCACCAGATGTCTGTGTCCAGCCAAAGAGACCACTTCTTATTTTGTTGTTTTTACCTAGTTATAGATTCATTATTTTAGATCCTGGCATTTTCAAAACATGCATTTGCACAAAAATTATATTTACCAATATTTTGAACCATCTCCACTGATTTTTCATGCAAAAAATTATTCTCATATTTACAACTTTTTAATTCAAAGATATTCTGATAATCTCTGTTGCCAGTGTAGAGGGAAAAATATATTAAAGTCTCAAATTTATTGTTTTTTGTAACCTGCAGTAAAATCTAAGATTTATATATGTGTATGTGTGTATATATATATATATATATATATATATATATATATATATATATATATATATATATATAGACCCTTGGTATTCATTGTCAATTTGTCCCAGAAGGCATGACAAGTGGTGAAAAGGACGAGTACCAAGTTCCTATAAGGAGTCATGTAAATTGACTCATACAAGCAAGACGAGTACCAAGGAAACCAAAAGGTGCTGAGACATTTTTCCTTGTCGAGGTACCATTTTATATATGTATGTATATATTTATATACATATATTTGTGTATATATATATATATATATATATATATATATTTTTATTTTTTATTTTTTATATATATATATATATATATATATATATAAAAATATATATATATATAAATATATATATATGTGTGTGTGTGTATATATATATATATATATATATATATCGCCACAGAATACGTTGGCGCATTACAAATAAATCTAATATATAAAATAAAATAGATAATAGAAAAATATTTTTAATGGGTCCTTTCTAATGTGAAGCTGACCATTTAAACTCCCTGGCATTGAACCCCATCTCACATTTATGTTAACAATTCGAAAGTTAAAAATATTCATCTAAAATTTGTAATATCATGTAAACGAAATTAAATTGCTGTAATTCTTCTTCTGGACGCCACCCGATAAATATATTTGCATATCAGACTCTAAACAGCTGCAGAAGACGCCGCGGCTAATTTTAATACAGTAAATCCTCAGTCACGGATCTGTAAACCTCGGCTGAGGATCAGGTTTTGTAGAAACACGACTATTTTTTATCTGTCAGTTTCTTTTCTGATTCACTTACTGACTGATATTCCTTGCTGAAGGTGGATCATTGCCAATAATTGCTGATTACTCCCTGAATCTATTGTCTTTGGTGTAAAGTCACGTGAAAGTGAAAAGACTTTAGGTTAGATAAATTACACGCCCAGATTGTTCATGTGCATATGGCTTTACTGTGAAGACACTACGATTAAGAGGTAATCTGCAATTATTGGCAAGAAATAACTAATTATCCCCTAGGGCTTTGATGATAGATTGAGAGCCCCAGGGGATAATGAGCGGTTCTAGTCAATGGTCTCCCAATAGCAGACAGAGATATCCCTCTATCCTGGATCCTGGTGGAGTCCATGAGTGAAAGTTATGTATATGAGAGGGGCGTTTACATTTCTGGAGAGCAGTAGTTGCATTTCCTGAAGCAAGGAGTCTGCTTCTGGAACAGTAAAGGGAATGGGGTGTGGTGCCAATTTCAATCGTATGCATTTATCTTAACATTGGCTCTCTGTTCTCTCCTGCCCCAGCCCTCGCTCACTGATAGCCAACACACACCCTCATGATACAGCTCTGAGGAAGTGTTGTAACAAATGCAAAATAGATTCCTATACTCATAAACAGAGTCTTCAAAAGGTAAGACTTTCTCTTAGTAGGTGGATCAGAAAGGCGTATTTTTTTTTATTTTTTATAACATTCATCCTATAGCTGTAACTACGTATTTTATTAGTATATATTAATGTCTAACCGTATTTATGTGCAATGTGAATGAGCCCCTGACCGTGGGTGAGCCGGTTGACTGCGCGGCCTGCACGTCACCCCCCCACAGCAGGTGCCTCGCACATTGCTCTCATACACGGACATGCTAATTGGCAGCGCTGTAAGGGATACCCTGAGCCCCTCATACATTCACCTGTTAAAACAGCTATTTAGAATTTCCCAGTAATCCCGCGCAGGGCTCAGTTACACGTCTGACGCGCTCCCCTTGTATTTTTGATCTAGATTCTCTGTTCGGCTTCTAGACGTTTAACTGGTTCAAGCCGTCCTGCCATCTGAGAAGGCTTTAGTTTCTTAAAGGAACAGCGCATAATGAAACAAATGTGTTTGAAAAGTAAAAGTCTGACAAAGCATAATTAAACAGGAAAAAGCTTAAAAATGTCCTAATTTGCCCATTAGTTATAAATATTCCCTAAACTGCCCCATTAAATCCTAAACTGACCCTTTTGTTGACACGACCAATATTATTTCTGCTTTACAGTGATAAAATCTTCTCAACCAATCATCACAAAGAACATCCCTGGATGTGACTTATGATTGGCTGACAAGCCAGGATGTAATTCCTACTGCAAATAGGACTGGCAGGGCAGGGGGAGGAAGTGACATTGGATCTGTATTTCTTATGGGGCAACTGTAGGGTGAATTTACATCTTTAAAGCATTTTGTTTCTTTTCTTAAAATACATTTGTTTTCTGAAAATTGTATGTTTCCTGGTTCATTTACTTGCTTTCCTAAGATGTCTTAAATTCTTTATCTTAATTTCTGATCTTTTGTTTCATATATATTTATATATTTATTTACTCATTTATTTATATATTGATATATATATACTGTATATATATATATATATATATATATATATATATATATATATATATATATATATATATATATATTGTTCATTTAATTTTTTTGTTTCTTATGAAAACCTTTTCTGATATTTAAAGTGAAATGTTTTTTTAAATATCCTTTTTTATTTAGGGCTCAATGAACTGACCCAACGGCTGTGGGGCTTGGCCTAGTCAGCCAATGAGCAGTTGTCAGGCTCAAACTTATCGACCAATCACACCTACATACTACATGTTAGTTTCAAGGATGATTTACCCGGATTGATTTAATATTATTTCATGCAAAAAAAGCTCATTTTAATACACACTCTTTTAAATGCTTGGAGCATTACTGGCCCTTTAAATCACTCATGGGATCAGATAGTTTGCATATTACCACAATCACTAAAAATAATATTTTATTTCCAAGTATAACATTTTTGGTTCTAAGATAATGCTGGGTATTTAACCCTGTAGACGCTGCATCTCTGTAATATGGCAGGGACACAAGTACAGAGTTATGATTCTCAAAGCCAGGGCCGCTGGGGGTCAATGACCTCTGACCCCTTCCGGCATCTCTCAGGTCATTTTCACAAGGGTGTAGTGAAAAATGAATAATATATAATGTGATAGTGGGAAGAGCACAATGACATAAGTGGCATATTACTAACACCTCACCCTTTAGTAGATATGGCCCTCTTGTAACAGACACTCCAACTGAATACTCATGAATAGCAGGAATATCTACCCGTATGAGTTTAGAGGAGGTCAGACTTTGAAGATGACCTGCACTTAGATGATATAAACTTGAACTTGCAAGTAAACCTTCAGCAAATCCCAGATCTCACCAGCAACCAACTGGTTAAAATCAGACGGGTCAGTGCGGGCGTTGGTTTTGTAACCAGGCTGTAACCTCATATGACATATCACATGTTCATACACATGTACTCCATCACTGACTGCACAATACTGGATTAAACAGAAACACCAATATGCCCATCAAATATGCCCATTGCATCTACCTGATGAGCTCTGGCTTAAAGGGATATGATGGAAGGTTTCTAGATTTTACTAGGTATATCATATACCTGTGCGTTGTTGTGTTATACCTTTAAATGCTTTACATCCTCATTCTGAAACCGGTGATTTTGTTACCCTGTGATTACTCATGTTGGCCAAGCCCCGCTGGTTGCACAATGTCCCTTAGAGCTAACCTAACTCACAGTCCTGCTGGTTACAAGACCAGAATCCATCGGATCATCACCGGTCCAACACAGGATTGCTGGACTTGAAAGATGTTTAACTTCCTTCCCTAGTAATACTCAGCTGAGGAGAAACAAAGACGTATAGATCCGTAGGTACAAGGCTGGAGGGTGTATTCAGGTACTTGCAATGCTTTGTTATTTTATACAGGCAATGATGGGGTTAATTATATTACGTTCATTTCTTTTTAGGTTATCTCAGCTAGTGGTGATTTTTATTTAAAGGTTTTTGTTTTTTTTTGTGCTTTTTTTAAATATATATATTTTTTAATTATATATATATATATATATATATATATATATAATTAAAAAATATATATATATATTTAAAAAATAATTATAATAAATATTTAATAATTTTTTAAATATATATATATATATATTGTTTTTTAATTTTATATATATATATATATATATATATATAATAAAAAAAAATATATATATATATATTTAAAAAATAATTAAATATATATATATATATATATAAATAAAATTATGGTACTATGGTGAAATAACAAGGTATATTTTAATACCTTTTAATACATTTATTGCGTAATGTTCTAATTATGAGCGCAGTAGATCATGGTACCAATATTTAAAAATGTAGTTGTTGATAAATAGGTTCCATATAGAGGAAATCATGAACTAAAGTTAATTATATATTTCTCATAATATAAAGTACAATAATCTTTAATTCTGTCCATTGAGAATCAATCCTGGGAAATTCCATGTTGTTGTTGCTGAATGTATATGTAATGTATATGTAATGCCTATTAATTAGCTGTTTTGATGTGCTTATTAGATTACAGTCTGCTTATCTGTCTCTGTAAAGACCTCCACTGTTATATGGCAGTTAGACCTCTCTCCCACCCTAGAACAATGTGATCCCAGTTTCCAATGCTCTGTAAAATGCAATCAAACTTCCTTTTGGGGTGACAGAGACCCTTTAAAGTTATTACATGAGTATGAAGAGTTAAACAGCAGAGGTGGATTCTGGGTAATGACCCGCTTTAGGAATGATAAAACCAGCTCTGCTATGAGGATTAGCCGAGATAAAGCACCCGCCATGTTTGTTGCTCTGAACTCTGATCCCCCCACAGCTGTTGGCGGCTCTGACACAAGACATACCGTTAATATGTGAGTGATGGCGTGCGCAGTCATTGCGGTCTGACCCCGACCCACTCACACCAACGCTTTGCTGGGCCGCTCCATTCCTGAATTCCAACATGTCCTCCGGTCTGTTTGATCCCAAAGTAGCTTTTGTTTAGTGACACCCAAAGAAAGGCAGCTGTTACTGGACTTTATGCATCAATTAAGGACCTTATTACAGTCCTGCCAGGACCTTTTACTGGGAATTTTAGAAAAAAAACCTTTTTTCGCAGTTCCCTATTCATCAGAAGAGTAAAATACCCCTATATTATTCATCTTTCAAAATATTATATTTCTGATGATAAAAAATAAATGATTTTTGAGAAAAATAGCCTGTTTTCCCTATTTTTTTTTTAAGCAATAGGAGTCAATAAAATATACAAAATTATAGGTAAATGACCAGATGACCCCTACCGTGATCACATCACCTTTCCTGGATCTGCAATCCTCACCTAATAAATTAAGATACAGGGCCCCCTGTTGTGGGCCCCGGTGCTTTGCACCTACTGCATCAGCAGAATGTAGGGAGAAAATGTCTTCTCAATCTTCTTGTGCACCATAGCCCCCCTAATCTTCCTGCTTTTAATTAAACACCCACCTTTTTTTCTGGTTCCTTCTGTTACTTTCTCTCTAGGAGTAAGGTAAAAACCTGGGGTGTGTTCAACGGAATGGGGATGGAGCTAGTGAATGGAGGGCCCCGGTGCAAAATAATTTGGGGCCCCCACATGCAATTTCTCTATACAAAGTGGTGCAATAAAAAAGGCAAAGCGGTCAGATCACCTTTCCTTATAAATATTTTTCTACTTCTCTTCCCTAAGTTTTAAGAACCCCTGGCCACTGCTGCGAGTAAAGGGCCCCTACCATGGTGTGGGCCCCAGTGCTTTGCACCTGCCGTACCAGCATTAGCTCCACCACAGCGCAAAGTAAATTAAATTCTGCCAACAAATGTAAACAGTTTGTAAAAGATGGGAGGAGCTCCAGCCTGAAGATAACCGGGAAAAACAAGCACTTTAATGTAAATTTTCTTACAAAAGATTATTTGTTAAGTCATAATAAATTAAAAATTTATGCTGGAATTTATTTAATTTTATGGTGGAAATTATATTGTATGAAAATGATTTTGATCATGATTTACAGAAAAAAATCAGGGTACGTTTCTGTCTAGACCCACAAGGCCCAGGCCTAGGGCAGCACATGGGCAGGGGGCTGCAGGGTGCCAGTGCAGTATTTTGCAGTATGTTTGGATATGCACATAAATGTCTATATGTAGAGATATCTGTCTGGCAATGTACTTAGCACTGTCTGATATATATATATATATATATATATATATATATATATATATATATATATATATACATCCATGGAAAGAGTAAAAACAAGTTGAACTGGCTGTAGCCCTGAAGGACCCACGAGCCTCCCTACACACATAAGCACTCACTGGCCATTTAATTTAAATTTACCCTTTAACCCTTTCACTGGCCAACAATGCTTTGCTTTGCAATGTGTCTCGAGTGACAGGCTTAAAGGAACAGAAGCCCACATGGATCATTAGTCAGAGCAGAGACCACCAAGTGTTTCCTAATCCCCCCAATTGGTTCCAGCCCCACTTTGCTACTGAGAGGTTTCAGGTACCGACCTCAGCGTGTCAGGGCTGCCCAGACAGTGACCTTGTGGTCTAGTGGTCAGTCCCATGTGAGGCTGTTGTTCTTTACTTGGCTTCTAATCCATCATCGTGTTGTGTTACCAATTGCCCTGGAATGTCGACCAGTGCTTTGCACCACGCGCAGGGCACCCACCCTAATACTGTCACCAGAGGGGATGCAACCACAGGGGATTTACCACTCTCTGTAACCCATTCACTGCCAGGGGTCACCAGTCACCATATTCACACTATGACCTAGACATGTATTTGACTTTATAGACGCGTGGCTAGCGCAAGGTGGACCCTAGTGAAAAATAATTTGGGGGCCCCCCTTGCAACTTCTCTATATAAAGTAGGTGCCTGTAGGGGTCAACAAAATATGAGAAAAAAAAATATATATATATATAAACACTGCTATAGAGCGTTTTGTGAATTTAGGACTAAAAACGTGTTTCATTTTCTTATTGAAGTAGCTCTTACCACTTCTGCTGGAAGGCCGCGTCATGTCTTCAGCTCCTTTTCAGTGAATAAGCACCAGCACTTATTATATGACCACCAATTTAATGAAATTACATCAATACTTAATGCTGTAACTATATTTTACAGCAGATATACTTTTCGTTGTGGCAGCGAACAAGATCATTTTTTCCTGTTGACTGTCCTTTACTGGATACTTCCATAGCTTGCCGAGCAATCCTACCCTTAATGGGTTAACAAAACCTCGTTAGTGGAAGCTTTAGCCTGACCCATTTCCATTGTGAATTACTGTTGTACGACCCCTAGTGGCCAAACACTGTGATTACAATGCATACTGGAGAGGTCTCTTGTATATGTCTTTATATATATAGTATATAAATATATATAAATATATATATATATATATATATATATATATATATATATATATATATATATATAAAATATTTCAGTGTACAAAATTATCTTTCTCTGTGTTCACTAAGACGGCTTTCTCACTAGTGAGCCAAGACCTACAATGCCAATGTTATTCTCTTGAGCATGGTCTAAATTTATGAATTGATCTGCACAGCTTGAAAAAGAGATGAAAAACTGTAAGAGACAAACACTTGAGAATAGAAAACACCTAATAGCATGTCTTATTGGGATGTACCCACTCAGGGTGCAAGGGGAGTTGCCTGGCATTTCAGAGCTGGATTATTCAGACTTAAACATTATATTCCTGCAATGGCACAAGCGAGTTTTAATTCTCTACAGTTCTTAACCCCCCCCCCCCCCCCAAAACAAAACAGTACACTGTCAAGAGTTATTGCACCACGTTAAAGGTGACATTCTGTATCACATCTCAAACAATGACATGCCAGCCCTGTAATGCCAGGCAACTCCATGAAATAAACCATCCAGTCTATCTAGCTACATATGGATAACACAGAATTGATACAATGTTACCTAGTGTATATATATATATGTATATATTTGTATATATGTGAACATTGCTTGTAATTAAATAACAATATTTACTATTTGTCTTTCAGGGTGATAATAATTATGAGGTGGAGATTGGTCTGGGGCAAGATATGGTAAGACGTGTCTCGGACGTGAGTATCAAACGGACCACACAATGTGTTAATTATATATAAAAAATGTAATCACCAAATAAATGACAATCAGACAATATCACCAATTAAAGCATCTTTTTATAATGTATTATTCTGAAAAATTACATTTGAGAAAATGTAAAAATATTTTAAAATCAAAAATAAAATAATACAAAATAAAATATTTTGTCTGGTTTCAAGTGTTATTAAAAAGCGAATATTCTAAATATAAAAAATCCCTATATCTCCAATATTGTTTTGAGCATTAAAATGACTATACAGTGTACAGGTGAGTTCAACTATAATATTTAATTTAAAATTAAAAAATAAATATAAAAATAAATTGACATAAACTAGTAAATATTCCTCATTCCGAGCATAACGACGTGAGCTTTAATACGTCCAAATATAGACCCAGAATAGTTCAGCCATTAACAGTATTTTAAATTCAATATAAGTTCTTAGGAACAAAGAAGACATTGATTTGCTAATTGGCTGCACCATTAATTAGCGTGCTAATTGGGACTAATATGCACAGCAAAAATAATTATATTGGAATTAGACCTTGGTAATAGAAAAGCAGAGTAACGCTCGCCTTGGGAAAAGGGGACTTGTTATATGGTGCGTCCTCGGCAATCTCCTGTTGTGTTGGGTAATGTTTTTTTTTAAGGTGGTTTTCAATCATTATATGATAAACAAATTACTTGAATTAATAATTATTATAATTTAATACTTACATAAAGTTAAAATAGGGCTTAAAAATATGGAGTTAAATATTTCTTTATTATTGCTCGTTGTTTCATGAGGATATGCCATTTTTGGCAATTATACATTCATACAGTTTATTCAGAAATTGGGCCTAGCTGGAGTACAGTACAATAGCCCAAGCAAAGGGTTAATGTCAAATGCAGTAAAAAACGTAAATATGTTCCCACTTCTCAATAAATAATGTGGAATATCCATATAATAACTTGTTTAAGTTTTTTCAGTTTTCCGCCCCAAGAAGTCGTGCCGTTCATGAGATGGACTGACTGTCCTTTGGGGTGAGGTAGTAGGTTGTTTAGTTTTGGGGTTACACCCTGAGTTTCAGATAACTATACAATCTACTGTCTTTCCTGAAGTGACTGTGATTTCACCGATGGAAACCACCAGATATAAAGATGTCTACGCCAGGGGCCGAGCGGCGAAACTCGCGTCTGTCACTGCTGCGGTTCAATACAAATCTGCTCTTTTTATGTTTAGGTTTTTCCTTTTGTTTTTGCTTCTTTCTGCTTCTTTCTGCCACTTGCTTTCCAGGGTTCCTACATGGGCAGTAATTTATGTGCAAGCTCCCGTGCCAAGATCTGTAACAGTTTTATTACACCTGGTTTCCAAAGCCAATGGGGTGGTGATGGAGGTGGCCACAAATATGGCTGTGTGTTGTAATAAGGAGGAATATTGTAACTTAAGCAGATTTAGACCAGTGTAGTCCCATATCTACAACACTATATTGGATACTAGACTTAATGGTAGGCAAGTGTCTTTCAAAAGTAAAAGAAAAAAACAAATTTCCAATTATTTATTAAAGGACGTTAAAGAAAAAAGGCTTATATTTGTGAAAGCCATAGACATTAAAACATCTGGATTTTTTAAGCCTCTGCCTAGGAGTTTATTATTTATCGGTGTATCAAGGAGGAAGGAACAATGGGCAGGTTGCATTAAGAAATGCGACTTTTACTTTCAAGAAATGTAAATGCCCCTCTCACACAGAAAACTTCTACCAATGTATCATGGATACCTCTAGGGTCTAGCAGACGCATCAACATTTATTGTTTTGTAATTAAAAACAGACTTAAAGGCATATCTAGGTTTCCTGGGTTATGAATATATCTGATAGAGGAGAATCAGTAGTGTATGAAAAAGTTTGCATGAAAAAAATACCAAAAACAAACTTTTACAAACTACACCCTGATGTTTGCTAAATCCTTTCAGTTTGCAAGCTGCAGCTTTTGTTAGTTGACATCCCTGAAAATCCCTGCTAAGATTAGATTAAATTCATAATTTGTTTTGGTCAATCAGGATAAAGCAGAGGTTAGTTGATACATTTGTATCATACTCTGGGGTTCCTGGGTTGCAAAGCAGCCTGGGATATGTAGTCTCTCTCCTTGTTCTCTGATTCAGCTGTGAGCTCAGACCCTGCCCAACCATGTGATTCCATCCTGCAGTAAGTACTTACTTTGTTCTCTAACAGAAAGGTCTAACTCCATACTTGGCTGCATTTCCTCATTTTACTTGGTTATATTAGTTCTCTGTGGGTGTGCAAAGCTGGATTTTACTTTCCTGTCTATAACTTTGTAAGTACACTGACCTTTTCTATATAAGACACATTTTTCTGATAATCACTGCCTCTTTCATTTGATTATTTGAAAGCCAGGAAACTTATATGTACCTTTAATTACTTTTTTCTGTGTTTAGTTATGCTCTTAGCCAGACACAAACTTTTCAAACATTATATATATATATATATATATATATATATATATATATATATATATAAATATACAGTATTTTTTTGTATAGAGGCCCTTCAAGTATTTGTACTTGTCCATGATAGTTGGTAGCCATATTTTTTTTCTTAAAAAGCCACTGTAGTCTCATTTTTCTATTTATTCTTTTGAATAACTAAGCTTGACAATGAGAAAATGTTTAAAATGAGGAACAATACCAATCTTTACATTTTAATGTACAATTATTTGTTCTTCATGTCCTTATAAATGAATAACTTTCCATTATTCATACTGAAAGCAGTTGTTGCTGCCACATTACCATTGTAGCAGACGGGAACTTCCTCTGCATTCAGAGCCTCTTCCCACATCAGATCAGCAGAAACCAAAATGTTTTATTCGTTTTCATGTGAAGTTCTTCAACAGAATATATGTTAGATATAGAAACGTATTGGTCCTTGAATCTCATTTTACCGGGCAGAAGATCTCTATTCAGTTAAGTTGAAAGGACTACCACGATGGAGTTTAAGCATTCATAAGAAATAAATGTTTATGTGAAGTATTGTAATAACTGTTTAATTATCATTTTAATGTAATCCCAGTCACTCCAATATACTCGGTGCCTACTGTTGCTTTAGCGGGTTGAGGTAGTAGGTTGTGTGGTTTCAGGGTAGTGTTTTTTGCCCCAATAAGGAGATAACTATACAACCTACTGCCTTCCCTGATGTGCAGCATGACGTCCGCACCCGAGAGCACACACAAAATGTGGATATAAATAAAATGGCACAAATACCCGACCGAAACCACCTGGAAATCTGCATGGGCCCGCGCCATACCCAACATTGTATTATACCAACTCAGTTTGACCTCACGCAAATTGATTTTATTTGTATAACCCTTTCTTTTTGCCAGTTTGAAAAATCAATAAAGACCTGCAATTTAATGCATTTTTGTGACCCTGGTGTGTTTCTTTTCTAATAAAAAAAAAAAGGAAAATCATATTTAGACATTTTTATTCTAGTTACCATACAAAGGCTGGATTATGTGTCACAAGCGTGTATGAGGTTTCCCTGGGTAATTTATGGTTAAATATAATCAGATGTAGGACGTATAAGGATGTGTGAATTGACATCAAGTTTCTATGATACATTGTATCAAACATGTATCTGAAAATTATAAACCTTTTGCTAGTATATATTAGTATATACACATAATTCATATTACATACAGAATATATATATATATATATATATATATATATATATATATATATAATGTATGTGTTTATATAATATATATATATATATATATATATATATATATATATAATGACAAGTTATCAGTCTCCATTTAGTTTGTGCCCATGTTTTCTGCACTTTTGTTGAGGAACACAAATACTGGAGGCTTTAATACTTGTTTAAATTTTACTATTACCTTAACCAGTGTTGCAAAAATATATAAATCAAAACAAATCAAAGAATAAAAAAACAGGCCTTGCTTCCATTGAAGCACTACTTTTACTTATAAACAATTCTGTTGCTATCCAGGTTCTCCTCCAGCTAACCTTGGGTAGAGCAAAAACAAAACAGTCCAATAGTTTGTATAAAAATCCCTCAGAAGTCCAGATCTCCACACTTCTTCTAATGCTCATAAGCTCCAAGCTGCCATCTCTCTGTCTGTGTATTTTCCCAGATACATAGAAAACACTTCTGTGCGTGTCTCTCTTCAGACCAAATGTATGTATATATGTATAAATATGTTGATTAGATGTCACAAATTATGTCAACACCAGTGGAGAAGGTAAAAAAAAAAAAAGAAAGCATGGTATGGTGGCATTATAAACTGCAAACAGAAATTACTTGAGAAGTCTGGGGTCAACACACCAAGATTAATGGAACCAGAAAAAACAAAACACCTGGAAATGTTGGCTTTAAAACACACACATATATATATATATATATATATATATATCACATATATAGTTGTGAGCATGCGAGTTGTTGCTAACGCTTGCGGGCTCGCAAAGCGAGGACCGCAGTTGCTGGCATGGAACGCCAAAGGCGCTCCTTGCCAGCAACTGCGCACCTCGCAAAATTTACGTTCTTACGGGACGAAAAAACAAGACACATTACGACCCATTACGACCTCGCAAAAATCGGCCCCAGCACACGCACATGAAAAATACAACAAATACACACAACAAATACATAAAAAGCTTACTTACAGGAAGAGAGAGGGAGCATCCAGGACCTCGAAAACTAAAGTTACACCTCAATTTAACTCAAATTAAAAGAGTTTAGACAGAAAAAATGGCCGCCCAAAAAAACGAAAACGAGGCTACAGCAGTCTAAAGACGCAAAACACCACCAAACACCTACGTATTTGCCAAAAGACACCTACGAGATGACAAAACACGGACGCAACTCGTGCAACCCCAAAAACATTACAAACACAATAAATACAAACAACAAACACATAAAAAGGTTACCCACAGCAAGGGGGGGGGGGGGGGCACCCAGGACCTCTTCAACTGAAGTTACACCTCGATTTAAGCACAAATTTTGGAGTTTAGACACCCGAAAATCACCTAAGCAAGAGAAAAAATGGCCGCCGAACAAAACGAAAACGAGGCTAAAGGTCCCTAAACACGCAAAACACCACCAAACAGCTACGGATATTCCGAAAAAGTCGCACGACATAGAAAACGAAGGACGCTAAATCAGCCACATTATATACACCAAACACCATTAGCTCACTTACAATTTCATTGCCGTCGCTAGTATGTATATATATATAAGTTCTGTACCTCTGGTGTTGAAATGTGACCATCTTCATTTCACATGTTTACCTTTCTTGGGCTTCTGGGTGTTTTTTTAATGTATAACTGTATATGATGATACTTGTATTATTCACATATATTACGATCCCTTCTACTCAAAAACACAACAAATAAATAAAAATGTTTCTATTTTTCAGAGAGTCGTCTTATTTTTAAGAGAAATCCCAGTTCCTTTTACACTAAATGACCCTCTTTTGAAAGTCCCATATCTAAAACCAACATCTTCTTTTCCAGCCATGAGTGTAGGAACTGTGGGAATTTTTTATCTCTATGTGAATATATATATATATATATATATATATATATATATATAATAAAGCTGTTTTGCGGTCTGTATATACAATGAGTTGTATCCCCCCAGGATTATTTTGGCTCCTACACCCGTTTCCGCCCTGTCCATGCCCACTTTCTCTATTTCTTCCTGGAGTCCCACTGGATATATATCTGTATGAAGCAGTTGCACATACTCAGTGGTATCTCTAACACGTAGTAACGCCACCAAAGAGTGCAAGATTCCCCCAAACGTGAGCGTCCCTCCTTGGCTGTATGTGTTCTTGAAATTGAAGGCACATGAAGAAGGCAACAGCAGATTCGGAGATAAACATTCATCTTATTAGTTGAGGATGGCAGATAGTTACTTTATAGAAAGGTGATCTGATTGGCTTTTTGTATTGACCCCAAGTTGTGGCTAGTGAAGTTGCAAGGAGGGCTCCAAATTATTTTGCACCAGGGTCCTTCATTCCCTATCTCTGCCACTTTTGGGGCAGGTACGACGTGCAAAAAACTTTTACCACAATATCAGGACCGCCTCTTGAAAAAACTGTATCTTTGGCTGTGTGAGGAACAGCCAATCAGCATAGAGGAAGTGAGTCCTTTAACAATACATTTAAAAAAAATTACTTGATTTTGGGATGACAGAGACTCTTAAATACAGTATATCCCCCTTTATTTGCTTCTCCCGGGAGACCTCTGCAATGCTGCATTAATACATCATTTGGATAGTACCCAAAACGCAGCTCTGCGCCCTGCCAAGAAAACCATTAGTGTCCCGGAGAACAGAGGGAGAGAGCCATTCTGCTCCGGGCATCATGTAAATAAAGAACCAAAGCATCAATACCTAAAAAAGTGCCCTTATTCTGCATTCCAAAAATCAAATTTTAACTTATTAATCTTTTATCTGTGTCCAGCTGTGACTAATAGTTTCTAAATCATCCAATATTCAACTTTTGTGATGAAAAAGTTAAAAGCAGATCAAATATTCCAGTATGTGCTCTAAGGCAATAAGAAAACACAAGCCTTTCCATTTAAAAAAAAAACTTTCCATAATATTAAAAACAATTTTCTACTCCAGTAACTGACCTTAAACATACATGCTTTTATATATATATATATATATATATATATATATATATATATATATATATATATATATATATACATTGTCATGATGCCCTAGACTCATGGGGCCTCATTCTATTATCGGCCGTAAATCGGCCGTAAGGCTGCGATTCCTTGCGAGGGTTCAGTTAACTTGCGATTCTATTATACGGCCCCGCAAGGATCTCCTTTTACGGCCGGCCGCATATCTTGGAACCGGCCGTAATCTGTGAAATATAAAAACTCAAAAATAGATTCAAGCCTGCACTGTACAGCTCTGTAAATGCTAGGGATCATATTGGGGAACATGAGGATTAAAAGGAACCCACTCTCAAGCTTGCACAACTGCCCAAACCCGAGTTCAAATTAACTGTTTATTTTCCGGCTGCGGCGTGGGTGTGTCTGAAGTGCTCCAAGCACTCTGGACTTTTTACATGGATATTTTACGGATATTAAAAATTAAATATTTTACGGATTTGAGTACAGGATAATTATGTGCTATTTTTTCTAACACCTAAAATCCCTTTATAGTCTTCTCAGAGTGCAGGATGGCTTTATTTGAGCTATTTTATGTGCTTAATTGGTGCTAGCGAGACCTTTTTCCTGCAAGTAACTGCGGCTCGCTTTTAGCCTTGCAGAGAGGTTTCCCGGAGCAATTGAATTGCAAATCTCTTGCGGCCGTTTTAGATCAAAGGCTTTCCTCCGGCGCGAGCGGCCGCAAGAGATAGCAAGGCACCGGCCGCAAGCCTGCCGGAATCCCCGGCCGTAAGGGAATAGAATAGCAGAATAGCTTGCGGCCGGTCCTTGCGGCCCCGCAACGGCTGCGGCCGATAATAGAATGAGGCCCATGGACTCTTTTGCGATGACAATTGGACACTAGCCCATGTCTCTACCTAATTCAAGTGCTATTCTCATGGCCACCAGAGCTTTTCAAAAGGACTACATCACTTGTGAATTTATATTGTGGTGTAAAGTTGGACCCAAAGTCCAGGTAGTATGTCTTCATCTCAGCCTAGAGGCTTCTGGGTCGTTTTTGTAAATTTTGAACCTTTATTCCACGTGCAGACTGTGTTTGGGGATGTAGCTATTGCATTGTGCTAATAAAATATTTTGGGGTTAGTATCACTTTAAGGGCAACCAGTAGAAACTTCCAGTAGCCAACCGCAATACCTAGTTCACTCTCAGTCCTAGTGCCAGGCTATGCTCATGCTTGGATGCAAACTCCAGTTAAGTTGTGACTTAGGCTCCATAGACTTCTATGGGAAATAAAATAATATGGTTAAATCATCCAGTATAGTTATGAAGGCTGTCAAAATAGGAAACTAAAACACTTGTTTCAATAGACAAAGGTTACGTGGGGTCAAGTGCTCTGCAAGAGATACCCCTTTTATCTTGTGGTTAATTAGGAAATAATTGTCCTTAGCCATTGTTTATGACCCCATTCAATCTAATAGGAGCCAGAATGTCTAAAATTATTCTGAAAGTCCTAGTTGGCCCCAAAAAGTGGGTACACCCCGGAGCCATCTCAAAACCTGTAGCTGTCTCCCCTCCAACTGAATAAAAATATCTCTATGTACAGGGAGGGCAGCTAGGGAGTGGGTAATCCCAACCACATAGTCCCCTGAAAGCAGCAGGTCTTGCCGTTATTCTTTCCCTGCTCAGGAGTACCCTGAGCCCTCTAGCATACTCCACCACCCTCCTCTGGGTCCCTCGAATAGCAGCAAGCCTGTCCCTGATAAACTAAGACTCCTACCCCCAGGTTAATTGTTCCCCAGGTTGGTTAAGATGTAGACCCCTCACCCTAGACACTCTCAGCCTTATTAAATTGCAATTCGGTAAATTTAAAAGGGCTCTATTTAAGCACACAGCATATTTTTTTTACAGAAAAAGCCAAGACTTCAAATATGCTGTTTGCTTAAATAGAGCCCTTTTAAATTTACCGACTCACAATTAATAAGGCTGTCTGTCTCCAGTCACTACATTATCTAATCAACCCCCGCTGTACCAGGATGCTGTCCGGAGGTAGCTTATAACTGGGACTATAGACCCTGTGGCACCTAGGTGGGGAAGGAGACAGGCTAGCACCAAGTCCTTGGAGACGGACCTGACTCACATGGGGGGCATAATGTGTCAAACTTGTGTTTGCCTGAAGAAGTGGCCCATTGGTGATCTATTGAAGAACTGTATAAAATGTGTGTACTGCCAAATTAACATTATGCTCTGTTTAGGACACATATACACAGTGTGTTCCAATTAGGGAGAAGTTATTATTATTTTTAAATCAGAAATTTCTTGTCCTGGTAGAGGGTAACCTGTTCTGAGCCTCTGCAACTTGGACCTTCAACCATAACTTGCTCTGGACTATCTGAAACTTGTCCTAGCCTCCAGTTTCCGTCTGTCCTGTATGTGGGGATAAGGAACCTAAAGATCCGCCGGTAGGTTTGTTGTTCTTTGCCTTTCAAACCCGACGATGAACGGGTTGTGATATATATATATATATTTATATTTATATTAAACAGATGAATTTTGTACCAATCATATTAGAAACACATAGGGGAAAGACAAAAAAATGTAGGCACCTATTTTTTAGTAATTAGGCTCTATGTGGACATTGGAGAGGTTTCCTGTCCCAAACTTAAAATGACATAGAGCACAATTATTACATTTTAGAATAAACCTATTTAAACACCCTCGCAGGGAATGCACAGACTGTAGTATTTAGGTCGCATTGGTCTAATATTACTTTTGAATCACTTCATTGTACTCTGAGCCCATCATGTGAAAAATGTAAACACAACATGACCCATGTAGTTTATAAGAATGAACACAACAGAATATTATATTGTATGCTGTGTGCATCATGTTTAGGATACAGAGTATTATTTCTCCTCCACATTATTAATACTTCCTGTCACTGTATATTGTTTAGTATTTGTTGGCTCAGTATCTGTGAGTATTTCTATATATGAGACATTTATAGTTTTAGGAAGCCGTTCTGACGTCATGAAACGCGTCAGCGCCGTCCCAGCAGCAGGGTTTCCCCGCCCCTGCATTTACACACAATGCAGTCTGTCTACCCTCCAGACATGAGAATACAATGAGGGAGCTGCCCTGATATATGTTCAACGTGTCCTTACTTAGCCTGAACTGGAGGACCTGGGACAATAGAGTACTAGCCTTGGGAGTGAGGGTGTAGCCAGATGGGCACAACCAGGCGGGATGATCTTAGTCTGGATTAGTTTAACCTTTTCAGGTGGATCAGTAAATATTAAGATCTACCTTAAAGGGATATGTAAGGTTCCTGGATGTTACTAGGTATATAATATCCCTGTGTATCTATTTACTTTTATGTATTTTATTAAGGAGTGCTTATAAGGTCTGTTTTCACGGCCTTAAACCAAACAAGTAGTCCCTGGATGGGTCTGCCCTCTGCATCTCACGAAGACACAGACGCTGCTGTACTTGCTGTGTTGTGTCTCATACTAACCAATCAGTGACCACCTCTCATCAACATTCTGCAATATGCTGCTGAGACCTGGTCCCTGATAGGCTAGGACACTATACTATACAGCCATAAAGAGTCTGTGTCTGCATACACTGGAGTGGGCAGACCCATACTGGTACTATTTATTTGGCAGTAAAAACAGAGCTTCTAAGCACTTCTTAATAAAATAATGTACATACAAGTAAATATATACACAGGGATTTTATATATTTAGTGACACCGTCCATATTCCTCTAAATCCAGTGTTGTTCTCCCATGTGGCCCCTTTTTGTCTGCAGCACATCGCACTTTAGCCTTTAGGAAATATGGTTCATAATGCAGCATCCCAATTAAAGTGACAGAGGTTGATTTACTATGGATAAGTTCAAGTCCAATTACGGTAGTTTTTTACACAGCATTAAAGATCAACTGTGGACATAAATGTAAAACATGCTCTTTTGAAGAAATTCAATTTAAAATAGGCAACATGGCTATCAAATGTAAAAAAAGAATAATACAGCCTGTAATTTATTACTTTCCCCAATTATACTGCTGTGGAAGCTCTATTTGCACAATAGGAATGTGGCAGTAAAAACTGCCAGCACTCTGATTAACACTAATGCAAATTCTCACACTCTGTTGAGAGAGAACTTGACAGAAGCAGGCTCAGTAAACAAATGGAAGCCTGCAGTAAAGTAGAATTGCATTTATATGTGAAAAATGTCCAGGATGGGATTATTTTATTTTTCTTTCTAAAAGCCTTTTGCTGGTTATTATAATTTCCTAGCAACTTGTCCCTTATAAGTGACAGCAGAAAATATATGGAATATAATATTGAATCAATTAACATCCAATTTTTCTTCACATGTAATTTTTATTTATATATAACAACTGCTAAAGAAAAATAAATACATTTTTTGAAAATAAACAGCAATATAGTTACAATACATTATGATTTTTCTTGCTTATTACAAATTACAGTAAGATATGTTATTTATATTAATTATATTATTATAACAATAAAATGTATTCTGATTTAATAAACTTTCTTTCATGGGGGTTGGTGAGGCCAAGGGGACTCAAGGGGGCAGGGGTGAAACTGCACTGGGGCCCTCCAGAGTAGGGTCCTGGTGCATTGCACCGCCTGCACCAGCGGTAGCTCCGCCCATGATCTCAAAACCCTCTTATCTACCTGAGGGTCAGATCATTTCAAAGGGTTGATATCCTGCACCATGAATTGGCTCCAGCATCCAATCCAAATGAAAATTTATGCCATGGGAAAGGGGGATTGGAATTATACTAGACCCCGAGGACTGGGCATAAACTGTATCTTTAAATCTATAGCCAAGACTTCAATTTATATTAACATCCTGGAACAACAGTAGGGCGTCATCAGACAGAGTGGGGCCCCCCGCCACACACCCATTTCCCCCACCCCTTATGCTGCCTTTTATTTAGCTGCACGTATACTAGTGATTTTTTTTTATTTATTTCCATTTATTATAATGTTTTATAGACCTGGGAATTTGTGATAGGTCCTAAAGACATGTGTGATAGACTCAGGCATAAAATCAGAAATCTTTAGGGCCAGTACAAGTATAATAGCCAGGGCCACCCAACCTAACCCAACACGGCCCACTTTCCCCATCTCTCATAGCCGGCTTTACATTAACTGCACATATATTAGTGACATATCTTATTTTGTTTCTCTTTTTAATGAGTATATTTCCTAGACCTGGGAATTACAGAGCATCGTTGCAACATTAACATGTATTTTTATAATACTGCCTGCCAGCACGGGCCCCCTTCTAGGATGGGCCCCTCACAAAAGTATCCACGTTTTTCCTAGGCTAAGGCAGGTGATATAGCAAAAGGATAAAGTGGTGAGGACTGTCAGATATTATACAGTCAAATATATATACATCATAGTGTAAACGGACTTGTATACACAAAGCTGCACAATATATAACTAAACATTCTTCCACAAATAAATATATATACACACACACAGTACACAGGTATATATATATATATATATATATATATATATATATATATATACACATAGACCTGTGTCAGTGCCAGCTATATCCTCACATGATGCCAGCCTTCTCAGTATGGGCAATAAATAATGACATAAATTCCTGCCAGCACAGGGCCCCCATCCAGGCAGGGCCCTTCACAAAAGTACACCCCGATGGTCATTGGTCCTGTACAACAGTATAAATCCTTTAGTATCTAACCAAAGCTTTCCTATAAGAAAGGGACCCTGTAGTTTTGGAAAAACTTCACATTAGTAACAAAACTTACACCTATCAGAGTCTACTTGTATAATGAAGACATCTATCTTGGACTACAAGTATGAGGAGGAGGGTTATCCTTACTAGGGGCCTCATTTAATTGCGATTTGGTTAACTGAATAGGGCTCTATATATAATAATATAAATAATATGCTCTGTGCTTATATAGAGCCCTATTCAATTGGCCAAATCGCAATTGAATGAGGCCCGTAGGAGATTTTCTTACATGTATTCCTATTTTCAAGTGGTACTCCACTATGGCAGTATTTCAGTGGAATTGAATAGAGATCTTATCTGAATCCAAGATTCCTCCCAGGTGTAAAATGCAGTTTTCAATAAAAGCAAATATCTGATGCTACTAAAGCAAAATGTAATATGATAGAAATTAAAAGTTTTATTTATTTTAAACTTTAGAAAATCTTTTTGCACATTATCAAGTCAAGTTCTTCACAAAATCATACTATTAATATGACACAGTATAACATTGTGTGTTGAGTGATGGGTAATTGTACCTGCAGCGCTGAGGTCCATCAAAACCCAGAACAACCTTTAAAACCCACAAGAACCATCAAAACCCACAAGAACCATCAAAACCCAGGAGAACCTTCTAGAAGTATTTTTATATTTACAGATCCTCTTTTTTCCATGCAAAAAAAATGTTTGTTTGGTTTAAAACAGCCTCTTTTCAAAACAGACATTTTTGAACTCAAGTGATCCATTAATGAATTAATCCAGGTAGAGAATGATCACCATTCAAGGGTAGGGTGTAGCCAGCTTTAGTGGTCTTAGAAAGACCTCTCTAAAAGGTGTTAGGTAGGAAAATGTTTTAAACTTTATTAAATTACTGTGTATTTAAACAATGAATTACTATTTTCAATAATGATCTCGCCACTCTCTAAATGAAGTATTGTGGGTGGAGTGGAGCCACCCAGTGCAAAAGGCTATCCAAATTGACATACCACAACTACATTGTGATACTGGGTGGCATCTTTAAAGTGTGTTTGTACACAGGTTATACTATACCCTGCTACTAATATGTGGTCTCCAGCCTCGAAAGGTCCACTCCAGCCACAATACTTCTTTCAGGAGTGGAGAGATCTGGAGCTTATACAGTCTTGTGTGATCAATGAAAAATAGTGAGCATTTTTTTATATTTACAGTAATGTATTTAAAAAAAACAATTCTTATCCAGCCTTATCTTACTATGCTTTAGAGACCCCTTTATAAGGCCATTAAAGTGGTCTTTAACTTCACGTAGACTCTCTGCCTATGGGTAAAATCTGTATTTTTTAATATTATACCCACATTTTCTGATGTTCCCCATTCCATAAAAATACTGTGTATTTAAATGTTAGTCTCAGGTCCCTGTTATACCATGTACATTGCTTTTTCACTACATGTAAATAAACAAGTAAACAAACTGATTATATGAGTAATATTCAATGACAAGTGATATAGAGATGAATTTAGCACAAATACAGAAATATAAGGAACTAATACTCCCAAACTTCTCAGCTGAATCTGTGCCATGTAATTAAAAGTATTTTCTCCAAGTTTGTTAATTAAATGTATTTCCCCCACGGGTCAGAGATGTACTGTAAGCAGCGCGTTAATTAAGTCCACAACAAAGAGAAAACGATCTCAGCGTCACGGCGCTCGTACCTGGGGCTGGAGCTTTAATCTTCAGAGAGGAGCGAAGGAGGAATTACAGAAGACACCTCTTTCATTTTAAGGCCCTGCAGCAGATGCTATATATATATATATATATATGTATATACCACATGTGTGAGGCTTCACTGAGAATGAACAAAGATACATATGTGTACTTATAATTTGGGTTATACAATTCCAGTACTCGAGGGCCAGTATCATATCCATGAAATGCTGTTTCATTACAGGGGTCATCCCTGAGAGGTTCTAGGAACAAGCCCAAAAAATCTTGGTACAATTCAACTCTACTCCCAGGATAGGCAGTCTCCAAAGGAAGAGAGGGCAGGCCAACCAAGAGAGGAGAGGGCAGACCAAACAAGGGAAGAGAGGGCAGGCCAACCAAGTGAAGAGAGGGAAGGCCAACCAAGGGAAGAGAGGGCAGGCCAACCAAGGGAAGAGAGGGCAGACCAAACAAGGGAAGAGAGGGCAGGCCAACCAAGGGAAGAGAGGGCAGGTCAACCAAGGGAAGAGAGGGCAGGCCAACAAAGGGACGAGACGGCAGACCAAACAAGGGAAGAGAGGGCAGGTCAACCAAGGGAAGAGAGGGCAGGTCAACCAAAGGAAGAGAGAGCAGGCCAACAAAGGGAAGAGATGGCAGACCAACCAAGGGAAGAGAGCAGGTCAACCAAGGGAAGAGAGAGCAGGCCAACAAAGGGAAGAGATGGCAGACCAACCAAGGGAAGAGAGCCTAGACCAACCAAGGGAAGAGAGGGCATTTTAACCAAGGTAGAGAGGGCAGGCCCACCAAGGGAAGAAAACACTCGTCAACCAACAAGTATAATGAAAACATACAATAGTAGAGCACTACACAATATAAAAAATCTAAGGAATGGTACTTATCCACCACCAATGGAAGCAGTGATACCAATTCTCCCTCAATTCTAATGGTATCAGTCCAAGTCCAAGTATTGATGCATGATGAGCTGATATCCTGAAGGGTTTGAGAGACCTCACTGAATAGTTTTGGAGAATTTGGAGGAGAGGGCAATACGTAATACTAAAAAAGTAAAATATTTGTCATAAAACATATGTATGGTGTTGTGATGACCTACTGCTTCTGTTGGGCTTGATAAGAACCCAGTTCACACCTACTCAGTAGGACCATCTGGTACTTTGTATATCCCTGATAGCAGGAATAGAACGAACCCAGCTTATAATAGAGCCAGTATGTTTATGCACAACACAGTCCAAACAATTGTAACCATCCCCCACCCTGACCACATGGAGGCCTGTACATCAAGTAAAGGAGGGCATGTTGGAGCATCCTTAAAGGCTTGTAGGCAACCTCACAGCCAGGGGTTCAGTCCATGATCCTTGGCATCCTTTTCCTAGTCAGGTCAGTCAATGGTTGGGCCAAAGGCACTATAACAGGGAATAAACTTGCTGTAGTACCCAGGAAAACCATCACCGGCTTGTTTATCTGAGATATGGGCCAAGCAGATATTCCCTCCACATTAGCTGCCTCAGCAAGGGGGATCTGCCAATACCCCTTGGAGAGATCCAGGGTGGTTAGGTGCTGAGCAGTACCTACCCGGTTCAACAACTCATCCATGCGTGGAATAGGGTAAGTATCAGTTTTAGTTATTTCATTAAGCTTATGGTAGTCCATGCAGAAACAAGTGGTTCCATCTTTCTTTGGTACCAATACTACTGGGGAAGCCCAGGGACTACTACAACATTCAAACCAACCTAATCTCATCATCTCCTTCAATTCATTCAAAATATACTTTGCCTCACAGCCTCTGGGACTCGTGGGAAGATTGCTTTAAGGGAGTGAAACTTTCTGTGAGGTATACAGCTAGAAGGGTACACCTGGGCCTAGTGGAAAAAAAAGTGCCTGGTATGGGGCAATGGTAGCCATCAGTTGCTCCTTCTGGTGCAAATATACGTTTTCTGCTTCCCCCACTATCTCTTCCTGTGCACCTGGCCTAGCTGGGGCTAGAAAATTGGGTAAGGTTCATTCCTCTGGGTCACTGCCTGTAGGCAGACATATTGCTAACAAATTGTGGGGCCTTCTCTGGTACTCTTGATGTGGGCTACCCTAGTGACCCTCCTGTCATAGTCTGTAGTCACTACATAAGTGTGGGGATTTAATTTTTTCGGAACGGGTTCAGGGCCTTTCCAAGTGGCTTGTAACTTATCCTGGGGCTGGGGTACCAGCACCATCACTTCCTGTCCCTCTTACGTCTTTCTCTCTAGTTCCCCCTGTCGTAGTGCCATTTGTTTTTGGCCTGGGCCTCCTGCATGTGTTACCTGATCAACCCAGTTAGAATGGCTAGTCTCTCCCAGAAAGCCACAACATATGAGGCCACCAACACCTGGTTCAATCCATTGTCCCCTTCTCACACACCTCTGATCTATGATCAAAAAAGAAGGTATAGGAGCAATTTCCTGCTCTGCGAAAGCACAGAGCATCTTCTTAAGCTTCTTACCCTTTCACGAAGCCCATTTGTCCAGGGGTGATTTGGGGACGAGCTCAGGTGTGCAAGGCCACAAAACTCCCACAATTGCTTAGTGACATGAGCCACGAACTGGCTACCTCTCTCTGATAAAATCTCCTTAGGGAACCCCATCCTGGAAAATACTCCCAGTAATGTCTCTGCAATCTTAACAACAGAAATCTTAGCTATGGGGACAGTCTCAGGATACAGAGTAGCATAATCCACTATGGTAAGAATGAACTGCTTCCCGGTCCTGCTAGTTCTGGCTAGGGGTGCTATGATATTGATAGCCAGGGGAGTATCCATAACTCACAGGAATTAAAGAGGGATCCGGGTTACCACTGACAGGCATCACGGGAGTTACAGTAATTAGTAACATCCTGATTAACCCCAGGCCAGTAAAACACTCTGGTAATGCAATTCTGGGCACCTTGTGGGCTATCTCTAATAATCTACCCCTACATTTCTGGGGAATCCCATCTGTCTGCTAACCTCCAAGAACCCTTCACCCTCAATGGTGACCAAATACAGTAGCCACCTTTTCTCACACATAAAGTACATCTCCCCTTCTGGACCTGTTCCCTGCTGCTCAGCCCCCTTTCCTAGCAACAGCCACGGTCACATATTTTCCTAATTCAGTTTTCTCCTCTTCTGCACTGGCCCACCCCAACCCCTGTTCCCCAAAAGGCAATGGACTTGCCCCGCGTTCCATGTGCTTGGCCTCCTCCTGATTCTCTGGGTCCAAAGGGACTGTCTTGGCTGCTTGGGCCCTGGTGACTGCACTCACATAATGACTTTCCAGTTGTCCCAAATTGTTGCCCAGCAAAAAATCTGCAGGCAATCCAGGCATCACTCCCACCTCCCTTTCCCAGTGCCCCAATCCAAACGCCCATGAGCAACTGGGATGAGAAATTTCTGGCTTCCGGCCACCATCACTCCATGGTCTTGGGCAAAATAGCTGTCCATGGTACCAAATCCAGTTGTACAACAGTGAAAGCAGCCCCGGGATCCCGGAAACCCAGGACCCTCCTTCCCTGAACCAAAACAAGTTTAAAATGTTGGGTTGGTTGGGTTGGTTCCTTGGCCCTTGTTGAACTGTGTGGAGAAGGATGTAGAGCTTTTTTCTCATTCTCCCTGTGCAGTCCATTGGGGAAATCCCTTTTTAGGTGTCCAGGCTGGTGACACCCATAACATTCCCCTCGGTTGCTGTAGGGCACAGGGTGAGGACCAACAATGTTAGCAGGTCTGGGGGTTCACGACTGGGTCTCAGTAGGCCTTGCACCTCCAGTGGCAACTGCTACATAAGGGCAGGTTACTGCAGGGCAAAGGGTAGAGGATGTCTAGACCGGGGGTTCCCATCGCTACAGTCTCACCTCTAGTAATCACATAAAAAATAGCCAATTTATCAGCAGCCTCCTCATTGATGTGTTTCTGGAACGACACCCACACTCTCAGTCCATCAGGACAGATAAAATAAAATTGTTCAATGAGGACCACATACAAAATGCCTCCTTTTTAGATATTATTTGACATTAGATAGCGGTTTCTATATTTAAGGGAAGAGACAAGACAAATGAGCTAGAAATAGATAGAAAAGGGAGAAGGAGAGAAGGAAAAGCGTGAATGACAATGGAAGAAGCAGAAAGAGACAAGGAAGAGAGAGAGAGAGAAGTAGTTATAGTAGGAGTGAAGGTGAGAGAAGGAGAGAAAACAAAAAGAAACCGAGAGGGAGTAATAGAAGTTAAAAAAGGTTGGGAGCAGAGGCAGAGGTAGAGAAGGGAGGGGAGAAGAGAGATAAGGCATGAGAATGGAAAAGGGAAATAAAAATGAAGAGAGAAAGACCTAGAGTGCGGGAGAAAGGGGGGAGCGAGATGGAGGGGGAGAGGCTAGAGGGAGGGAGACAGTAGGGATAAAAAGGAGAGAAGACAGGAAGAGATGCTACATAAGGGTTTATGCTGCTAGACATGTCCCAGAGTTTCCCTTGTAGTTATATGCATTTAACTAAAAATAACATGTATGCAAAGCGGAAACCACATAAATGTATTGGTGCTGTAGTAATGGATAGCTTGGAATCTACTGTCATGTGTTGCTAATGTATAGTTCCACTATCATATTACTGCATAACACAGGCTTCCCCCACCTCACTATCATATCACTGCATGACACAGGCTTACTGCCACCTATCATATCACTGCATGACACAGGCTTCTTCCCTCCTGACTATCATATAACTGCATAACACAGGCTTCTCCACCTCACTATCATATCACTGCATAACACAGGCTTTCCGCACCTCACTATCATATCACTGCATAACACAGGCTTTCCGCACCTCACTATCATATCACTGCATTACACAGGTTTCCGTCCTCACTATCATATCACTGCATAACACAGACTTCTCCCACCTCACTATCATATCACTGCATGACACAAGGCATCCTCCCTTCTGAGTATCATTTAACTGCATAACACAGGCTTACCACACCTCACTATTATATCACTGCATGACACAGGCTTCCTGCCACCTAACTATCATATCACTGCATGTCACTGGCTTCCCCCACCCCTCTATCATATCATTGCATAACACAGGCTGTACCTTTGAGCAAATACTCTTTCTGCTGCACTTGCCATGTAGTCTTCTGAGTCCTGACTGCCCATTGCATCCTCTAAAGGATGCTGTTGAAAAGGGATGGAGTCAAAAGCTTTCCTTGGAGAGACATAATGCTCCGGTAATGCATAATTGAGTTTAATTTCGCTATTGTATGTGTCCCCCTATTTATATAATCTGAAGGGAATATGTCCACCCCAGTTCCTACGCCCCTGGGTCCTAGTTAGGTGAATGATGATGTCACCTCTTCTTCCTCATTATAGTATTAAGTGGCCAAATATATTAAAAGACCACTGAGAATGAAAAACAAATATGTTACTAAAAACTTGGAGTCTGACTAAGAACACCATTAAGCAGGAAAAAGTCATACAACTATTATTTAGTGATACATTGGTGAAAGTTGTGTGTGTGTGAGAGGGAGGTTTACACTGCTGCAGATCTGTGGTTGCATTGAATGATGCAAGGTACCATTGAGAAGAACGGGTGTGATGTAAATTTCAATCTTCTTATCAAACAAAAGCTTTGGACGTCTGCTTGTTGCCTCCTCCCTCCACTGATAACTACAAACACACACCACCATCCAGCTCTCAGGACGGGAAGTAACAAACACAAGTATCTGGAAACCTATTAGAGAGCCTCTCCATTCCTGTTATCCTATAGGGCAGATGATCAAACTTCCCAAGAGTTTTCTTCTTTAAAAGGAGAAATACCTTGGGTCAACGCACCAACCACCTGGAAAACCTAACAGATCAAATCATTGAGTCACAATCTTCTGATAGACAGGTGATTGACCAACACTCACTGCAAATTTCCACCCTTGAAGCCAAGCTAGAAGATCTGGAGAACCGCTCGAGACGATTCAATGTTCGCTTCCGTGGCATTCCTAAAGCGGTAACTAATCTTTTGCTGTACCTGCAAACAACTATTCAGTCCATCTTACCGACGCACCCAGAGTCAGCTTGGGAAATCGAGAGAGCTCATAGAGCCTTGGGAGGTCCCCCGAACTCTGATCAACCAAAGGACGTTTTGGTCCACTTTCTCTGCCAGAATGCAAGAGACCTTCTTCTACAGGAAGCCAGAAAGTCCCCTGCCATTGTGGGTCCATACGGCTCCACTCTGCAGATTTATGTGGATCTAGCACCATCTATGCTCTGGAAACGTAAACTCATGAAGCCTGCAATTGCAATCCTCGTTTACAACAAAATTAAATATAGATGGGGCTTCCCATTCAGCCTCTCCTTTCAAGTGGGCTCATCCGCTTATACAGCTTTCTCACTGGAAGAATGTATGGCTTTCCTGGCTCAACTCAATCTAGCCCCAGATCCTGGAGTGTCGGAACCCCCAAACCCTCTGGACCCCAGCTCGGTGGAATCTGTAAAAATGCCGCCTTCTCAACGCCCGACTATGCAATGGGTGACAGCCTCGAAACCTAAGCAACCCTGGAGACCTTCCCGAATAGAGGTCACACCAAACATCTCTACGCTTCTTTCTCAACCCTCGCTGGACATTTCTAGTAATCCGGTTGTGCGTTCCTCATCCACGAAAATCAAATTTTGGATCACTTTCCCTGATATTCATCAATGACTATTTAAGACTTGCAATCCGGAGTCATTACTCTAGGCTTTTACTTCCCAGTACGACATGCTGAACTCCTACATACTTTCCAAGTCAACTTTGGAACTTTAGATTACTTGGTTCGCTTACCCACACCAAGTTGACTTTCCCCTGGACCAGGTTTGGTATGCCCCCTATGTTTATTGTCCCTGGGAGTCAGATCTTAAACTGTATCCACTATATGCTTGAGAAAGGGCTTTAACCCCCTTCCCATTCTCCTGTACAAGGCAACATCAAGCCCATTTGGATCTTTCCATATAATTTAGACCCATGGTGGATCCACTAACCTTCCCAGAAAGGCCCCAGCTCTAGTCTCCACTCACCCCAGCTCTAGTCTCCACTGACCTAAACCGGGGTCCCTCAGGCCCCTCAATTTAAATCCAATCTTAGACTCAAAAACCCTCCTACACGGGTTCCCTCAGGTCCACTAATTTAACATTTATACACGCTTGGACCTATACTTTGCCCCACCTCACTAGTAGGGATTCCAAGGTTGGGGAGATCCCCTCCTTGCCCTCAGCACTTCATGTGCCTTAAGTTATTTAGTGAGGATTTACCTCCAATATACTTTTATATTGTTTTTTATATTGTTTGATAAGATGTTGGTTTTATGGATATTTTCTCAATGTTTTAAACTGTTCTTTTTGTCTCTATTCTCCCCTGCATCCTGGGCTGTCTGGCTCCGGCCCTTCGCTCCTCCTCCACCTCTGGTCCTCGGCCGCCATGAGCTTAGCAGCAGTCTCAACATCTTCCTGAGCATTCATTACTCCCACATGTACAATGACTGACACTTCTTTCACCTTTCTCACTCACAATGTTAAAGGGTTTAATTCCCCATTTAAAAGGTGTAAAGCGTTTATCTCATATAAATCACTTCGACCCTCAGTAATATTTATGCAGGAAACTCATTTTTGATAAAGGAAAAACGCCCTCTTACTTACACAAATCATACCCCTACTTCATAACTTCAACTTGTCCCACTAAGAAGGCAAGCGTGGCTATACTACTCCATAAAGACTTCCCTTTCCCCGTGGAGAGTAAAAAAATTTACCCAGAGGGCAACTACATTTTACTAACAGGATTCCTTCTGTATACTAGGATCTCTCTTATAGCTCTGTACTCCCCCACTACCGCCCCCATAATACTCTCATTAAACTCCTTGCTCATTTCAAATCAATAGATACAGGCAAAATCATTCTAGGGGGGATATCAACTTAGCTCTAGACCCTAGCATGGATAGGCCCTCTAAGTCCCAGGGAGATAAATTCTCCAAAAAACGTAAGCACATCCAGAGACTGCTCGAGGAGACTGAAACATCAGGGAGAAAGAGAGTACGCGTTTTACTCCCCAGTGCATGGCTCACTCCTTCAGTACTTAATTCTAGCAACAAAGAGTCATATAGCCAGGCAATGGAAATCTCCCACTCTTACTTTACAATCAGTCATCAATAAGATGAAGTACATTGCTATAAATGAAAGGCTAACCCATTTACTGGAGGACCATATGCCTATTTTTCTCCAGATATGGAATCCCTGGATTCATTCAACCTATAGACCCCCTATCACGTGAAGTCTTCTTAATTAACATTGTTCGATATTTTGCTAATTCTTACATTGGAGCTGCGGACCGGGGACAGGAGGAGGCGGGACGGGCGGTGGATCCGAGCTGGTAACCAACAGGACTTATACTTCAGTACCCTTGAGACAAAAATCTGTTTTCGAATTTAAATTTCATGTGTAGTCAACAATGCTTTTATTTTTCTCTTTTAATATACTGTTTTAGCTCAATTAGAGTTATATTGTGTCTATACAACATAGTTTGTTTTTTGCTTTTCTTTTCTGTTCGTTTCTTACTTAGGCTCTGGATGTTTGCTCTGCTAGACAGAGCCTACCAAACTGTTTTATTTTAGGTAAACTTTTTCCTTAGAAAATTGGAAAAACTTAGGTAACCTGGCTCCCCTTAGACCTTCCCACAAGTGGGGATAGATCTTTTTGGCTAACTTGATTTCAACTATTATATGGTATTTTCTTATGGTGTAATGTAATGTTAATTTTTTCTTCTTTCTTTTTCCCCTTAATTGGGTATGACTGTATGTTAATAATGTCAAACTGCTACTTGGTTTTTATGCTATCCTCCTGTTTATTTGGATTACCTAATAAAAACCTTTGGAAAAAAAAAAGGAGAAATACACTCAGCCAGTTATGGTGACAATGGTTAGAAATATAGGGCTCTAACGGTAAAACATACCTGACATGGGTTGAGAAAACACATGGACATAACTTTTCTCTCAATGAGTTTTATTAAGCAAAGGCAAATTTAAAACAACAAAATTAATCATACAAAAGTTGTACAAATTGATGTAGATAGCAAACATATATGTATTTGTCAGTCCATTATAGAGAATATGGATTGTCAATAGAAAAAATCTTGCTACTTATCTACATTTTCAAAAATTGTGACTGGTACTTATCACTTCTGTACTATGAGCCTTTACATGGATTTTCTATTTTTAGGGTTAAATAATTATTAACTATTAGGTGAACTATTGATATAAAGTGTGTATGTGGGGGAAATATAGTTGTCTCTTGTCTCAGCATCAAATAGATGTAAATAGTCAGTTATGTTCACGACTCACCCATGTCCAACACCTCCGGTTCCAGTCCAACCCACCTAGCAGTAGATCCTTACCGGGGCATATAAGGGTCTATGAGAATCTCTGACTGAGTCAATGTTATGCTATAAGGAGTCTAGCCATTGGTTCCAAGTATTATAGAAATTAGGTAGAGAGTCCTCCAGAATGTGGGAGAGTCTATCATTAATTAGAATATAGTTTATTTTGTTTATAACTGCATGGATATGAAGAAAGGTTGATTTCCATTGACGAACAATATGGCTTTTTGCAGCTAATATTATGAATTGAAATAGTTTATTTTGGGAGGTAGTAAGAGAAATAATTTGGTGGCCCAGAAAAGGACATAACTTTTAAAGCACACAGTAATTTTTTTTGTACAATATAATTATCCTGCTTTGAAGAGGGGAATATAATTGTACTTTGAACATTAAATAATTACAGAATCTTTTTAAACACCCCCCTTGCTGAACATACAAAGCTCAGGTGTACCCATCATGCCTTTCACACTCTGCCAGCCCTTAAAACTTCAACTTGCTATAATAAAAGTTAAATGTTAATGTTATAATAATAATAATAATAATAATAATAATTATTATTATTATTATTATTATTAATATATATATAGATATATAGTATTTTCTCATAGAAGGGAGCCTCAAAAATGCCTTCTTTTAATTTCCACACACCCACTATTCATGTTCTATATATATATCTATATGCCAACTTATTTTGTGCGTTTATATATACTTATATATATATATATATATATATATATTGTGACAGGGCGCCCCCTTCTGACGGAGTTTGCATCCTGTTTTCTCTTTTACTTATTTAGGGAGGAAGACACAGCAGGCGTGTCAGAGGTTTAGTTTGACTGCTGTTTATTTGTCAGCGCCAACAGAAAGAAAACAGTGCTTAACTTCAGCAATAAAATAAAATCCTACATAAACGGACTTACTATGACCTGGAACGCCCTGACTATCCCTGAGTTCGCTTCTCGGCCTGCAGGTAAAATAAACTCTACACCACTGTGTCTTCTGGAAGGAGTAGGTTTTCCTAAAATCGCGCCACCTAGTGGCCAGGATACAGTCAGTCTCTTATAAAGGTTGTATTGCCACCTTGTGGCCAGGATACACGTAATCTCTTCGTACTTCTACTGCCACCTTGTGGTCAGGATACACATAATCTCTTCGTACTTCTACTGCCACCTTGTGGTTAAGATACACATAATCTCTTCATACTTCTACTGCCACCTTGTGGTCAGGATACACATAATCTCTTGTACATCTGGAAGTCTCTTCCACGGTACTCTTTACACCGTCGCGGATGAAGCATAGGGCCCACCCTTCTCTCCCTTATGCTTCACCCCAGGGACCCTTGGATATCACTACAGTAACTTGCATTCACTTCACTGGTCAAAATTCAGCCTCTTCCCTGGGGCATAATAAGTCTTGGTACCTTCATTCAGAGGCCTCTGTCAGCTTCACACACGCTTAGGCCTTTAAGGCATTTCTGCCTGGGGATTCTCACTAATCCCTTCACACTTCTCTCTTAACACTCAGCCTCTTCCCTGGGGCATAATACGTCTGGGCACCTTCACTCAGAGGCCTCTGTCAGCTTCACACACGCTTAGGCCTTTAAGGCAACTCTGCCTGGGGATTCTCACTAATCCCTTCACTTACTTGGCGTCCTGAGGCTGTATTCACTCTTCCAGCTCACAACGTCCTGCGACTGCCCAGAGCCTAGCCAGCCACACCCCCTTCCATGTCTGCTTTCAGGCTTTTAATGGGAAGTTGCACAAATTAGGAGTTCTTCAGAAGTTTTAACTCCGTCACTCCTGTCAAGAACTCCATACTCCACTTGCTTGTCATATCATCTAAGGGCCAAACGGTCACAAAATATATAAATATATATATATATATAATGTATTTCTATCGATCTATCTATATATACATTATCTCACAAAAGTGAGTACACCCCTCACATTTTTGTAAATATTTTATTATATCTTTTCACCTCCTATATGTCATGTGACTCATTAGTGTTACAAGGTCTCAGGTGTGAACGGGAGCAGATGTATTACATTTGGTGTTATCGCTCTCACACTCTCTCATACTGGTCACTGGGAGTTCCACATGGCAGCTCATGGCAAAGAACTCTCTGAGGATCTGAAAAAAAACAATTGTTGCTCTACATAAAGATGGCCTAGGCTATAAGAAGATTGCCAAGACCCTTAAACTGAGCTGCAGCACGATGGGCAAAACCATACAGCGGTTTCACAGGACAGGTTCCACTCAGAATAGGCCTCGCCATGATCGACCAAAGAAGTTGAGTGCATGTGCTCAGCGTCATATCTTTGGAAATAGACGTACGAGTGCTACCAGCATTGCTGCAGAGGTTGAAGGGGTGGGGGGTCAGCCTGTCAGTGCTCAGACCATACGCCGCACACTCCATGAAATTGGTCTACATGGCTGTCGTCCCAGAAGGAAGCCTCAACTAAAGATGATGCACAAGAAAGCCTGCAAACAGTTTGCTGAAGACAAGCATACTAAGCACATGGATTACTGGAACCATATCCTGTGGTCAGATGAGACCAAGATAAACTTATTTGGTTCAGATGGTGTCAAGAGTGTTTGGGGGAAACCAGATGAAGAGTACAAAGACAAGTGTATCTTGCCTACAGTCAAGCATGGTGGGACTGTCATGGTCTGGGCCTGCATGAGTGCTGCCGGCACTGGGGAGCTACAGTTCATTGAGGGAACGATGAATGCCAACATGTTCTGTGACATACTGAAGCAGAGCATGATCCCCTCCCTTCGGAAACTGGCCACAGGGCAGTATTTCAACATGATAACAACCCCAAACACACCTCCAAGATGACCACTGCCCTGCTAAAGAAGCTGAAGGTAAAGGTGATGGACTGGCCAAGCATGTCTCCAGACCTAAACCCTATTGAGCATCTGTGGGGCATCCTTAAACGGAAGGTGGGGGAGTGCAAGGTCTCCAACATCCACCAGCTCTGTGATGTCATCATGGAGGAGTGGAAGAGGACTCCAGTGGCAACCTGTGAAGCTCTGGTGAACTCCATGCCCATGAGGGTTAAGGCAGTGCTGGAAAATAATGGTGGCCACACCAAATATTGACATATTGACCAATTTGGACATTTTCACTTAGGGGCGTACTCACTTTTGTTGCCATTGGTTTAGACATTAATGGCTGTGTGTTTAGGTATTTTGAGGGGACGGCAAATTTACACTGTTATACAGGCTGTACACTTACTACTTCACATTGTAGCAGAGGGGCATTTCTTCAGTGTTGTCACACGAAAAGATATAATCAAATAAAATATAATAAAATATATACAAAAATGTGAGGGGTGTACTCACTTTTGGGAAAAACTGTATATATCTATATTTCTATATCTATATATATATATATATATATATATATATATATACACATATATAAATATATGTATATATATATATATATATATATATATATATATATATATATTATAAATTATGGTTCAAAGCTTTCATGTGAAAGACATACTGCTCCATAGTGCCCTCTAGTGGCCAAATCTGATAACGCATGGTTAAGTTTAATTTTGATATTTTTGTGTTTCCCCTATTCATATATTCTGGCAGGAATTTGTTCCCCCTATCCCCCTAGTTTCTACGCCCCTGGAGACCACGTCTCAACAGCATGTTGCAGCCTGTTTTCTGAGATGTGGTCCCTGAGAGGCTAGGACACTGTAGTGCACATCCAGCCCTACAGAGTCTGTGGCTGCATACCCTGCAGTGGGCAGACCCATACAGGGACTATTTGTTTTATTTTAGACAGTAAAGACATAGCTTGTAAGCACTTCCTAATGAAATAAAGTACATAGAGTAAATATACAGGTGTATTATATACCTAATAATATCCAGAAAACATCAGAATTCTTTTAATTTTCTTAATATTTAATATCGAGATCAGTGTAGGGTGGTGGTCCAGGCACTTCCCATGTGGCCCCTGTGAAGATCTGTTTTCTTGACGTGGGGACTTTTGGATCCTGTAGCCATTTTGTATAAACGACATGTAATTCCAATTATTTTCCACAAGATGTCACTGCAGGGCGTTGGGGTAATGACAGGCCCTTTGTTCAATTTGCCGCTCTGAGGCCATGTCGTATCAGCCCAGTGGTCCACCCCAAAGCCCCCAGTTGTCCACTGATATTATTGGGAAATGCTAATCTGGGTGGGGGATTTGAATGTGTTCAGCCCACTGTGATGTAACTGGGGAAAGGAAATCTTTTTGTCTGGTTCAGTTGCTGTTTGGAAATTAAGTAAGGGAGTCCATATTAAAAACCATGCTTTCTGGAATACATAGACCATGGTGTATTTCTTTAAGAGGGATTGATATGACTGCCGGTCACCGAGAGGCTCATTCCTTCTAAGAAGATTTCCAGAATTAAAAGGGGAATTGCTGTAGCTAAAAGCCAGGGAGTTTTGGAGCTGAATAGCGCCCCTATCTGGGATCTTTACAAGCTGGTGGCAGTCATGGGAGCTCGGTGCAAGAACCGGTATCAAGGGGAATGGTCCTTCTAAAGCAATAAATGGAGTGGCAGAGCCATGAGCTGTAAGGCTGGATGGAGGAACTGGTATGGAAAGAGATTGCCTTGGAGAAACAGTATCATGCCAGGATCGGGCCTGTTGGTGCCCTTGGAGAGGATCCCTATTTTCGATTGAGGCTAATAGATGGGCTCTGGGAGATCGTGTATGGTGATCCTGAATGTGGCATGGGGACTGTAAACGCTGTCAAGGTCTGGGACAAGAACCATGATCCCCGGAGGCTAATTTGCTAGAACCCCTGATTCAGCAAGAGCTTCAGCTGGAGTCTAAGTATTTTGAATTGCTAGATGAGGCATCCATGGAGGGGTTTTGGCCATCCAAATGGGAGGAACCCAGTCAGGCGAACAGTGATGAAGAGGACTGGTTACCAGACCCCTAACACCCAGGCGGTATTTACAAGAGTAAATATGCTCAAGGGGTCTGGGGAGAGGATATTATGGACTCTGACTAGGACTATACCAATATGGTGGTCCAAATGGGCCAGGCTTAGTTAATGTTTGCTATAACTGGGATAGATGAGGAGGGTACCATACATTATGGGTACATCTCAAAAGCAGTCGAGTCTGAGTCTCAGACAGGAATAGCAGGCCAGATGGAGGGCCTGGGAATGGACTGTGCACCATTGAAGGGGTTCCAGCTGATAGCCAATGTCAGAGAGCCAGCCACAGTTCCAGGGACAGGCTCAGCAAGCAGCCCTGGGAGCGTGGACACTGGACTATGGACTCTTGCAGACTATTGTTTTCCTAAAACCGACAATGACTTACACCAGAATGAAGCAGTCAGCTCATTAGGGGCAATCCGGGGAGATTGACCCCTCCTCGCTGAGTCGCAGGGGGGAGTGCTTGTGGAAATCTGTTATTCTGACATGGGGACTTTTGGATCCTGTAGCCATTTTGAATAAAGGACATGTAATTCCAATTCTTGTCCACAAAATATCACTGCAGGAAGTTGGGGTAATGACAGGCCCTTTGTTCTGTTTGCCGCTCTGAGGCCATGTGGGATCGGCCCAGTGGTCCACCCCCTAAGTTGGGCAAGCCAAGCCCCCAGTTGTCTACTGATATTATTGGGAGATGCTAATCTGGGCGGGGGGTTTCAATGTGTTCAGCCCACTGTGATATAAATGGGAGAGGGAAATCCTTTTGTCTGGGTTCAGTTGCTGTTTGGAAATGAAGTGAGAGAGTCCATATTAAAAACCATGCTTTCTGGAATGCACAGACAATGGTGTATTTCTTTAAGAGGGGTTGATATGACTGCCAGTCACCGAGAAGCCCATTCCTTCTGAGAAGATTGCCAGCTGTACCAGGGGAATTCCTGTAGCGCAAAGGCAGGAAGGGTTGGACCTGAATGGCGTCCCTATCTGGGATCTTCACAGCCCCAAAGTTATTTTCTGGGGTGGAAGAGCATGCCCCTCTTCAACCATACACAGTCCATTGTATCTCTCAAACGATATGCAATCCTACTTCTAAACACTTCTCCTCATTATCTATACATATATTACCAATTAATTCCTCTCCTAGAGCAATTTAGCAATTTTGCTTTTGGTAAATAAAAAAGGTTTAAAGCACTTTGAGGCTTTTTTAAGTGTACAGTGTACAGTGCACCTGCTGGTGTTTTGGGGCTCTTAACCATATTGCAGGTGTTATACATTATACATATATATATATATATATATATATATATATATATATATAACAAGAGAGAGAGAGAGAGAGTAAATAGTACATTTGTGTTCACATTCACATTTGAACGTCTAAAACAAGTTAAAAAAAAACATATTTCCTGCTCATAATTCCGAGAAATACAGTTATTACACTGCACTCTGGGAAGCTGAGCAGGGGCATGCAAATGTGCCCACAAAGGCTTCACTCTTTCAATACATTACCATTTTAACATGGCTTTAAGCATATGCCCGCTTTATTACACAGCTTTGAGCAAAGTTCAGGACGGATTATACACAAGCCAGGAATCCTACCCATGTACAGCTAGTTTACCACTACAATAATTTAATATACGCTGTGTTAACACAGAAATGCAGCTTATAAACAATAAATTATAAATTAAAAAGTATTATCTAACAGTGTTTTTTTTTTAATCAAAATTTACAGAAACCCTGTGTTTTCCAAAGCATTATTAAATGCTGTCCATAGGATCACGGAGCGTCAGACATGACTGGACATCAACAATGACCAACAAACTACCTATCCTAACATCCAGCAACATTTCTGGAGTCACATTTTACCAGGTGACATATCGGGTACTGCCCACCCTACTATGGGTCTCTGGAGCCCCATGATGAGGTCAAAGAAACATTTTAGTAAATTGAGTTTCCAGTTGTATTTTTTATATGACAATTAATATTACATTTCCATCTCTGTACATTTATGGCAACAATAACTTTTGGAGAACCAATACAATAAAATCGTTTTTCTATATGTATTTTATATGTATTATAGACGCAGTGTTCCATGATGAAGCCATAGTTTACAACATATATATATCAAAGGACAACTAGTCTTTAGTCTGAATATTTCTTTATGTTCTGGCGTTCTTATCCAATATTTTTTCCATATTTCTTTTTGGCTGCAAGAAACAGAGTCTATTACGATATCAGTATGCTTGTCATTTTTGGTCCTTTCATAACCTGGGAGACTAGGAAGCTAATCACGGCTGTTGAGGATTAACTTGGTTGTATACAATTCTTATAAATTTGTGAAATATGCATGAATTTTGATAATTAAAGAAGCTTTTCCACTTGGTTTTCAGAGCTGTGTCTGATGATGTAGAGGGGCTCTGATGAATGCCAGGTCCCGAGTGTTGGCACAGAGCAGGTAATGCTCACACCCAGATGTAAATTAATGAGCTCATTAAAGAACTTGTCTGAAGGCAAATCAGGACAGAAATGAGTAATGATTAGTGGGTGTGAGATGTACAGGCTGTTACTGCTCGAGGTGTAAATAACAGAACGTGAAGAAACATGTTCATGGAGAGCAAGTCCCATATCATCTGCCCTCCAGAGAATTGTGTATATGGCTGTCTATATATATATATGTATACTGGAGCTTTCCAAATTTCCACATTTGTTGGCATAAGGCAAGAAGCACTTTCACAGTATCATCTTGTAGAATTAATTTGGGATACCATCACCTCCTGCAGCCTTATTATCAGCAAGACATCCTAGGGCCCATCTCACTTCACTCTCCAAGATCCAGTTCGTTGGACAAACTATTGAGGTCATCACTGATGTTAAGATCCTTCCTGTATAAATCTTCAGTGTATTCCTGACACCTTCTTTATCTGATCTTCTTCTGTTAAGTTCCTGCCATTTTAGTATTTTATCAGGCCCACTTTGCCATGAAAGGTTCCTTTGAGATCCCCAATGTTCTTGAAGAGATCTCTTGACTTTCCCATTCTGTTATCTTCTTCTATCTCTTTACATCGCTCATTGTAGAATGTCTCCTTGTCTCTTCTTGCTATCCTCTGGATTTCTGCATTCAGTTGAACAAATCTTTTCTTATCTCCACTACCTTTCGCTTTCCTTCTTTCCTGGGCTACTTCCAAAGCCTCATCAGACAGCCAGTTTGTCTTCTTACTTTTTTTTCTTTTAGGGATATTCTTTGTTGCTGTTTCCTGGATAATGTTGCAAACGTCCGTCCAAAGTTCTTCAGGCATTTTATCTTCCATGTCTAGTTCCGTAGACTTCTAACGTTCCAGGTATTCTGTATTGGTCTTTGCAGCATCGGACTCTCCTTTCCCCTCCAGACACATCTGCAGCTGGGTGTCCTCTTGGCTTTGGCCCAACCACTTTATTAGATCGGGGTGTTACTTGTACTTGCCCTCTGCTCTTCCTCAGTAATGTGGTAGGCACCTTCTGACCTGAAGGGCTCATCTTCCAGTGCCATATCGTTATGTCTCTGGTTGTGCCTGTCCATAATGTTATCTTAGCAAAGATACTGGAGTGGGTTGCGAGTTCCTCCTCTAATAGGTCGTTATATAAATAAATATAAATAAATATATATATATATATATATATATATATATAATAAATAAATATAAGTATATAAATATATATATATATATATAATAAATTATGGGGGGGTGGGTGACCTGGGCCGCATGGCCCACTCGCCCAGGGAAAGTGTATGAGCAATACATTGCCTCTCCTTTTCCGGTGTAGTGATTGCAGCGTGAACATTGGCTGGCTTGAAAATCAGGAGGTCATTGCATATGGCCTCTCCTACATTAATATGTCCGTAGCAACACCCTCTCGTTGGTGGCTATTGACATTGCTGCCCTCAGTGAAGTCCGCCTCCCAGAGAAAGGAAGCCTTCAGGAACATGGGGCAGGCTATACCCTCTACTGATCAGGGAAGCCGGTAAATGGGAAAAGTCTCTCTGGTGTGGGCTTCATGGTCAGGAACCATATCACCTCTAAACTTGATAAACTGCCAAAGGGTCACTCTGACAGCATCATTTTTATGCGCCTCCCACTTCAAAACAAACAACATGCTACAATTTTCAGTGTCTATTCACCAACTCTTCAAGTGGATCCTGCAGAAAAGGACAGGTCTTACACCGACCTGCGCAATCTTGTACAAAACGTGACTGCAGACGACAAGGTCATCATCCTCGCTGACTTCAATGCCAGAGTAGGCAAGGATTCAGAACCTTGGAAAGGTGTACTTGGCAATCAGGGTGTTGGAAACCACAATGACAACAGGTTCCTTCTGCTAGAGTTTTGCACTGAGCAGAAACTCACCATCACCAATACAGTTTTCCAGCAGAAAAACAAACTAAAGACAACAGGTCTAAGCACTGGCATCGTATAGAATATATTCTGGTGCACCAGTGAGACCTTCAAGATGTCCTGCACACCCGAGTGATGACCAGCGCAGAATGTAATATGGACCACCATCTGGTAGGCTGCAAATGTCGACTCCACTTCAATCCTAAACCAAAGAGGAAAGGAGCCCCAAAGAAGAAGTTACAGATCGGTAACCTCCAGTCAGCTGAAGTGAAGGCCACCTTCCAGGCGAATCTCCAGTCAAGACTAGAAGATCGCAGATGCTTCACGGATCCCTCCTCAGATGCTCTATGGGAACATCTCAAAACCAGCATCCTGCAGACCTCTGAAGAGGTCCTAGGTTTCTCCACAAATAAAAATAAAGACTGGTTTGACGAAAACAGCCCAGAGATCCATGAATTACTGCTAGAAAAGAGATTGGCCCATCAAGCGTGTCTCGCTCAGTCGTCTTGCCCTAACAAGCAAGCAGCTTTCCGTCTTATGTGCAGCAACTTCTAACGAAAGCTTAGAGAAATTCAGAACCAGTGGTGGACCAACCTCTCTGAAAGAACTCAGTGTTGTGCAGATGTCAGTGACTACAGAGGGTTTAATGAAGCCCTGAAGGCTGTGTATGGCCCTTCACATCTGGTTCAAAGCCCACTGCGCAAGGCGTAGACAAGGTGTTGATTCTGAACCGATGGTCTGACCACTTTCAGACTCTATTCTGTGCCAACCGCATAGTTTCTGGATGAAATCCCTACTCTCGAGGAGACTGTAAAAGCCATTGAGCAGCTAAAAAATGGTAAGGCTGCAGGAGTTGATAGGATCCCAGCTAAACTCCACAAGCTCTTTGTTTGCTGCTGGCGCCAAGGCAAACTGCCACAGGACCTTCGTGACGCAATCATCATCAACCTGTACAAGAAGAAGGGAAAAAAGTCAGACTTCTCCAATTACGGGGGATAACTCTGCTCTCAGTCGCAGGGAAAATCCTTGCAAGAGTAGTCCTCAACAGACTGGTGCCCACTATCGCAGAAGATCTCCTCCGAGAGTCACTGTGGCTTTAGAGCCAACAAGAGCACCACTGACATGGTTTTTGTTCTCAGGCAGCTCCAAGAGAAATGCAGAAAACAGAACAAGAGACTTTATGTGATATTTGTCAACCTTACCAAAGAGTTCAACACTGTGAGCAGGAAGGGTTTGTGGTAAATCCTTGGAACGTATAGGATGTCCTCCCAAGTTCCTCACCATGATCATCTAGCTACACAAAGACCAGCGTGGCCAAGTTAGGCACAACAATGACCTATCTGAGCCCTTTCCAATAAGCAATGGCGTGAAGTAGGGCTGTGTTCTTACACCCACTCTATTCACGCTATTCTTCAGTATGATGCTGCAAAGGGTCACAACAGACCTCGATGTTGAGGATGGACTCTACATCCGATTACACACAGATGGTAGTCTGTTCAACCTGAGGTGACTAAAGGCTCACACCAAGACAATGGAACAACTCGTTCGATAGCTACTCATCGTCGACGATGCTGCCCTTGTTTCCCATACGGCAACAGCTCTGCAGCAAATTACATCTTGCTTTGTCGAGGCTGCCGAGATCTCAGGAAGATTACTGTCCTCCTTGCATCACTATTCGCGAGTCTAAGCTGAAAATAGTCAAACAGTTTACCTTCCTGGGTTGCATCATCTCCTCAGACGCAAAGGTTGACAAGGAAATTGGCAACAGACTGGCAAAGGCAAAGGGTGCATTCGGCAATTTATATAAAAGGGTTTGGAACAACAAGCATCTGAACAAGTGCACAAAGGTCAACGTGTACGGAACTATTGTGCTGACCACCCTTATGTACGGTTCCAAGTCTTGGGTTACCTACCATCACCACCTATGACTTCTTGAGCATTTTCATGAACGCTGCCTCCGCACCATCCTCAACATTCACTGGAATGACAACGTCACCAACACTGAAGTCCTAGAACAGGCAGGAATCACCGGAATTGAGGACATACTCTTGAAGAAGCAGTTACGCTGGGCAGGACACATCTTTAGGATGGAGGATGATCGACTTCCAAAGATTGTGCTATATGGTGAGCTCACCCCTGGCAATCGTGATAGAGGAGGGCAGAAGAAGATGTACAAGGACTCACTGAAACAGTCCCTTGATGTCATATTGACCATTGCCGATCGTCCGCCTTAGCTTCAGACCGAAAGGCACGGAGAAGCACCATTCACCAGGCTGTCTCCTCTTTCGAGACCACACGCAGGGCGAAACTTTGAAAAAAATGGTGTCACTACAGCACCCAATCAAGAACAAACCTTCCGTGCAACCACAGTGGTCAAGTCTGCCTGTCCAGATATCAATTCTTAATCCCCCTAGGTGGGGCTTAGGGGCATTAAAAATTGAACCAAAGAAATAAAAAAAAATGTTTTTGAGGGCGATGCTGCACTGGGGCCCCACTGGGTGCACCAGTGGTAGATCTACCTCTGCTGCCTGTCCTGGGAGTATAGTTGAATTGCACCACAGAGTTTTTTCCCTTTACATTTATCCCCCAAATATGTTTTTGGTCAGGAAATGAGCGGTAATATAGCCATGGCTGGATCACCCATTAGGCCAACTAGGCAGCCGTCTAAGGGCACTTCTCTGTGAGAGGCGCTACTTTTTAAAAAAAGTGGTTCCTAGCTTAAAAAACCCTAAATTCTGCAGTTTATAGTCTGGCTACTAGTGGGTTACCACGTAGAACAAGAGAGGAAAAGGGTCTGTGCGTACCTTGTGTACTCACTCGCAGGGGCTCCTCCACTTCACTGCCTAGGGGCTCCAAAAAGGTAGATCCGGCATTCAATATAGCTGTAGGTGTCATATCTGTCTGCCACTGAGACCTATAATATGATGCAGAATAGTGTAAACAGGTTTTACTTCACTTGTTTTTTATGTACATAAAAACTTTGTAATATGTAAAACCTGCTCTTTGATGAAAACAAACTGCACTGTCGCTGCTCATAATAAATATTATACGTAACTTCACCTTTTTGTCCACTAGATGGCAGTAACACACTTCTACAAATTGAAGTACAATAGAGTTAAGATGGTTTGTAGGAAAATATATACATTATGTATTAAAAAACACCAAAACATAGTTTTTTTGCTTAATATAACAGTGCATAATTTGCTATTCCTAAAATATAAAATAAAAAACAAATTAAAATAACCATTGAATGCATAGTATTTTTATACCATTCTACCAAGTATTTTAGGATATTAAAATACCCAAAATGTTTGTACAATTAGAGGGCATTTAAAATGTGATTTAGTAATATAACATTAGAATTTACTTTGGTTGTCTCAAGAGATCCCCTGACCAGACTGGCCTTGTTATCAGTACTTAAAGAGAACCACTGTATGAAGGAATACTTTCCTTGTAGGCAGTACATTAAGGAATGAGAATTGAGCATACTATTAAAAACAATTATTGGCACTTCTGCCCTAACAAATTAATTATTGGCACTTCTGCCCTTACTCTAGGTAGCAGAGGGCCCCTACACCGTTGTGGGCCCCGGTGCTTTGCACCTGCTGCACCAGCATGAGCTCCACCACAGTTCAGTTCAATAACAATGTTTTTTTTCTGCTAGATTTACCTGTATCTGAGATATTGGGTTAATAAAGTCATTAAATAAAAGTACACTCAGACCTTATAAGCTGGAACATCCTGATCAGCAGATTCAGACGTTTCTTTTCCAACCAAACACTGGGAGGGATTTACTAAGAATGGGGTGAGAAGGCTGCGATCTCAATAGGGCATAGTAAATATAGGGATGCAGCTCTCGGCCATGAGATGCTTAGTAAATGATTAGTAGATCATTATTAAAAATTAGAGAAAAGGAGAATATAATGTGGCACTGGTCATTGCTCTACGGATTACAAGTGATTACAATATAACTTTTATTGGATATAATAACCATTGTTTATAAACCAGACATTTCACAAATATAAAAATGTAACACGAGACCAGCAAGCACCGCTGGGCCCAAATATCCACATTCATGGCATATAATATATATATATTTATAGTGGGTAGGAGACTTTATATTAATGTAGCCAAATATAAATGAGGGGAGGTGCAGCATACAATAAAGCGCGGGATATAGACAAGAACAGCAAGGGTACTACCAGTCATTATTATATATAGCGACTTGCCCGTCAAAAAATGGCGGCAATAATATTGTAAGGCAGGTAATGTTGTTTGGTTGCGACATTCATTTTGTTGGTGTTGTAAGATCCTTTGGCGCTCATCGCGAGGCTCTTGGTTGTTTGTGTGCTATGAGCAGCGTTGGTGTTTTTTTCTCTATGCCAATGAATAATTAATAAAATAAGAAATGAATAAACTTTACCTATTGTGAAGTAATATATGCAGGAAGCAGTGTGTTGAAGAGCTGGCAATTTGTTTTCATGTTGCTGCATCATTAGTGCTGTGGAGCTGCTGGGTAAGCGTGATGAATGTGTGCAGTGTGTAGTGTAGTGTGCGAGGGGAATCCGTTAGGGTAGCTGTGTACTTCCGCATTGTATAAGTTAGTGTTCTAAAATGGCGCCTAATGTGTGGTATGCGGCTGATTTTGCGTCCTTGTTTTCGGATGTTGTCCGACTTTTTCGGAAAATCCGTATGTGTTTCGTGGTGTTTTGCGTGTTTAGGGTCCTTTAGCCTCGTTTTCGTTTTGTTCAGCGGCCATTTTTTCTCTCGCTTAGGTGATTTTCGGGTGTCTAAACTCTGTCATTGGACTTAAATTGAGGTGTAACTTCACTTGCAGAGGTCCTCGGTGCCCGCCTTGCTCTGGGTAAGCTTTTTATGTGTTTGTTGTGTGTATTTATTGTGTTTCTAATGTTTTTGGGGTCGTGCGGGTTGCGTCCTTGTTTTCGGATCTCGTACGTCTTGTTCGGATAATCCTTAGGTGTTTGGTGGTGTTTTGCGTCTTTAGACTGCTGTAGCCTCGTTTTCGTGGCTATTTCGTAGGGATTTTCGGGTGTCTAAACTCTTGTATTTCGAGTGAAATTGAGGTGTAAGTTCAGTTTTCGAGGTCCTGGGTGCCCCCCCCCCCTTGCTGTAGGTAAGCTTTTTATGTATTTGTTGTGTGTATTTATTGTGTTTTTAATGTTTTCACGTGCGCGAGTTTCAGGCGGTAAGGTCGTATTTTTGCGAGGTCGTAATGTTTTTTTTTCTATGTCCCGCGTCTCATATTTGTTTTTCGTAAGTCCGTAAATTTTGCGAGGTCCGCAGTTGCTGGCATGGAGCGCCTTGGTACGCTTTGCGAGGGCCGCAGGCTTGGTACGCAAGCCCACAGCGTTAGCAACAACCCGCATGCTCACAACTATATATGTGATATAATCGCTAATGTTTATAGTGGTACACCGACTGATACCAATTGTAAGGATTATAGGGAGGTCAGGCACATATAGCTAAAGTGAGTTCCAAGGTACAAATGGTTACCATATATCACAAGAGATATATAGAGTTAATTAGGCATTCATAGTCGTGGCAGTCAGTCACTAAGATGCTGGAAGGTTGGCAAGGGTATCTGGAGCCATGCAGTCTGCATCCGACAGCTGCTGAGAGTACGTGATGAAGGATCCATGACGATCAAGGTGGTCCCACAGGTGCTCGATCCCACCCACTCCTGAGAAGACAGGCAACATGTGTGGGTGTACTTGATCTGCAAGGATGGATAGATAACCCAATCAGTTGAGAGTGCCTTCCAGACAATGCCAAGAAAACTTTCCCCAGACCATTACGCTGCCGCCACCAGCTTGTGTTCTTCCAATAATGGTTACAGAGTGTTTATTCTCAGAGTTTTTGCACCTGACACACCAACGTCCATCCAGTCGATGGAGCAGAAAATGTGACTCATCAGAAGAGGCAACCCTTTGCCAATCCGAAGTGGTCCAGTTTCGGTGCTGCGTGCAAATTGAAGCAGTTTCTGATGATGACCCCTCGCCAGCATGGGTGCAGTGACCAGATGTTTGCTTCTGGGCCCCATAGGACACAGGGCTCTTACTGTCATTTTAGACACATGTCTGGTAGCCCCCTGGCTCATTTGGACGGTGAGTTGCTCAACTGTAGTGTGTCTGTTGTCCCTCACTCACCTTCTCAGCCGATGTTCACCTCTGACATCAATGGCACACGGCGCTCCTCTATTTCAATGCCGTTTATTCTCAATGGTGCCGTTTGTCCAGTCACTGGACACTATAACCACAGCAGCACGAGAACAGTTTGCAGACGGCATAAACTCTATATGGTATCCTAGTGCACTATATTGTGTCCTCAGGATGATCATATGATCATACAGGGGATTCATATTTAAGATCAGGGATTTCCCATAACCCAAACCCTCTGGGACAGTGGTCAATGAGCTACGGCACGGGCAAAATATGAGGAGCAACTATTTTCCTTAATATGCTCAAGTAGTTTTTGTAATTATCCTCTGAAACAAACAGCCTACATTTAAATACATGGATATCCTTGCTCTAAGTATATACAGACTCTATGTAGTGATTGTGCTGTCAATGAATAAGTGGATACTTGCATTAAGTTATTTGTTATATCAAAACTTATAAAGTCTTAATCACACCAGGAACTAATGTTAAAGTTTGGGATTCCCCATAACCCACACCCTCCTAGACTCCTCTTTTATGCTCCTACACCAGCAACTCCCTCATATAGATACTACTGGCCTTACGCACGTTTCGCCATATTGGCTCTTACGGGGGAATGGGCCAGTGTTCCATTATAAAAGGTTTCAGTATCAAAATGAACCCTTAAAATGATTACTCTAATGATTTCTCTTTTTCATTTTACTTTACAGTATGAAGGACATCCAGATCTGAAGATACAGAGGACAGAAGGGCAGCAAAGAAAATTCACATCATGATACCTCTATTTGTTTAATTATACGAGGAAAGAGAAAGTTATCATCTTAAGTTAAAATTAATAATAAGTTTGTAATATATATGATATGGAAAGTACTCATAGAAATAAAATGCACAATAAGAATTAATTTTTAAGGTCTGAGAAATTGTAATCTACGTTATTAACCAAATACATGCATATAATAATAACATAAACTATATAAAAGTAAATAGTTACACAGGAATATTATATATATAGTAACATCCAGGAACCTTCCATATCCCTTAAAGGGAAAGCTGGCAAGTCGGACAAAAGTTTGGCTTTGGAATAAAGCAGCGGGGCTTTTTTACAGTTTCTCCTTCTGGAATGTTCCACCCTTATAAAAAAATAGTCCACAATAAGCAACTGCCAAGTAATACTCAGCATAATGTGCTCTGTGGGAAGAGGAATCATCTTGTTGGATCTAATTATCACTAATACTATAAATAAGTAATGAATTCCCAGAGTCCTCCATCCAATGCTCACTTCCAGTTATATGAATTAAATGTTTTTAGAGAACACGGAAGTTGGGAATTCTGCAGTTTCTCAATATATTTCCAAGGAATTGTCAAAATTAACCAGTTTATCTGATTACAAAACCAGCTTGTAATGGAAATGTCATATTATTCCCCCCTCCTATGTATATGTACTGTCTACTGTTCTGTAGGGGGTTGGTGCCATATACATTCACCATTCAGTTACATAGTCTTGGAGTCCCTGTAAAAAAAACAAGGCTTTGTATAGCTCTTATGTGCTCAGGTGAGCTAAGGAAGGAATAACACAAGATGTTTGCTTATTGTTTTACCCTTTACTTGTCGCAGAGCCCATTCAAGGATGAGTCAGCCGTAGCCACCATATTATATACCACATCATCGTTGTGAAATAGAGTCCAAACCTTGTTTTTGCAACTAAATATAATCCAACGTTTTACTCATTCTTATAATCTGACACAATAATTACTAAAAACAACAATTTCACAAAAGAAAAAAGACAAGAACGATACATTCCTTCCATTATAATGAGCGTTTTAGACCCGCAGGTTTGAGATACAATTTAATGGTGTGCTACGCTAAGTTATTTTTTATTTTATTTTCCTTGGCTCCAAGATCTCTCAGATGGTGACTATAGCCATGAAATTAAGACGTTAGTTTCTGGGGAGGAAAGCAATGCATCTCTGTGCAAGATGTTAAAAAGTAAAGATATTACACGATCAACAAAGGTCCTCATAGTTAGATCTCTAGTATTCCCAGTAGTAACATACGGATGTGAGCGGTGGACCATAAAGAAGACTGAGCGCTGGAGAATTGACGCCTTTGACTTGTGCTGTTGGAGGAAATTGCTTAGAGTTCCTTGGACTGCAAGAAGAATACCATATAGTTTTATCTTATGAGTATATGGTAAATGTCGACTTTGCAGAAAGTGTAGTCAGCACTCAAGAACATAATAAGGTGCTACAATATCAATTGGACCCCAGTAACTTAGCAAAAACCTCATATGTTTGTGAAGTATGCAACAAGAGCTTGGGTTCATGGCTCCAGAATGATTCCCCACAAGGCTCACAAGTAGCCATGGGAGTTCTTACAAGAGAAGTTAAGTCCCAATTCACACTCGAAAGGGCTTGCGAGACTTGCAAGGGTCCTTACGTGATAAGTAAGAAGCTTACACGTTGAATCTACTACTCAAAACCTGCAGTATTTCCCGTGGCTACTCCATTATCGGAAGAGAAAGCCAATAAATATATAATAAGTGATGAGTATGCATAGTAGTTGGAGGTTTGTGCTGTTACTCTACATATTTTATCAAGATTTACCTAATCCTACGTGGTCCAGTAAAGCCCTATTGGCCCTCCCAGTGGCCCTAAACCCTACGTTAGCAGTCTTTTCCTCCTTCACCCCCCTGAGACACTGCACATCCAGCCGTACAGAGTCTGTGTCTGCATATGCTACAGCGGGCAGCATAAAACCTAAGTACACCTATGATATCAGTTGTCTTATATAGGCTTGTGTGTCTTTAAAACAGATGTTTTAGATTCTTTTAGATTCAACAAAGTAAAAAATGTTCCCCATATCCATTTAATTTAAAAAGCTCATAAATTATGTCGCCAGTTTTAATGCTCTTTAAATGTATTTCGGTACCGGAGTTATCATGTCTCTATAGATAAAAATAATTAAACAAAAGTCTATGTATAGGTGTAATACTCTTTAAAAGTACGTTAGTTTTGGTGTTACGTTGTCTCTAATAAAATAACATGTATACACATCGATTTGTAACCTGGAAGTTGTGGGAGGAGCCTTCTCCTTACTTAACCCCCCACACACCTCCCACCACACCTATGCTTCATTTCCCACATGGGTTTGTCTCCGATTGCCTCTGGTACTGTTGTGCTTCCTTGCTCCATTGCTGCTTCACTCTTTTTTTCCTTTTGCCTCTAGCTTTGTCCCTTATCTCTTTGCCTGCTGCCATTTTTTGGGTTTTGCCTCCTGCCTCTTCTTTTTTCTCCCTCCATTGCTTCCCTCGTTCGCCCCCCTTCCTATTGCTATTACTTTTAATTTAGGATCCCCTCTTCACTTCCCCTGTGTTGCCACCTCGTTCCCTCCTGGCTCTGCCCCTCTTGCCTTTCCGTTGTCTCAGATGCTTTCTCCTTTGCCTGCCCTCGCTGGTTCCCCCACCACCGTCCTCTTGCTGCCTTCACCTGCCTTTGTGTCCATGAAGGCCTCACTGGGGTCCTCGCCTCCTGTTGCCTTGTTGCCGGTTGCTTCTTCGCTATCTCCTGCTCCAGTAGTCTCTTCTCAGCATCTTCGGTTGTTTGGCAACCTCCTGATACTTTCTGTCTAGCATCCCTAGGCACTGCCCTTGTGCCCTTGTCTTGTCTTTAGCTTCATGCTGCCCTTTCCCACGCCTCTGTCTTTTCCTGTGTGTTGTTTCCTGAAGTTTCACCCTTGTCTTGGTTGCCCCATGCCTCCTCTTTTTCCACTTCTCCCCCAGGCTGCTGCCCGTTGCTCTGCCCTTCTTTCTCCCGGCTCTCTCGCCCCCCTTGCCGGGCTAATGTCCTACTTTGCCCGTTCAGCTCTTCCTGTGCTCACTTGGTTCAGTGCTGATGCTCTGGCACCTTCCCCTCCACCCGTCCTCCCCAGCATGTTTTCTTTTCCTTTCTCTGGCCTTCCCTTTCCCCTGTTGCCTCTTAATCCCCCTTGTGTTTCCTCAGTGGCGTTTTTGCATTCTGGTCCCTCTTCCAGGGTTGCCTGCCGCCCCCTCGTTTATGTCCCCGTGTTTCGCTTTCCTTCTACGGTGGCGTTTTTGGTATCTTTTCTTTTTATCTTCTCCCTCATCTGCTCCTCACTTCTTCATCCCATAGATGTGTGCTGCTGCCCGCTACCTTCAAGGCACTCCATTTATCCTATTCATACGATAAGAAGCTGGTCCTTCAACCATTTCTTCTTCTGGTACTTTCTTCTTTCTTATCTCCTTCATCCACTTAAACATAGATGTTTACGGACACCCGCTACTTTCCAAACCTTTCATGAGTCTTAATTATTGTTGCTAAATCCCTTAGGGATTCACCTGTTGAAAGTCCCTCAATCATCCTTCCGCAGCCAGCATGGCACCCCCCCCCCCCTTAACTCATAACTGACCATTGCCATCTCGCAAACCAGATACTTCTTATTATGTATCTATCTGGCAAGTTAATGTCCCCCATAGGGACTCGCAACATGACCCCTAAAACAAAATCATTTTTACAGCCTGATGCCATTAACACATCCCTCACATAGTTGCACATATCTAGACACATTGGTCTACTAGCTCACATTCAAGTCTTTGTGGCTACCATGCTTCCAATAGAAGCTCATAGTCGCCATCACTACTTACCACCAATATAATACACTTTCTCCTTCCTCAAACTTCATACGATAACTATATCCAATCAGGAATTATCCAATAAAAAAACAAAACAATCCTAATCTTGCCATGACCCTCCTGGTCATTCAGATACCCACAACTTTCCAAACCTTCCACAGGTTTTACCTATTTTCGCTAATTCCCTTAGGGATCCACCAGTCGAAGGTGCCTCATCCTTCCTTCAGCCAGCTCACACTTTGCTTCTTCCTTTCTCTAATCCATATCTCGACCATTGTCACCTTGCAAACCAGACACTCCATATCATGCATCTATCCTGCATCTTACTGTCCCCCATAGAAACACACAACACAAACCCTATCCAGTTTTACAGCCTACTGTCCTTAACACATCTCTCACTATGAGTTGCTTTTGACATCTACATGCTCGATTCTACCATAGTCGCATTGATCTAGACAACATTGGTCTATCAGTTTGCTTTCAAGCCTTCCTGGCTACCATGCTACTCATAGAAGCTCATATTCACCCAACCATTGGTATCCCATCACTGCCATCAAAAAACTATTAGACACCATTACCAACAAACCAATTGTTACACACGTTATATCCATAATCCGACTTCCAAAACAAAGGAAACCTCTAGACAAATAACTTCATAAACATTAGACCTACACCACCCTCCTGTTTTCCTAAACTTACAGATTTGGAGGAGCCTTCTCCCTACTTAAACCCCCACCCCACACCTCCCACCAAACCTATGCTTCATTTATCCCTCCCGCCTCACTCTACAAGTAAACCTCCTCTACCCCGTATGCAACAAAAAAGTTATCGTACCAAGAAAAGGATGTGACCACAAATCACATATATAGTTGTCAACAGTGCGGGTTGACAAAAGTTGTTGCTAACGCTGCGGCACTCGCAAAGTGAGGGCCGCAGTTGCTGGCAAGGAGTGCCAAAGGCGCTCCTTGCCAGCAACCGCGGACTTTAAGGCCACAAATGTGGACCCTCCCAAAGCAAGGGGCTGCATTTGCGGAGGTGGAGGCTCCCACCGCGACCGCAACATTTATGGACTTAGCATCGGCAAATGCGAACCGCGCCTCTTACAAACAAAAATATTACGACCTTGCAAAAATACCACATAAGCGGCCGAAACCCGCGCACACCAAAACACACAACAAACACATAAAAAGCTTACCCACAGCAAGGGGTGGGCATCCAGCACCTCTAAAAGTGAAGTTACAAGTCAATTTAGGTAGAAATTAAAGAGTTTAGACACCCTAAGCAAGAGAAAAAATGTCCTCCGATAAATCGAAAACGAGGCTAAAGGACCCTAAACAGGCAAAACACCATGAAACACATACGGATTTTTCAAAAAAGCTGTACGAGGTCCAAGAACAAGGACGCAAAATCAGCCACAGCCGCGTAATACACACATTAGGTGCCATTTTACAACACTAACTCGAGTACCGGCACCCGGTATATGCTAATGACGCAATGTCACATGCGCGCCACGTCATTAGCAAATACTAGGTATATGCTAATGACGTGAGGGCAAAGGGAGGGGGGGAGGGTATTTAGAGAGGTAGGATGAGGGGGGGTTAGAATGAGATGGGGAGGTTGAGGATGAGGAGGGAGGATGAGGAGGGGGGATGAGGTTGAGGAGGGAGGTTGAGGAGGGGGGTTGAGGTTGAGGAGGGAGGTTGAGGAGGGGGTGAGGATGGGGGGGTGAGGTTGAGGAGGGAGGTTGAGGAGGGGGTTGAGGATGGGGGGCTTGAGGTTGAGGAGGGGTGTTGTGGATGGAGGTTGAGGAGGGAGGTTGAGGTTGAGGAGGGAGGTTGAGGATGAGGAGGGAGGTTGAGGATGAGGAGGGGGTTGAGGTTGAGGAGGGGGTTGAGGATGAGGAGGGAGGATGAGGGAGGATGAGGAGGGAGGTTGAGGAGGGGGTTGAGGATGGGGGGTGAGGTTGAGGAGGGAGGTTGAGGAGGGGGTTGAGGATGAGGAGGGAGGTTGAAGATGAGGAGGGAGGTTGAGGAGGGAGGATCAGGAGGGGGTTGGGGATGAGGGGGGTTGAGGATGAAGGTGGGGGGGTTGAGGAGCGGGTTGAGGAGGGGGGGTTGAGGATGAGGGGGTTGAGGAGGGAGGTTGAGGATGAGGAGGAAGGTTGAGAATGAGGAGAGGGGAAGAGACACAGGGAAGGGAGGGGGGGGAAGAGACACAGGGAAGGGAGAGGGGGGGAACAGACACAGGGAAGGGAGAGGGGGGAAGAGACACAGGGAAGGGAGAGGGGAGAATAGACACAGGGGAGAGAGAGGGTTACACAGAGGGCACAAGAGGGACACAGGGGGCAGCACATTTCCCACCCTCGGCTTATACTCAAGTCACTCATTTTACCCAGTATTTTGTGGTAAAATAGGTGCCTCGGCTTATACTCGAGTATATACGTTATATTCATTTTGTAATGTATTATGTATTTGATTACCATACACCAAACAGCATTAGCTCACTTACAATTTTATTGCCGTCATTTTTTGACGGGCAATATTCTAGTATATATATATAGGACATATAAGGATAGCCATAATGCTAGTTTTAATCCGAAAAAAAAAATACAGCTTGCGCTCCCTGTTAGTATCTATTATACTTTGGTTAAGACTGGACGTGTGGAAAAGATCTCTGCGGGAAGAGGGTTTGCAATTTATTACCTGCTGCTGAGTATGTCTGGTGAAGGGGTAGGTGTAACTAAACACTGATAAACATCCTAATCCCCTTTCTTCCCTTCCCCTATTGCTCAATAAACAAAAACACACCCCATCAGGCTCCAAGCTAACAGAAAGTGCTATAGACAGAAACATGCCAACACCTGTATGAAGGCAGAATATTTTATAATAAAGATTATTTTAACATACACGGCTCCTGCATTTAGTCTGTGACAAATGTGAAGTTTTTCCTAAACAATTTGCAAAACGCGTTCCTCACATCCTGATATGTAGTAAAGTAAGAAATAGCCCAAAATGTTCCCCTTTTAGGAATTTGCTTTCAAAGAACTATAGCCGTCCTGGCAGCAGAGTAATGGTTAATACCGTAAGATGAAACCCCCTCTGTGCCCCTTCCAGGCAGTGCCCGGGTTTGGTGCCAGGTCATTTGTACTAACTCGTGTTACTCAATCGCCACAAATAAATATTTAGGAAGATAGACAAGTGGAAACACTGAGAGCGCGACACACGTGGGACCCGTCAGAGATATAAGATCGTTTCATGGCCCTGAGCATGTGGCGCATCGCCATACAGTGCGCCAGAGACAGTCAGTGCAAGGGGCTGATGCCTTCATCATTTATTTATATTAGTCTTTTCTGAGGTTTGTATTGATTTATTAGTTTAAGAGGAGACAATATCGTTACATTAAATTACTAGATTACTGGACATTCACAGATGCTTCACTCTTCTATAGATATAAATGAATATGGAAGCTTTCCTGATTTTGGTAGGTACCTGCGTCCCCTTCTGGATCACTACCTTGTCATAGTGAAGGGGCTTGTGTACCTCAATGAAGCTGTGAGCTATAACATGAAGGGTCACCCAAGATGTGCAGCATCCAACATAGCAGAGAGGTCAGACAAATAGCAGTCCACTGGAAAATGAACTGGTGACCCACTCCAGTATCTTTGCCATGAAAACCTTATGGATAAGCACGACCAGACACGACTGTACAACTAAACAACAGTTTTATTTTATTATTGCTTATAAGCTCTGTGTTTAAAATCACACAAATAGTACTTGTATGGGCCTGTCCACTGCAATGTATGCAGACACAGATTCTGTAGGGCTGGATATGCAGTGTAGTGTCCTAACCTATCAGGGATCACGTCTCAGCAGCATGGTCACTGATTGGTTTGTATGAGACAGAGTAGAGCAGAGTCTGTGTCTGAATAAGCTACAGTGGGCACACACAGAAACAGAGCTTATAAGCACTTCTTAATAAAATAAAGTACATAAAAGTAAATCGATACCCAGGGATATTATATACCTAGTAACATCCGGGAACCTCCATATCCCTTTAATGGACTGGATCTGCAGCGCAGTGTCCTAGCCTATCAGGGGCCACATCTCAGCAGCATGTTGCTGAGAGATGGTCACTAAATGGTTACTATGAGACACAGCGCAGCAAGTACTACAGAGTCTGTGTCTGCATATGCTGCAGAGGGCAGAACCATACAGGGACTATTAGTTTGAATTTAAGCACCTCTTAATAAAATAAACTACATGAAAGTAAATAGATACACTGGGATATTATATACCGATAACACCCAGGTACCTGCCATATCCCTTTAACTACTCATTTTTCATTAAAAAAAAATAATTCTCTGTAAGGATTAAGAAATGATTGAAGTATTAGAGAGAGGTCTTGCTAGAGAAGACGAGATACAGCACCCTGACTACGGGCCAATAGGTTTGTAATATCCAGCCTGGTACACAAGTCCTTGCATAGTTTCCATCCCCAGCCGGGGTTACTGTGAATACCTTCTTGCAGACATCAGCCGTCTCTGTGCCAGGAAACTTGTGTCAGGGGCTGGACGTCTGCTGGGTCACTTGTACTGTCTTACAGAATTACACATTATAAGTGTGTTGTCTTAAGGGGTTTTGCTTCACCCCATTAAAAATATGCTAAATGTTTTAGAAGGTAAAATATAATATAATATAACGTATACATTCTACTATTGTATGCAATTATGCTGCAGTGGAGTTTCCATTCTGGTTTCTGCTGTCCAATTTCTTGAGGTGGGAAGAAAATTTGAATGCACATGGATTTATTATTTCCATAATGTGGCCCATGTTCTCAAAAGTAGCAATGGAACAATCATTAGTTTACCAGGACACACTCTCCTGAGAATGTAACACACACAATCAACTGGGGAAAGAAAATAGAAGCCTGAATTAAAAAATAATTGCATATAAACATTAAAAAGGTGAAGGTTGTGTTTATTTATATGTTTATTTTTTTCTTGCTTTCTAAAATTGGGGGTTATTAAACATCACAAGTAGGTATAATGTGCATCCCTGTATTTACTAAGCACTGTTTTCTATAAGACAAAAATTGCCATCACAGCCCATTATTGAGCTTAGTTGTTTAATTTATTCTCATATAGAAAAAAAATGACCACTGTAGTTTTTCAGCCTTCAGAAATGCATATTAATGGGTAGATGGAGATAAATAATGTGATAAAATGGGCCAAAATATTAAAAATAACTTTGATGAATTTGTCAGCCAGACTGGACAGCCCACCTGTGATACCTATCGGTTCATTTTTACCAGACTTGATGCCCCATTTAATTTCAGCCAATGAGCCATAATACAGCTGACTGGGCAATATTTACATCTGTGGTGCCCATAATCTAAGATACCATAGATGTGCCATGTCCCACATATACTGTATGTATGTTAATATTATAACTTATATCACTTAGTCCACAAAATATTAAGTGAAACTATGTACGTACTTAATAACAATAATACAAATAATTAATGTATCTATCTATCTATCTATCTATCCGTCTAGCTATCCATCTACCTGTCTATCTATCTATCTATCTATCTATCTATCTATCTATCTATCTATCCATCTATCTACCTGTCTATCTATCTATCTATATGTCTATCTATCCGTCTATCTATCTACCTATCCGTCTGTCTATCTATCTATCTATCCCTCTATCTATCGATCTATCTATCCCTCTATCTATCTATCCCTCTATCTATCCTTCTATCTATCTATCTATCTATCTATCTATCTATCTATCTATCTATCTATCCCTCTATCTATCCCTCTATCTATCTATCCCTCTATCTATCTATCTATCTATATATCTATCTATCCCCCTATCTATTGAACTATCTATCTCTATCTTTCTATCCCTCTATCTTTTTATCCCTCTATCTATCCATCTATCTTTCCGTCTATCTATCTATCCATTTATCTGTCTATCTACCTATCCGTCTGTCTATCTATCTATCCCTCTATCTATCTATCTGTCTATCTATCTATCCATCTATCTACCTGTCTTTCTATCTATCCCTCTATCTATCTATCTATCTATCCCTCTATCTATCTATCTATCTCTCTATCTATCCTTCTATCTAACTATCCCTCTATCTATCCTTCTATCTAACTATCCCTCTATCTATCTATCTATCTATCTATCTATCTATCTATCTATCTATCTATCTATCTATATATCTATCTATCCCCCTATCTATTGAACTATCTATCTCTCTATCTTTCTATCCCTCTATCTATCTATCCCTCTATCTATCTATCTATCTTTCCGTCTATCTACCTATCCGTCTATCTATCTACCTATCCGTCTATCTATCTACCTATCCATCTAGCTATCTATCCATTTATCTGTCTATCTACCTATCCGTCTGTCTATCTATCCCTCTATCTATCTATCCCTCTATCTATCCCTCTATCTATCTATCTATCCTTCTATCTATCTATCCCTCTATCTATCTATCTATCTATCTATCTATCTATCTATCTATCTATCTATCCCTCTATCTATCTATCGATCAATCTATCTATCCCTCTATCTTTCTATCCCTCTATCTATCTATCCCTCTATCTATCCCTCTATCTATCTATCTATCCTTCTATCTATCTATCCCTCTATCTATCTATCTATCTATCTATCTATCTATCTCCCTATCTATCTCCCTATCTATCTATCTATCGATCAATCTATCTATCCCTCTATCTTTCTATCCCTCTATCTTTCTATCCCTCTATCTATCTATCCCTCTATCTATCTATCTATCTATCTATCTATCTATCTATCTTTCCCTCTATCTATCCCTCTATCCGTCTGTCTATCTATCTGTCTATATTTATGTATTACACAACATCTTTCAAAGAGTGATAGAAGCCTCCACCATACAGTGTCCAGTTAATAAATAGCACATCTAAAAAGTAATTAAAAAACGTATTTCCTGCTCCTAATTCCAAGAAATACAATTACTACACAATATTGTGCAACCTTGTTTAAAGAAGATTGTCTGATCTCAGAGTAAATCCACAGATCCCCATTGTGTGCTGGCGGTTGTGTTTCTTGATCTTTAATTGATATTTTTCATTTTAAAACAAGATTTTAAATCCTAAAATCAAGACTGTGTGTAGCTAAGCTGCATAATTCAGCTAATCAGAAAGGAGCTTTATTATTCCTGCCCCAAGGCGCATCTTTCTGGATGATTACTGTGTAGATTCACCTAGTCGGATGCCTACTCTGCCTAATGAACATCCCGACCATGGGTTTTAATGCTCATTGGCTGACAGGGACAACCCCTCAAGTTGTGGACAAACATGTTTTGTACAACTTTCAAGTTAATTTAAACATAATGTCTAATTGTAGGGCTTTACTAATCATGACTAAAAACCGAGACTATAAGGCTTTTGAAATACTATTCACCCCTGGCCAAAATTAAATTCTTTGCATATTGAGAAAATAAGAAAACAATCTCAGACTAGTTTTGTAAGAATATTTTTTGTGTGTGGGGAAAGGTTATTGGGATAGTTTATTGTATTATAAATATAACAAGCAGAACAACAGACGTGCACAATCACACCTCACATATCTATATAGATGGTTCACCTGATGGTTTCTTATCTCCGGTGATATGTGACCTCTAGCACTGAGGACTAATATCATCCACTGGTAATGGTTTGTGTGAAAGAAAGGACAATATTGTATTTTACACACTAGAGTCTTAGGGGTGTTGCAGGCACAGGTTGGATTTGGGCTCAATTTGGGCTCTTGCAGGCACAGGCTGGATTTGTGCTATGACAGGCACAGGCTGGATTTGTGCTATGACAGGCACAGGCTGGAGTTGGGCTCAATTTGGGCTCTGAGAGGCACAGGCTGATTTTGACTCTGACAGGCACATGCTTTGACTTAATCTCTTACAGGCACAGGCTGGACTTGGGCTCAGTCTGGGGTCTTGCAGACACAGGCTGGCTTTGGGGTCTAACAAGCAGGGGCTGGACTTGAGCTCAATTTGGCATCTTTCAGGCACTGGCGACTCAAATTACTACAGGCACAGGCTCCTCCTGCTGTTGCTAATGTAACGACCTGCAGAAATTGCGATTGTACTTTCAGTTTCTCGAGCAGGACTTAACCCGAGGCAGCGACTCAAACCGAGGCCGTTTTAAACCAAGGTACCACTGCATTCTTTTTCCAGGTAGAAGCAGTAGTGCAAGTGATCTAAAGTATACCTGAGTCTGACTCTATGTACCATCTGATAGATCATGGATGTATAAACTGGAGGTAGGATGCAGTAAGGGGTGAATCAGCTGAGGACCCTGAAATGGACTCCCCTTCTGGACCTCTACCTTGTCGTGAAGGGGCTTGTGTACCTCAATGAAGCTGTGAGGTATACCATATATACAGGGCCAAATCTACATTTTTGGAGCCCCTAGGCAGTGAAGTGGAGGAGCCCCTGCAAGGGGGTGCACAAGGTATGCACGGACCCATTTTTGCCTTTTCTGTGCCATGTAAGTTCCTGTTCCTGTTGTGACTCTTGTTCTAGGTGGTTATCCTCAAGTAGTCAGTCTATGAACTGAAATATTTTGTTTTTTTAGGCCAGGGACTATCGTATATACTCGAGTATAAGCCGACCCGAGTATAAGCCCAGGCACCCATTTTACCACAAAATACTGGGTAAAATGAGTGACTCGAGTATAAGCCAAGGGTGGGAAATGTGCTGCCCCCTGTGTCCCTCTTGTGCCCCATCTCTCTCAGTGTCTCTTCCCCCCTCGCTTATGACCCTCCTCAACCCCACTCCTCAACCTCCCTCCTCATCCTCAACCTCCCTCCTCAACCTCAACCTCCCTCCTCAACCCCCCCATCCTCAACCCCCCCATCCTCATCTTCTCTCCTCAACCCCCCATCCTCAACCTCAACCCCCTCCTCAACCTCAACCCCCCTCAACCCCCCTCCTCAACCTCCCTCCTCAACCACCCCATCCTCAATCCCCCTCCTCAACCCCCCCCATCCTCATCCTCTCTCAACCCCCATCCTCAATCCCCCTCCTCAAACCCCATAATCATCTTCTCTCCTCAACCCCCCATCCTCAATCCCTCCTCCTCATCCTCCCTCCTCAACCTCCCTCCTCAACCCCTTCCTCAGCCTCAACCCTCCTCAACCTCAACCCTCCTCAACCTCAACCCCCCTCAACCGCAACCCCCCTCCTCAACCACCTCCTCAACCTTCCTCCTCAACCCCCCCATCCTCAACCCCCTATCCTCATCCTCAACCCCCCATCCTCATCCTCTCTCCTCAACCCCCCATCCTCAACCCCCTCCTCAACATCAATCCCCCTCCTCAACCCCTCCTCCTCATACTCAACCTCCCTCCTCATCCTCAACCTCCCTCCTCAACCCCTTCCTCAACCTCCCTCCTCAACCACCTCCTCAACCTTCCTCCTCAACCCCCCCATCCTCAACCCCCTCCTCAACCCCCCATCCTCATCCTCAACCCCCATCCTCATCCTCTCTCCTCAACCCCCCATCCTCAACCCCCCTCCTCAACATCAATCCCCCTCCACAACCCCTCTCCTCAACATCAATCCCCCTCCTCAACCCCTCCTCCTCATACTCAACCTCCCTCCTCATCCTCAACCTCCCTCCTCAACCCCTTCCTCAACCTCCCTCCTCAACCCCCCATCCTCATCCTCAACCCCCTCCTCAGCCTCAACCCCAACCCCCCTCCTCAACCTCCCTCCTCATCCTCAACCCCCTCCTCAACCCCCCCATCCTCAACCCCCTCCTCAACCTTCCTCCTCAACCTTCCTCCTCAACCCTCCCATCCTCATCCTCAACCACCCATTCTCAACCTCCCTCAACCTCAATCCCCCTCAACTCCCCCTCCTCAACCTCAACCCCCCTCAAGACCAACCCACCTCCTCAACCTCCCTCAACCCCCCCTCAACCTCCTTCAAACCCAACCCCCCTCCTCAACTTAAACCCCCCTCAACCCCCTCCTCCACCTAAACCCCACTAAATACCTTCCCCCTCTCCCCTCACTTACCTGCTTGTGCTCCGGAGGCCGGAGCAAAATCATGTAAGTGAGGGGAGAGGGGGAGGTATTTAGGGGGGTTAAGGTGGAGGAGGGGGGTTGAGTGGGGTTTATGCTGAGGAGGGGGGTTTAGGATGAGGAGGGGGGAGGGAAAGAGACACGGGGGTAGAGAGACACACGGGTGGATTTAGAGACACACTGGGGGGGTTAGAGACACACGGGGGGGTTAGACATACACGGGGATGTTAGAGAGACACGGGTGGTGAGTGACTCGAGTATAAGCCGAGGGTGCCCTATTTTGCCTTAAAAAAAGGGCTGAAAAACTCGAGTATATACGGTATCCCTTTTTTTAAAAGTGGTGTACCTCACAGGGATGTGCCCCTGGGCGGCTGCCCAGTTGGCCTAATGGGTAATCCGGCCATGCATGTAGGGTCACTGAAGATGGGCAGGTCATAGCAGAGACTTCAGACAAATTGTGGTCCATTGGAGTAGGAACTGGCAGCCCACTCCAGTGTCTTTGTCAAGAAAACCTTATGGATAAGCACAACCAGAGACACAACAATTGTGCCTGGTGTGCTGTGGTCCATAGGGTGGTGGATAGTTGGACCCATCTGAATGATTGATAAACAATTAATGGACATACTGTAAGTGAAGAGAGAGAAGAGAAATGTAGACAGTAAGAAAGGGGAGGAGACAAGATGCAAGATCAAAGTACAAGATCGGTTCAGTTTTGGGAAGAGGAAAAAAGGGTATGGGGCAACGACATTCATGGATGAAAAAAGAAATCATATTACAGGATTAATGGCCATTGTAGCCCCATATTTACAATACATTTGAATATCTACAATTCATAATAAACACATTATTTTCGAAGGAAAATATTAATATAATTTTCAGATTATTGAAACCGTCTAGATCAGCGCTGTCCAATTGTTGGCCAACTGATTTTGTTGGCCCACTGTCTACCAAGAAGAACCACCTTACAAACCTAATATTATTCAAATAAAACACTTAACAACGTAAACACTTGGCATATCATAAATTAATCCTATTTTTAAATCCAGGATACCAGTTTAGTGGCTGATATAAATCTGGTCCCAACACAAACAAAGTTGGACAGCACCGGCCTAGATAAAGCAGCTCAAACAACCAGTAAATAACAGTTACATTCAATAGATAATAAATAAAAAAATGTTTGCCCATTATCAAACTTAGTCATCAATAGAACATATAGTAAATTCAGAGGTAAGTGCTCCTTTAAGCTTCGACCCTTCTCAATCCAACAGCAGGAACAGGACATCATCCATTGGATGGTCATGTCATCCTAGTTATCTCCTTTAATTACTTTCACACTTTAATTCAAGTTTCTGACATTGGGCCCTATTTTATTGGCCAGTAAATTTATACACACTTAAAACTGCCACATATTCTATTAGCTACTCACAATGTGATTACGAGTTCCCCGCATCCAATCACTACAGGCCAGCCAAATCCGCAAATTCTGGATGTTAACTGTTATTTCTGAGTAATATTGATCCCGGGACTCAAGGGGTTAATACATATAATATGCACTAGAACAAATTATCTAATGCATTTTATATATTGCTAGATTGTGAGCCCGATCTGTATATATTACTTATTGGCTCTCGTTAATTTGTAGCCTCCAATTGCAGATTACATCTAACTTCCATGTCATTTACTATTGGCTGTGGTGTCTAAGACGTAAATGATGGTTTTGCTTAAATAATGTCAGGTCATGTGATCTCACCCCCTGAAATCCGACTTAAAAAGGCAGGGTTCACGTATATCGGCTTAAGGAGGTTAATTGAAGACTGAAATCAATAGAATACATCTAAACATTTAGAGAAAAAAATACCTGCAGCCAAAGTCACAGGTTAGAGTCATTAATAGAATAGGGCTCATTGTTCATGGGGGCATTGTGGGTGAGGGTCTGTCATACACATTGCTCCACAGTCAGACTTGTTAGGACTAGAGCTAAACCTTAATATACCAGTGTTCTACATAACTCTTCGAGCGCTTGATCTTATCTTCTGTGGTGAATGATGCTGGCTGCAACCAGTAGGGTCTGTCTGTGGGTGTGTATAATGTGTCAGCTGACCTGATCATGGGGTTTAAATACCAGAAGAGTATAAAAAGACTGCTGAGTTGTTTGTTCTAAACATAATAGGCATTCCGGTCATTGAAATTCCTGTTCCTTGGCTTTTGTTTATTGAACTACCCTTTTTGACTGATACCTGGATTGCCGTTTTGCATTGTCTCCCATTTATGAACCTGTTCTGCCTGCCTCGGACCACTGTCTGTTTTGACTACCATTTATGCCTCTGGCCCTCTTGTTCTGATACCCTTGGATACTCCTGCAGTCAGAATCCAAACACCTGCTGTTATTACTTACAGGGTCACACACATGGTGAGGGCCACCAAGATAAATATTGGTACAGCAGTACAAATGTAATAACCAATCTCCCATACCCGAGCCCTTACATTAACTGGAATACCTTAATCTGCGCCGCTAATAAGTATATATATATATATATATACACAAAACAACAAAGTCAGTTGTATATGCAAATTACCTTTAGGGTTTAGTCTCCCTAAGGGTAATAGGGGACTCCAGACGTGGACCCCTTGCTCACTGTGCCTTAGGGAGTTCAGCTGCACTTTACTGACGAGACCCATAAAGGCCGAAACGCGTCTGTGGTTTGCTGTTTCTCCTGTTCAGGGTAGAATTGCCTGGTATTTCGGGGCTGGATCACTCTTTTGAGTGGGACCAGACAGATATACTACAGGATATTTCTCCCTGTGAAGGGCACAAGTGAGCTAAAAGAGGTTGCTCTCAGAGTGGCTTATCATGGCTATAGAACTAACCTATTAAGGTTGGTTCGTTTTCTGATGAGCACCTCTGACTTTGTTGTTTTGTTTATTTATATATATATATATATATATATATATATATATATATTTATTTATTTACACATTACAGTGCATTATTGATCCATATTGTAAATCATAGTGAAGTACATCCTTGCACCAATTCATAAACATTTACAAAACAGATTGCACAACATAGATGTAGATATACTCAGTCTCACTCTTTTACACATACTACAACCTGCCTACATCCACTTCCAGGAACAGGAAATCGAGGAGCCATAAGTGCCAGCAGCCCGGTAGCCATGTTCCTTCCTCCACTGATGACAACTATCTCAACACATGGCACCACAGACCCACTAAAACGGCAGACATAGCTAATTAGTTGCTGGCAAGTGCTTGGTACACTCAATATTTTGGATAGCTTCCTTGGAGGAGCACCTAAGAGAGTGAAGACAGGTATTTTAATGAGGATGATGTAACATTGGCTGCTATGAAGAAGTTGTCAGTGGATTTGATTTCTACGGCATGTTATATTAATGCATAGTAATATACCAAAAAGATTATTAACGTGACATTTTTTTACTCACTGTAGATGCTCTTCATGTTGTGAAAGAGCACAATGTTCTGTTTAAATTATCTTTTTTTTAAATTACACTTATAGCTAAAAAATCTAATGTTTAAGTCTGTTTACATACAAAGTCTATCCTACAACTGGCTGTTGCATGAGTAAAAACAGATAACCGAGCACTTAGTGAAGACAATGATTGATAGCAGATTTTCCCTCGGACTGGGTGCTGCACTGACCAGTTAACCCATAACTGACCTGTTTAGGTGATTCTAGCATTCCATACTCTGTAGAGAAAGATTTGTTAAGGGTTATTTATTTTTTTATTTTTCTTTTGTTCACTATATGGAGCTGTAGCTGTGGGACTGGCAGTGGGCAGTCAGTGACATATGTAAACTCAGATTTTATTTTATTTCTCAGTGAAAGATGCACGTGTTTAAAAAAAATTCTTAAAGTATTTCAACATAATTTTAGGAAATCTTTACTCTGATGTGGTCCAAGCTGTGCTGAATTAAGTGGTCCTTTAAGGAACACCATTGTTCCATAGTTATATATACTATTTTGAGTAAACAATATTGCCTTTAGTACCTCTTATGTATAATTATGCTGCAACAGAAGCTGCCATTTTGGTTTTTGATGATTTGCTTCTACACGTGGAGACAAAGGTTCCATCTGCTAAAATGAAAATGTAGAAACTCATTATTCCAGTGCGTTCAACAGGAGGTAAGGAATAGATTTAAGGGACTAGACATGGAAGATAGAAAAGATTTGTCCAACCAAATACAGAATTCCAGAGGAAAGCAAGAAGAGACAAGAAGACATTCTACAAGGAGCGATGCAAAGAGGTTGAAGACAAAAAGGTCAGGGACCTAATAGAAGCAGGTCAGATAAAGCAGATGTGGCAGGAATACACAGCAGATCTGTATAGGATCTTTACAGCAGTGATGAACTCAATAATTTGTCCAAGGAGTTGGAGTCAGACATCTTGGAGAGTGAAGTGAGATGGGCTCTAGGATGTCTTGCTGATAATAAGGCTGCAGGAGGTGATGGAATCAGGTGCGGCTGGTGCATAGGGGCAAATGACCAGGCGCCCCCCAAAAAAATATCAATCACTTTAATATTGTATTTAAAATTTATATAGATAGTATAATTTAATTATATCTGTATATCAGCTGTCATGTCTTCTTTCGTATGTTTTTGTTAAAAATATGCATCTATCACTTTAAATGAACCCTTTGTGTCCCTTCCCCATTGCCTGGTCTCTCTAGTTAGGGCTGCACTGCTAGATCATATTACTGTGTGAGAGTCAGGCTGTAACCTTTTAATTGACTCTGCTACAATTGTTTCAATTTGCCTGACTGACTGCTTGAAGCATCAGCCAATCAGTGCTGCAGGCTGGGATATGGGGGATAGACACAGATGGGGGAAGAGACACAGGGGAGGGAGATGGGGGAGAGACACAGAGTGGGGAAGAGACACAGGGGAGGGAGATGGGGAGAGACACAGAGGGAGGAAAGAGACACGGGAGGGATATGGGGGGAGAGACACAGATGGGGGAAGAGACACATGGGAGGGAGATGGGGGAGAGACACAGATGGGGAATAGACACAGGGAAGGAATATGGGGAAGAGACACAGGGGAGAGATATGGGGGGAGCGACACACAGGGAAGGGATATGTGGAAGAGACACAGAAAGGGGGAAAGCGACACAGAGGAGGGATATGGGGGAGAGACACAGAGGGGGGAAGAGACACAGGGGAGGGAGATGGGGGAGAGACACAGAGTGGGGAAGAGACACAGGGGAGAGATATGGGGGAGAGACACAGAGGGGGAATAGACACAAGGGAGGGAGATGGGGGGGGAGAGACAGGGGGGGATGAGACACAGACGAGGGGGGGGGAAGACAGGGGGGGTTATGAGACACAGAGGAGGGGTGAGAGGGGGGATGAGACACAGAAGAAGGGGGAGAGGCTCGCAATGAGCGAGACGTGCGATGAGCGCCAAAGGCGCTCATTGCAAGGCCAGTAAAGTAGAGGTGGGGAAGTAGAGGGGGGCAGAGCCTCACAATGAGCGCCAAAGGCACTCATTGCGAGGCGCGTTATGAGCGACAAAGGAGCTCATTGCGAGGCCTGTGATGAGCACCAAAGGCAATCATTGCAAGGCCAGTAAAGTCCCGCTTGGTGTAATGTGGGTTTTTAAGGTCTGGTTGGGCCCTATATGATCTTGCTTGGTATTTTTCAGGTTTTAAAGGTCCGGTTTGGGCCTACATGGACCAGATTGCTGTAATGTGGGTTTTAAAGGTCCGGTTGGGCCCTATATGATCTTGCTTGGTATTTTTAAGGTTTTAAAGGTCCGCTTGGGGCCTATATAGTACCGCTTGGTGTAATGTGGGTTTTTAAGGTCCGGTTTGTACGTATATGGTCCCGTTTGGTGTAATGTAGGTTTTTAAGGTCCGGTTGGGGCCTATATGGTCCCGATTGGTGTAATGTGGGTTATAAAGGTCCGGTTGGGGCCTATATAGTCTTGTTTGGTGTATTGTGTGTTTTTAAGGTCCTGTTTGGGCCCACTTGTTGTAATGTGGGTTTATAAGGTCCAGTTGGGGCCTATATGGTCCCGCTTGCTGTAATGTGGGTTTTTAAAGTCCGGTTGGGGCCTATATGGTCCCGTTTGGTGTAATGTGGGGTTTTATGGTCCGGTTGCGGCCTATATGGTCCCGATTGGTGTTTTTAGGTTTTAAAGGTCCGGTTGAGGCCTATATAGTGCCGTTTGGTGTAATGTGGGTTTTTAAGGTTCGGTTGGGGCCTATATGGTCCCACTTGGTATTTTAAGGTTTTAAAGGTACGATTAAGGCCTATATGGTCCCGCTTGGTGTAATGTGGGTTTTTAAGGTCAGATTGAGGCCTATATGGTCCCACTTGGTATTTTAAGGTTTTAAAGGTCCGGTTGGGGCCTATATAGTCCCGCTTGGTATTTTAAGGTTTTAAAGGTACGATTAAGGCCTATATGGTCCTGCTTGGTGTAATGTAGGGTTTTAAGGTCAGATTGGGGCTTATATGGTCCTACTTGGTGTAATGTGGGTTTTTGAGGTCCGGTTGGGTCCTATATAGTCCTGCTTGGTATTTTAAGATTTTAATGGTCCGTTTTGGGCCTATGTAGTCCCACTTGGTATTTTAAGGTTTTAAAGGTACGATTGGGGCCTACATGGTCCCGCTTGGTGTAATGTGGGTTTATTAAGGTCAGGTTGGGGCCTATATGATCCTGCTTGGTGTAATGGGAATTTTAAAGTCCGGTTGGGGCCTATATGGTCCCTCTTGGTGTAATGTGGGTTTTTAAGGTCCGGTTGTGCCCTATTTAGTCCTGCTTGGTATTTTATGGGGTTTTTTCAGGTATGGTTTGGGCCTATATAGTCCTGATTGGTGTAATGTGGGTTTTTAAGGTCCGGTTGGGGCCTATATAGTCCCGCTTGGTATTTTAAGTTTTTTTTATGTATGGTTTTGGCCTATATAGTCCTGCTTGGTATAATGTGGGTTTTTAAGGTCCGGTTGTGGCCTATATAGTCCCACTTTATATAATATGGATTTTTTAGGAATGGTTGGGGCCTAGTCTTGCTTGGTTTTATAAGTGTTTTTAAGTAAGGTTGGGGTCTTGCACTCTCTGATTTGTTTGCTTGTTTTATATCACGCCCAGGTCCAAACACTCTGCGGCTGCAGACTATTTTGGACTACTACAATTGAAGACACCCCGAGAAGGAGAGTCAACTGTTGGTGAGTGTCATTACAGTCATGCAGAATAGAAATGTTATTATTTGCCTGAATCCCAAGATTCTAGAATTTTTAAACAGTATTAAAAAATCAGTGGGTGGGGTCTATTTCAATGGGCGGGGCAAGTATAAGGTCATTGGGTGAGGCATATAAAGGTCAATATGACAACAGGTTTAAAAATGGGTGGGGTCTGTGTAAGGGAAGGAGCCAAGTCTTGCTCTGGCGCCCCTCTAACTTGAAAGTTCATCAGCCGCCACTGAGGGAATCCCAATTGAGCAATTTAAAATTCTACAGGATGATGCTGTGAGTGTTATTTGCCTTATGCCAACACATTTGGAAAACTCAATAATGGCCAATAGACTGGAAAAGGTCAGTCTACGCCCCAATCCCAAAAACAGGCAGTGCCAAAGAGTGCTCCAATTATCGAACGATTGCACTCATTTCACATGCCATCAAGGTAATGGTTGTATATTGTCACCTTATTTATTCAACTTATATGCAGAGTACATCATGTGTAAGGCTGGACTGGATGAATCCAAAGCCAGAATCAATATTGCTGGAAGGAATTTCAACAACCTCAGATACACAGATAATACTACTCTGATGGCTGAAAGTGAGGAGGAACTAAAGGACTTATTGATGAGGGGAAAAGAAGAGAGTGCAAAAGCCTGCTGCTCAACATTAAAAAGATCATGGCAAACGGCAGTCTCAGTCCCCGGCAAATAGATGGGAAAAAGGGGAAGGCAGTGACAGATTTTTTTTTTTTTTGGCATCCATGATCTCTTCAGATGGTGACTGCAGCCATAAAATTAACATGTTTGCTTTTGGGAAGAAACGCTATGGCAAGCTTGGACAAGCTAGTACAAACTCTGGTATCCTTAGTAGTAACATACAGATGTGAGAGCTGGACCATAAAGAAGTCTGAGCACTGTAGAATGGATGCCTTTGAATTGTGGTGTTGGATAAAAATGTTTAGAGTCCCTTGCACTGCAAGAAGATCCAATAAATCAGTACTACAGGAAATCAAGAAAACTGTTCACTGGAAGGTTTGATCATGAGGCTGAAGCTCAAATATTTTGGCCATATCATGAGAAGACAGGATTCCCAAAATAATATTCTGATGGTGGGAAAGATTGAAGGCACTCGAAGAAGGGGGAGGGAGAGGTGGATAGATGAGATCATTGAAACAATGAATATGAGCTTGATGGAGTTCAGAGTGGCAGATGTGCATAGCGTGCAGCGGTCTATAAGGTAGTGAAGAGTTTGTTTACAGCAAAAACACAAGAGATGCACAGTCTCTAATGGTGAAATAAATGAATGTATTATTTTTTAACAAAATAAAAAGGAAGCTGCTGAAAATAAAAGCATGTTCTGTGCGTTTAGTGCACACAGGTGTACAGCATCATACAGAAGGTACTAACACGTTTTGTCAGCTGTGCATTGGCTTCTTCAGGGGTATTGTATTGTGATTTTTTTTTATTATTTTTTTTAAAAATAGCTAAATTTACTTTGCAGTTAGTGTGTGTCATCTCTTGTGTTTTTGTTGTTCATGTACAATTCTCAACTAAAGCAATGTGAAATCTCAAACTTGACAGGTTCCCTTTAAGAACTCAAAGTACCTAGAAGTGTAAGATTCCTGAAAAAAATGTGATAGTTTAAGGTTCTGAAAGAAGTACCTGAAAATACTCAAAACCACCCAAACAATTTCTCTGCTATTAAAAGATTACTGTAATTTGGTAAAAACTGCACATGTTAACAGCATTAGCAGCTATGTAAGACATGGGCATAAAATGTTTTTTTTTTTAATCTAAAACTTAGCTGACTCTGCTTGTGTCATGAGGGAATTCCTTCTTGGACTGCTAGCTCCCTGTAGTATGAGGGGGAGAGTTATCCAGCTCAAGTTTACTATTTCGTTCTATTGTCAAGAGTTAATTTACAGTGTTATTATTTCAGCATAATTCAATAGAGATTTTATTTGAATCCATATTTTTAATCCCGTTAGGAAGAGAGATAATATTAAAGCAAAACTGAATACAAGTGATGATAAAATGACTTTACAAAGTTTAAAGTAAACAAATACAACCGTTATTTAGTTTTTATTATCAGGTACATACTACAAATATGACAACTAAGTGGTCCTTAAATGGGCTTGGTCAGATTTATCCTGAATGCTGTGTGATCTGGTGGACAGACCCTCTACTGAAGGTTTGTAGAGCCAGAAGTATTTCTATTTATAGTCTTCAGAACTTAACTGGAACACACGCCCTTCACATTGGACCATGGCATATATACAGCCTAGGTCCATGAGGGCCAGGCCTAGGGCAGCACATTTTCAGTGGGCAGCAGGCTGGCTGATGTTGATAGTGCAATGCCATGGAATATGTAGAGAATATTCTGTGTGTTAGTGCACCTGGCACTTTCTGACTTGCAGTATACTTACCTAGATAGAACCCCCCCCCCCCCCCCAGATTATATGAACAGGGGACACAAAAAGTATCAAAATTAAACATAATCATGCATTACCAGATTTGGTCAGCGAGGGCGCCACTATGGAGCACTATGTCTTTCCCATGAAAGCTTTGACCCATAATTATATTGAGTGAGTGGGGCCAAGGGTATTGAAACTTTAAGCAAATAAATATTTTGTGAGGGGCACTGGGTCCCCCAGAGCAGGGGCCCAGTGTATTGCACTGGGTGAACCGGCAGTAAATGCACCCCTGCTGCCTGTCCTGGGGGTAGAGTTGAATTGCACCACTCAGGGCCACTTTTTGTTTTGTCTCTTTAAACATTATCCCCCCCACCCACAATATTTTGGGGCTATGCCCATGCATCTATACTTACAATTTTCTATATAGGTGTGTGGAAAACTTATGAGTGGAATATAGCAAGAGGAAAGGAGGAGGAGTAACTGGGTTGTTCAGGGCGCACAAATATAAAAGGGCCTAAAGGCAGCATAAACCTAAATAGGCCGCTGCATTGGGAGCAATCCCTTGCACACTGAAATGCGACCACTTGCAGGGACATAGAACAAGACTGGCAATAGAAGTCAATAGCATCATCTCTGTGCTAAGAATATACTATTTACAGAGTTACATAGTAATTGATTAGTTACATATTAATTGCAGTTGAAAAAAAAAATTACTTCATCAAGTTCAACCTTTATAGATCTTCTCTGATCCTTGTAATATATGGATTATTAATTATTAATTGTTAATTTTTACCTCGTCATCTTCTTCTGCATGGGCTCTCTCCTGATCTTTGAACCAGCCAATTATAGCTCAGTGGCCCAGTGGGCGTTTTATTGATGTCACTCCAACGGCTTTTATTTTTTTTTCTCAGCAGCTTCCTCCATTCCCAGTGATGAGGTGGTTTTGTCGGGAGTCTTGTGCTTCAGTCGTAGAGTGAACCGCCTGCCATCACATATATAGTTGTGAGCATACCAGCCGTTGCTCACGCTTGCGGGCATCCACAGCGAGCCCGCGGCCCTCGCGAAGCGAGGGTCGCAGTTGCTGGCAAGGAGCGATGAAGGTGCTCCTTGCCAGCAACTGCTACCCTCGCAAACTTTACGTCGTAAAGTAAACAAAATACGAGACACGTTACGACCCATTACGAACTCGCAAAAATCGCCTGCAACACGCGCACATCAAAACATGAAAAATACAACAAATACACACAACAAATACATAAAAAGCTTACTTAAAGGAAGAGGGGGCATCCAGGACCTCGAAAACTAAACTTACACCTCAATTTAAGACAAAATAAAAGAGTTTAGACACTAAAAAATTCTCTAAGCGAGAGAAAAAATGCCCGCCGAAAAAAACGAAAGCGAGGCTACAGCAGTCTAAAGACGGAAGACACCACCAAACACCTACATATTTGCCGAAAAACACCTACGAGATTAGAAAACAAGGACGCAACCCGAGCAACCCCAAAAACATTACAAACACAACAAATACAAACAACAAACACATAAAAAGGTTACTCACAGCAAGGGGGGGCACCGAGGACCTCTGTAAGTGAAGTTACACCTCCATTTGAACACAAATTTCGGAGTTTAGAGACCCGAAAATCACCTAAGCGAGAGAAAAAATGGCCGCCGAACAAAACGAAAATGAGGCTAAAGGTCCCTAAACACGCAAAACACCACCATAAACACGCAAAACACCACCAAACAGCTACGGATATTCCGAAAAAGCCCACCACACAGCTACGGATATTACGAAAAACTTGCACGACATAGAAAACGAACGACGCTACATCAGCCACATTATATACACCAAACACCCTTAGCTCACAATTTCATTGCCGTCATTTTTTGACGGGCAATTCGCTAGTTACAAATATAAGATGGCTTTTATGACAAATTCCCAGTCTCCTCTGGGTTTGTGCCCGTTTCAGGCATTTTGATGGAGGAAACAATATAAGGTTGTGATAATTTTCCAGTTCTTACTAAATTCTAGCCAGTGATACAAATATAACAACCAAAACAAATCAATGAAAATAATATCCTTAGCTTCCACTGAAGCATTACCTTTACTGATATACAGTTTCCTCAATAACCAGCACTCATCTAGCTAAACTTGGGTGGAGCTAAACAAACAGTCCAATAGTTAGAAGAATTGATGCACTGAATATTTCTTCAGATTTCCAGGTCTCCACTCTGCTCCAAGTGGTCACAAGCTGCAGGCTGCTGTCTGACAGTGTGTGTGTTATTCTCTAGGTCAGACAAACTGCAAACACTCAGTCCATAAGCAGCTCCTCTCATACGCCAGAGCTAATCACCTGAGCAGGAAAGTTAACCCCTGCTGTTCTACTGAAGGAAGAGAGCTTTGCAAAGTCTGTGGCTTACATAAACCTCTTGAATAACTCGGTCACATTGTGTATATTTGTAGAAATTTTATATACCATTGCATTTCATATACAGTATAATATTTGTTGTGTGTGATTTTAAAATAATGCAAAGTTATTTTCTTTTAGAGCGCTGGAGTCATGTACTAATAGTTTCATGTTACTCTGGATTAATGTTAGTTAAAGGGACATGGAACACATTTAAAAGAACACATTTTAAACATTCAAAATATTAAGTAAAATCTGTTTAAACTTCATTGAAATTAACAGGAAATGCAGAGAGCATGCTTTAGTCTGTAGATCTCATTGACTGGCAGAGGGCAAGAGCGAAAGAAGAGTAAAACTTCTAAATACGTTTTTGTGCTCTGAGATCTTTATTTGAAAAAAGAGATCACACTGTGACACATTATCAAATACCCTCTTTTTGGTGCAACAATTTCAATGTCCCTTTAATGAGTTGAACAAACAGCCTGGTACCCCAGATGGTCTATGCCAATAACAACATGGTCTCTTCTAAGGTATCTGGACCTTAGGTCTATTGCAGATAAATAAATGCACAATCTTCTGGACAGACCCTTCATCACCTCCTGGACATATTATAGGGGGTGGAGAGAAGTCCATCTACTGGAAGCTTCAGTTCACACTTTTGAAGTCTACAATTAATGTATCTTCTTTAAATACTATTTGTTGTTGTTTAGTCATTCAGTTGTGTCCAACTCTCCATGACCCTCACAAAACGCAGGAACATCTATCAGCCACTGCATTTCTGAGCCCCCTCAAGCTCATGATCACTGCTTTAATTATCTCATCTATCCATCTCATCCTCTGCCATCCCCTTCTTCTTTTGCCTTCAATCTCTCCCAGAATCAGAGCCTTCTCTAGGGACTCCTATTTTCTCATGATATGGCAAAAATATTTGAGCTTTAAATACTGCTTCCACTGAAGCACTACTTAACTAATAAATAGCTTGCTCACTAACCAGCTCTCATCTAGCTAAGCCTGGGTGGGGCAAAACAAATAGTTCAATAGTTTGTGAAATCTGTGGTCTGTATATTTCTTCAGATATTTCCAGTCTCCACTCTGCTCCGAGCGGTCCTAAGTTACAGGCTGCTGCCTCGCTGTGTGTGACTTTCTCCAGATCAGACAAACTGCAAAAAATCAGTCCATTTGCAGCACCTCCCAAGACTCCAGGAGCTGCCTTACATCAGGGCTGACCAGGTGCAGCTAATTACTAAATAAACAAACACATTCTACTGTTTGACCACTACTGTAGCTCTTTAATTGCCGATTCACATAGTCCCTCCTAGTGTTTCAATTATTATACAGTATTCCAGCAACAACAAAAAATCTACGGTTATGGTACATCATGAGAAAGGGGATGTAGTAATGTACTACTTCTTACCTTTTCTCAGCTCTGCACTCTCTGCCTAAGTAAGGTCATCCTTGTCATCAAAATGAGCAATAAGTGTAGTTAGTATTTGTATGTAGACGAAGCCAACGCCAGAATCAGTCTTGCTGGAAGAAATATCAACAATCTTAGATATGTCGATGATGCTACTCTGATGGCTGAAAGTGAGGAGGAACTAAAGGACTTATTGATGAGGGGAAAAGAAGAGAGTGCAAAGTTGGCCTGGTGCTCAACGTTAAAAAGACGAAGATCATGGCAAACGGCAATCTCAGTTCCTGGAAAATAGATGGGGAAGAAGTGGAGGCAGTGACAGATTTTCCTGGGATCCAGGATCTCTGCAGATGGTGACTGCAGCCATAACATTAAAATACATGGACAAGGAAAGCTATGGTAAGTCTGGGCAAGCTATTAAAAATAAAGATATTACACTATCAACAAAGGTCTATGGTATTCCCAGTAGTACCATAAGGATGTGAGAGCTGGCTACTAGAGAAGTCTGAGCATCGGGCAATTGACGCCCTTGGATTGTGGTGTTGGAGAAAACTACTTAGAGTCCCTTGGACTGCGAGAAGATCCAATAAATCAAAACTTCAGGAAATCAAGTCAAACTGTTCACTGGAAGATTTGATCATGAGGCTGAAGCTCAAATATTGTGTCCATATCATCAGAAGACAGGATTCCCTAGAGACTCTGATGATGGCAAAGATTGAAGGCTAAACTTATAAAATATACCTAGGGTGACCTGAGTATACTAGTACCAAACACAAGGCTTTAAATTTGTCCATGGCCAGTACCAGGCATAATTAGTATGAAAGTAAGGGGAATTTGCAGGTTAAACCATATAAATTATATATATATATATATATATATATATATATATATATATATATATATATATAAATTATATATATATATATATATATATATATATATAAATTATATATATATAAATTATATATATATATATATATATATATATATATATAAATTATATATATATAAATTATATATATATATATATATATATATATATAAATTATATATATATATATATATATATATATATATATATATAAATTATATATATATATATATATATATATATATATATATATATAAATTATATATATATATATATATATATAAATTATATATATATATATATATATAAATTATATATATATATATATATATATAAATTATATATTGTGAGAATAAAGGTGGAATAGTGGTTGATGGGAGATACATCAGACCTGATTTGCTAGACAGCAACCAGAGGATTTCTCAGTTAAATGCCCCAGGGAGAGATGTTACAGTTTGCAATATGCATAGCTGATGCTCTGCAAAACATGGTATGGGTCCCTGGGGCGGAGTATTTGGAGAGCAGGGGGGGCCAATGCTCCAACAGCACTAGTTGCTGTATAAACAGACCACAGCTTGGATCTGGTTTTTAAGAGTTAGCTAATTGGCACTCACCTGTAGCTACTCAATTAGCAGACAGGCCTTTAAAAGAAGAGAGCAGCCTGCTCCAAGGGGCAGAGGAAAAGACAGCTAGGAGAGGCTGCGCTTATTGCAAAGACATTGCTTTTGTTTGGGAAATTGGTAAGTGGGAAAGCCACCCAATTGCAGATAGCAAGTACTGTCTAGTAAGAGCTCAAGTAAGAGCAAGGGTTTTTGTTTGTTTTGTTATTATTTAAAGTACCTGCTTTCAAACTGAATAAAAAAGGAAAACTGAGCTGAAGGTGTCCTGGACTTTGTATACCCTAGAAGGCTGTGGTTACTGCAAGATCGGTGACAATCCTACCTGTAAAAGAAGTGGTTTGTCACATATGGTGGAGAATGCGGGCACCCACGTAAGCCTGAGGGTAGAAGTCATTTAAAGCTCAACATGGAGGATGTTATCAAGGCTCTGATCCAATCCTCCTCTGTGCAACAGGAGACTAACAGGAGAGCTGCAGAAAACAGTGCAGCCCTGCAGCAACTGGTGCTGGCCCAGGCAGAGAGTGCTAAAGTCCTGGCCAAAACACAAATGGAGGGCACTGAGTCCTTGGTGAAACAGCTTGTTGTGACACAAGCGGAGATGTTTAAAGTAGCCCGTGAGGAGCAGCAAAAAGTCACCCAGGGACTACAACAGGTAATCCAAGCGATCTCTGGAAAACTGAATGGAGACCCTGATGGAAGATACCAGGGGCCAAAGGTGATTCGGGCGAGCCACTATCTTCAGAAAATGACCGCATCAGATGATGTTGAGGCGTACCTTCTGGCATTTGAGCGCACTGCTGAGAGGGACGGATGGCCGGCTGGTGAGTGGGCAAGCATACTGGCACCGTTCCTAAGTGGAGAGCCGCAGAAGGCATATTATGACCTAGAACCAGCCGATGCAAGTAACTACAGCAAATTGAAAGCTGAAATCTTGGCACGACTGGGTGTAACCTCTGCAGTACGTGCCCAAAGGTTCCACTCATGGTCATATTCTTCAGACAAAGCCGCACGTTCCCAAATGTTTGACCTCATACACCTTGCACGGAAATGGTTACAACCTGAAATCCGTTCAGCTAGCCACATTGTGGAAACCTTAGTAATGGACCGGTTTTTGCGTGGTTTACCAGCTTCCCTGCGTCGCTGGGTCAGCCAAAGTGACCCCCATACAGCTGACCAACTGATTGCCTTGGTGGAAAGATATGCGGCTGCAGGAGAACTGCTATGTCCTACTTCACAGGCAAACCCTCGCAATCCTAAGCCCCAAGATTCTGCAAGACCGGGTAAGACTGTTCAAGGTTTAAGGGGGGCATCCAGGTCTAATAGGCCTGGGAACGGAACTAATTGGTGGTCAGACTGTACTGTCAAATGTTTCAAGTGCAAAGAGGATGGTCATATGGCCAAAGACTGTCCATTTAAGGATGAACCTATGGAATGCAATATGGGCAAAAATGAGGGAACACGTTCATTTTTGCTCAGTTGTTGTGGTATTGCTAACAATGACTATGATAATAACGCTCATAAATGCTGTGTAACTGTGAATGGAAAAATGTCTAAAGCATTACTTGATTCAGGTAGTATGGTTACGTTGGTAGCAGAGTCTATAATACCTTGTGTAAAACCTGATCATGGACAGAAAATAGGCATTATCTGTGTTCATGGTGATAAAAAGGAATACCCCACTGCGGAAGTAAATATTGGAACCCAGTATGGGAATTTAAAGTACCGAGTGGGTGTAGTACCTAGATTAGCCCATGAGGTAGTGATCGGTAGAGACTTTCCTCATTTTCTAAAATTATGGGCAGCTTTACAAAAGACAGATCAAAATTTATCAGAAATGAGTCAGTCTGTCGAGGATAATGTGTTCCCTTTTTCCGATATTGACTTGGGTTTTGACCACTGTGACGGAAAAATAAGGAAAAAGAAAAAATACTGCCCTAAACCAGTATTAATAGGAGATAACCCAGCTCAAACTAGTGAGGAGCCTACTAATAATGCAGACAAGGATAAGGACTTAATTGATATTGGAATTAGTCCAGGTAATTTTAAAAGCGCTCAGTGGGAAGATCCCACTTTAGTGACAGCTAGAAATGATATTAAAGTTGTAAACGGGGTTGTTAATCAGCCAGGAGGAGCACTGCAGTTCCCCTATTTTGAAGTACAAAATGACCTAATTTACCGTGTAGAAAAAAAGGATTCAGACATCATTAGGCAGCTGTTGGTTCCTCAGACTTACCAGAATATAGTGCTAAAGTTGGCTCACAGCCACATATTAGGGGGACACTTGGGAGTCGAAAAAACTAGAGAGAGAGTCCTTAGACGGTTTTACTGGCCTGGAGTGTTTGCTGCTATTACAAACTATTGCTCCTCATGTCCTGAGTGCCAGTACAGGGCTCCTTTCAAGACTTTTCGTAGTCCACTTGTACCCTTACCCATAATTGACGTGCCTTTTGAAAGGATCGCTATGGACTTAGTGGGGCCACTGGTAAAGTCCGCTAGGGGACACCAATATATATTAGTCATCTTGGACTATGCAACTCGCTATCCTGAGGCCATTCCCTTGCGTAATACCTCTGCAAAGCTAATAGCTAAGGAACTTATGTTGATGTTCAGTAGGGTGGGTATCCCTAAAGAAATACTGACAGACCAGGGGACCCCGTTCATGTCCAGAGTCACAAAAGAGTTGTGCAGGCTCTTGCAGGTTAAACATCTTAAGACCTCAGTATATCACCCACAGACTGATGGTTTAGTAGAGAGGTTCAACAAAACCCTTAAGAGTATGCTACGCAAGGTAATTGATGCAGATGGAAGAAATTGGGATTTTTTATTGCCATATCTACTGTTTTCCATTAGGGAAGTTCCACAGGCCTCCACGGGCTTCTCTCCTTTTGAATTATTATATGGAAGACATCCCAGGGGAATATTGGATATTGCTAAGGAGACCTGGGAACAGGAGACTACTCCTCACAGGAGTGTAATTGAGCATATAGCTCAAATGCAGGATAGAATGGCCACCATCATGCCTATTGTCAGGGAACACATGCTGGAAGTCCAGCAGGCTCAGAAAAACAGCTATAACCGTAATGCTAGAGTCAGAGTGTTCCAACCTGGAGACAGGGTATTGGTTCTGGTCCCTACTGTGGAGAATAAGTTCCTTGCGACTTGGCATGGACCCTATGAAATAATAGAGAAAGTGAGTGATGTCAATTATAAAGTCAGACAACCAGGAAGAAGAAAGCCTGAACAGTTGTATCATATAAATCTGTTAAAGCCATGGAAGGACAGGGAGGTCCTGGTTGCTTTAAAACCTTCAGAACCTCCTATAGTAGAGCCAGATGTGAACGTATCTAAGACTCTGTCTGTCCATCAAAAGCAAGAGGTCAGAGATTTCATCAGAAGAAATAGGGATGTTTTCTCGATAGTTCCAGGAAAGACTAAAGTGATTAAACATGACATAATAACCGAACCAGGGAAAAGAGTTAACCTCAAACCCTATAGAATTCCTGAGGCCCGGAGAGAGGTTATAAACTTAGAGGTTGAGAGCATGTTAAAACTTGGAGTCATTGAAGAATCCCAGAGTAACTGGAGTAGTCCTATTGTATTGGTGCCAAAACCTGATGGCACATGGAGGTTCTGCAATGACTACCGCAAGTTAAACGCCCTCTCAAAATTTGATGCTTACCCAATGCCAAGAGTTGATGAGTTAATAGAAAGACTGGGCAAAGCTCGTTATCTAACAACCTTGGATTTAACAAAGGGTTACTGGCAGGTCCCGCTCACTGAAAGAGCCAAAGAAAAGACAGCCTTTTCAACACCCAGTGGCCTGTTTCAGTACACTGTATTGCCATTTGGGTTACATGGGGCACCTGCCACATTCCAACGAATGATGGACAGAATTCTTAAACCTCATGTTCGTTATGCTGCAGCATACTTGGATGATGTCGTCATCCACAGTGCAGACTGGGAATCCCACCTCCCTAAAGTTCAAGCGGTACTTGATGCTATCCGCTCAGCAGGCTTAACTGCCAATCCTTCCAAGTGTACGATTGGTTTAGAGGAAGCTAAGTACTTAGGTTATTCTATTGGGAGGGGTTTGGTTAAACCACAGGAAGCCAAAGTAGAAGCCATACAAAAATGGCCACAGCCCCTTACAAAGAAACAAGTAAAGGCATTTTTGGGTTTAATTGGATATTATAGGCGGTTCATTCCAGATTTTGCTACCATTGCTGCACCCCTGACAGACCTTATTAAAGCAAAATCCCCAGTCATAGTTAAATGGTGCCCTGAGGCAGAAAAGGCTTTTAAGAGTCTGAAGGAAGCTATCTGTAGCCATCCTGTCTTAGTGACCCCAGATTTTTCCAGGGATTTTATAGTTCAGACAGATGCTTCTGATGTGGGCTTGGGGGCTGTTCTTTCACAGGAATACCAGGGTGAAGAACACCCTGTTTTCTTTTTGAGCAGAAAGTTAAACCCACATGAGAAGAACTACTCTATTGTTGAAAAAGAGTGTCTTGCTATTAAGTGGGCATTAGACTCTCTTAAATACTACCTACTAGGCAGAAGGTTTCGATTGATAACGGACCATGCTCCTCTGACGTGGATGTATCAGAACAGGGAAAGTAACTCCAGAGTAACCAGATGGTTTTTGAGTTTGCAATCTTTTGATTTCACTGTGGAACACAGGGCTGGTCTGCAACAAGGTAATGCTGATGGGCTTTCGAGGGTACACTCCCTGATTTCCATGGTCGCTCAAACCCTTGGGTATGAGCTGGGGGGGAGGATATGTGAGAATAAAGGTGGAATAGTGGTTGATGGGAGATACATCAGACCTGATTTGCTAGACAGCAACCAGAGGATTTCTCAGTTAAATGCCCCAGGGAGAGATGTTACAGTTTGCAATATGCATAGCTGATGCTCTGCAAAACATGGTATGGGTCCCTGGGGCGGAGTATTTGGAGAGCAGGGGGGGCCAATGCTCCAACAGCACTAGTTGCTGTATAAACAGACCACAGCTTGGATCTGGTTTTTAAGAGTTAGCTAATTGGCACTCACCTGTAGCTACTCAATTAGCAGACAGGCCTTTAAAAGAAGAGAGCAGCCTGCTCCAAGGGGCAGAGGAAAAGACAGCTAGGAGAGGCTGCGCTTATTGCAAAGACATTGCTTTTGTTTGGGAAATTGGTAAGTGGGAAAGCCACCCAATTGCAGATAGCAAGTACTGTCTAGTAAGAGCTCAAGTAAGAGCAAGGGTTTTTGTTTGTTTTGTTATTATTTAAAGTACCTGCTTTCAAACTGAATAAAAAAGGAAAACTGAGCTGAAGGTGTCCTGGACTTTGTATACCCTAGAAGGCTGTGGTTACTGCAAGATCGGTGACAATCCTACCTGTAAAAGAAGTGGTTTGTCACAATATATATATATATATATATAATGTGTGTATATATATATATATATATATATATATATATATACATTATATATATATATATATATATATATATATATAAATTATATATATAAATTATATATATATATATATATATATATATATAAATTATATATATGTAAATTATATATATATATATATATATATATATATATATATATATATATATATATATAATTTGTTGTTGTTCAGTCCCTCAGTTGTGTCCGACTCTCCAAAACCTTATGGACTGCAGTACACTAGGCAGTCCGCAGGGTCACAGAGAGCCAGACACAACTGAACAACTAAACAACAAAGTTCTTGTAAACAGTTGTAATTATGGGACTAAGGTGGTCCACAAAAATCAAGACCACATGTTCTAGCATTCCTTTTCCTGAAACGTTTCAATCCTTCTAAAGCAGACCGGTTTTCTAAGCTTGTCTAATTAAAAAGATAAAAGACTTAAGACAAAATGTGCCATTCACTATGTATATAATGATTAAGGGTAACTCTACCTGGCAGGAAAGGAACCTCGTGACATATAAGGAAGCGTGCCCAGAGGTGTGTTTAAGTTGGCAGACGCCCGGATATTTCTTAGTAACCCCATCCACACCCAGCCTTGAAGGAGGAACAATCTTATCAAATATAGGAGTCATGGAGAATTTAAAAAAAAAAGTTTAAATCACTATTCACACCCCAAGCCACCCACCCTAAGGTATAAAACATGTTTTATATCTGTAAAAAATATTTCTCAGTATTACGCAGAGGTTAAGTGATCCTCAGGTGCACAAGGCGCTTGCTCAAGGCACTTCCTGCACAAGGCACTGTCTTATCAGCCTTCACAATGGTCCCTTTAACTGCATTGTTGCCACAGAATAACATTTATGACTTTTACTGATATATTTTGTAACAACATTTTCATGATACGTTTCGCATAATATATTGTATTTCTATGTAGCAGGTTTGCATAATATTTTGCGTAAGAGGCTCAGAAGTTACTATATATCATTATTTTGGCTCCAGAGCTAAATATGTCTTAGAAAATCAAGCTCCAACAGTTGATGACAACAGAGCTATACACTGATCTACTAACAATAAGGCACATAAAGTCTCAAGAAAGAGAACTTCCCGGGCCAAGCAAGCCCTCCCCGCCTACTGACCTTGAACTAATGAGATGGCAGCTGTGAATTCCAATCAGTGTCGGTGCACTTCATTTCTTCTATGCTCCCTGAGCTTCACCTGCCTCCTTGACAAAACTTCTTGAAGCAATAAAACCCAGTTGAATATTACATTCTCCTTGTGATCTTTGCTTAAATGGTTTTAATTAATATAAACATGTGTAATGTTTAACTCCTCAAATAAGTAATAATAATTAAATAAAAAAAAGGCTAGTATTATTAAATAATAATGTGTATATTTGTATTTTCTTCCTGATTATCATCTGTCAAGAGCATGGCCATCAGTAGCTACTATACTGGTTATGGGACTGAAGTATATTCAACTATAATAGTTGTCGTAATTGCGAGTTTGTTGGTAACGCTATGTTAAATGCTTTGGGCTTGCGCGTGCGCAACGAGCGCCAAAGGCACTCATTGCAGGCCTCGGGTTTGATGCAATGAGCTGAAGGAGCCCATGGTGAGGCCCATAAAGTAGATGATGGAGAGGCTTGCAATGATCGCCGAAGGCGCTCATTGCGTAGCACAAAAGTTGCGGGTTGGCCGAGGCCTACAATGAGCGGCAAAGCCGCTCATTGCGGGGCAAGCAATGAGCGCCAACTGCGCTCATGGTGAGGCCCGTAAAGTAGAGGGGGGGGAGGCCTGCGATGAGTGCCGAAGGCGCTCATCGAAAGGCCGGCAAGTTAGAGGGGGGGAGAGCCTCGCTTTGTGTGGCAAACAACATTACCAGGCTTCACATTTTATCACCGGCATTTTTGACGGGCAAGTCGCTAGTGTGTATATAATACTAGTAATAGACTAAATGATGGGGTCATATATTTTATGTTAGTTGTCTGTGCTGTCTCAGTGCACTCACCCCCTCTCTGTGTGCATTGTGTCTCTCTCTGTGGGCTCTCTCTGCGCTCTCTGTCACCCCCTCTCTTTTCCTCTCCCCTCACCCTTCCCCCACTCTTTCTCTCCCCTCCCTCATTAACAATAGATTTTAGCTTGTCCTTACGGAGTGGATCAGAAAGGCTGACTGGCAGTTAAACAATGAAAGCTTCAATGTAATTCTGCTATGGGAAAATTCTCTTTTTTAATACTTTTGAACTGATAAAGTACTTCTTACCTGTAGTTTTAAGTGATACCATATTCATCACTGCTCCTTCTATTGTCAACTGACTGGTTTAACCGGTATTTTTTTAATGACTGCTTATTTTCATGTCAAAGTTGTTATTTACTGATTTTTACAGAACTGCTTACTAGACATTCTTTTATTGTGTAAAAATGTAAAATAAAAATAAAATAAAAATATTTGCTAATACAGCAGACACTAATATTGAACATGCAATTAAAATGCTGACTCCGCAAAACACAGATAATTAAAAAATGTACAAAATACCAGGCCCCTAAAAGGCCCCTATTCTATCCGACTCCAGTGCAAGACCCGACACGCCTCACAAAGATCAGCCGTATGTGGAGGGTGGGACCGCATGTGTATGAGAGGGGTCAGGAGAGCACCTGTGCTGTAGTAGGCCAGGTGTGCATTTGTGTGTCTTTTCTGAGTATATGTGTGTGTGTAAAAAAAACATGAGTGTTTCTGTTCTGTAGAATATATATGTAGAGTCTAGAGAGTCTGTTCTGCAATGCATGTGTGTATAGAGAAAGGACATGTGAGCCAAAGACTCTGCAAAGCTCTGGTCTCCCAGCAGCACTGCAGGGGTTAACATTCCTGTTGAGTAGCTGCACCTGGGCAGCCATGATTTAAGACTGCTCCGTGAGTATCGGAGGTGCTGCTTATGGCTTGCAGTTTGTCTGATCTGAAGACCAGTGATGTTTAACAAACTATTGGACTGCTTGTTTTGTCCCACCCTGGTTAGTGAGGAAACTAGTAAAGGTAGTGCTTCAGTGGAAGCTAAGGATATTATTTTCTTTGATTTGTTTGGTATTGTGCCGTTTGATAACCTTTAGTAGAAGTTGGAAAAGTATCTACAGCCTCTTGTATTGTGTCCTCCATCAAAGTGTCTGAAACACGGACACAATCCCAGAGGAGACGGGTAATGACATGGGGCCTCATTCTATTACCGGCCGCAGCCGTTGCGGGGCCGCAAGGACTGGCCGCAAGCTTTACGGCTATTCTATTCCCCTCCGGCCGGGGACTCCGGCAGGCTTGCGGCCGGCGCCTTGCTATCTCTTGCGGCCGAGGAAAGCCTTTGATCTAAAACGTCCGCAAGGAAATCGGCCGTAAGAAAAGCCTGGTTGCGATTCTATTGCTCCGGGAACCCTGTCTGCAAGGCTAAAAACGAGCCGCAGCTTACTTGCAGGAAAGAGGTCCCGCTAGCACCAATTAAGCACATAAAATAGCTCAAATAAAGCCATCCTGCACTTTGAGAAGACTATAAAGGGATTTTAGGTGTTAGAAAAAATAGCACATAATTATCCTGTACTCAAATCCGTAAAATATATTTTTTTTAATATACGTAAAATATCCATGTAAAAAGTCCAGAGTGCTTGGAGCACCTCAGACACACCCACGCCGCAGCCGGAAAATAAACAGTTAATTTGAACTCGGGTTTGGGCAGATGTGCAAGCTTGAGAGTGGGTTACTTTTAATCCTCATGTCCCCCAATATGATCCCTAGCATTTACAGAGCTGTACAGGGCAGGCTTGAATTTATTTTTACGTTTAAAGATTTCACAGCTTACGGCCGGTTTCAAGATATGCGGCCGGCCGTAAAAGGAGATCCTTGCGGGGCCGTATAATAGAATCGCGAGTTAACTGAACCCCCGCAAGGAATCGCAGCCTTACGGCCGATTTACGGCCGGTAATAGAATGAGGGCCATGGTCTATACAAAAAGAGATTGAATGTGCATAGAGAGAAGCAACATGTTTGTCTATTCTGCAGTGTTTGTGTGTGAAGAGAGGATAGGATGGTGTCTGCTCTGTAACATATATATATATACTAGGAAATCGCCCGTCAAAAATGACGGGAATACATTTTGAAAACTGGCCCATCTTCCTCCCCAGTGTCTCCTTTCCCCCCTCTTCCCCTGTGTCTCCTTTCCCCCTCTCCCCCCTTGTGTCTCCTTTCCCTCTCCTCCCGCATGTCTTCTTTTCCCCTCTCCCCCCTCATGTCTGCTTCGTCCCTCCCCTTCCCCCCTTGTATCTCCTTTTCCCCTCTCCCCCTCATGTCTCCTTCCTCTCTCCCTTTCCCCCCTTGTGTCTCCCTTCCCCCTCTCCCCCCTTGTGTCTCCTTTACCCCTCTCCTCCCTCATGTCTCCTTTTCCCCTCTCCCCCCTTATGTCTCCTTCCTTCCTCCCTTTCCCCCCTTGTCTCCTTTTCCCCTCTCCCCCCTTATGTCTCCTTCCTTCCTCCCTTTCCCCCCATGTCTCCTTTTCCCCTCTCCCACCTCATGTCTCCTTCCTCTCTCCCTTTCGTCTCCTTTTCCTCTCTCCCCCCTCCTATCCTCTTCTCACTCCACCTTTCCCTCCTCGTATCCTCTTCCCCCTCCCTCTCTTGTGTCTCATTTCCCCCCTCGCCTCCCTCATGTCTCCTTTTCCCCTCTCCCCCCATGTCTCCTTCCTCCCTCCCTTTCCCCCTTGTGTCTCATTTTCCCCTCCCCCATCATGTTTCCTTCCTCTCTCCCTTTCCCCCCTTGTGTCTCCCTTCCCCCTCTCCCCCCTTGTGTCTCCTTTACCCCTCTCCTCCCTCATGTCTCCTTTTCCCCTCTCCCCCCTTATGTCTCCTTCCTTCCTCCCTTTCCCCCCTTGTCTCCTTTTCCCCTCTCCCCCCTTATGTCTCCTTCCTTCCTCCCTTTCCCCCCATGTCTCCTTTTCCCCTCTCCCACCTCATGTCTCCTTCCTCTCTCCCTTTCGTCTCCTTTTCCTCTCTCCCCCTCCTATCCTCTTCTCACTCCACCTTTCCCTCCTCGTATCCTCTTCCCCCTCCCTCTCTTGTGTCTCATTTCCCCCCTCGCCTCCCTCATGTCTCCTTTTCCCCTCTCCCATGTCTCCTTCCTCCCTCCCTTTCCCCCTTGTGTCTCATTTTCCCCTCTCCCCCCTCATGTTTCCTTCCTCTCTCCCTTTCCCCCTTGTGTCTCCTTTCCCCCTCTCCCCCCTCGTATCCTCTTCCCACTCCCCCTTCCCCCCTCGTATCCTCTTCCCCATCCCTCTCTTGTGTCTCCTTTCCCCCCTCCTCTCCCACCCTTGTCTCCTTTCCCCCCTCCTCTCCCACCCTTGTCTCCTTTTCCCCTCTCCCCCCATGTCTCCTTCCTCCCTCCCTTTCCCCCTTGTGTCTCATTTTCCCCTCTCCCCCCTCATGTTTCCTTCCTCTCTCCCTTTCCCCCTTGTGTCTCCTTTCCCCCTCTCCCCCCTCGTATCCTCTTCCAACCCCCCCCTCGTCTCCTCTTCCCACTCCCCCTTTCCCCCCCTCGTTTCCTCTTCCCTCTCCCCCCTTGTTTCCTCTTCCCTCTCCCCCTCATCTCCTCTTCCCTCTCCCCCTCATCTCCTCTTCCCCCTCCCTCTCTTGTGTCTCTTTCCCCCCCCTGCTCTCCCTCCCTTGTCTCCTTTCCCCCCTCCTCTGTCTCATACCTGGATGCAACCCTGCTAGCAGCTCTGCACTCACCTCCTCTGCGGCTCCCGTCCTCTGGCCCGAACTACTTTCTGGATCAAGCCGTACATTTACGCGGTTGATCCCGAAAGTAATTCCGGACGGAGGACCGGAGCCGCAGAGGAGAAGATGGAGTGCGGCGCTGCAGGCAGGGTTGCATCCAGGTACGTGCTTGAGCTACTAGCAGGAACTAGGTACTGCAGGGTATTGGGAGCATGGGGGGCCTCGTGATGAGCGCCAGTGGCGCTCATTGCAACCCCCATCGGGTGTTGGTAACGCCCAGGTCTCGCGATAAGCGTCAGTCATGTGACTGTTCTGTAGTATACGTATGTTTAGAGAATCCATGAATATGTGTGTTCTGCAATATGTATATAGAGTGACCAGGAGTGTCTATATATATATATATATATATATATATATTTATATATATGTGTGTGTGTGTGTATTCTGCAAAATGCATAGAGATACTACGAGTGTCTCCAATACAATATATATATGTGTGTTCTGCAAAATGCATAGAGTGACCTGAAGTGCCTCTTATACAATATATATGTGTGTGTTTAGGGACAGGTCAGGAGTATCTCTGCCTGTTCAGGTTTTCAAGTATATGAACTTCTCTCTTGCACTTGGTGTATTTACCCTGTCCTGTTTGCTGAACATCTGTTAATGCCAGGACGTAGGAGCAGAGTATTCCTGCACTCGGATATGTGCCGCTTATCAGTGCATTCCCTGGGTGGCGGCCTTATGTGACCTCTCTGAAGCTCAGTGTTCGTGTATTAGATTCTGGATTAGTTTTACATTCTGCCATATTCCAAAATAAGTCCCTAACTGCTCACGTATTAATTCTCACAGTAGGAACATTTGGCAAAATAATTAGGCAACGACAGAACCCTATTAAAGGTACATAAACACCCATTTTTTCTATTGTGTATTTAAAATGATCTTCTTCAACAAAACACAGTTCACTGTATCTCTCTAAAACTAGCAAAACAATCACATTGTCTCCTCATTATCTATACCCTATAACCAATCAATGCCTTTCCCTCTGCATTTACCATTTTGCTTTGCATACAATAAATAGGTTTAAGATACTCAGGAGCTGCATATGAGGGCATTCAAATGAATTTGGTTGCCCCTCACAGATCTAGACACTTGCCAGGAGGGGAGTCAATCAAAAGGGTGCCAATTAGTCTGGTCAACATTGCAAACTACTGCCCTAATTGGAGAAGCTATAGCTACCTTGAAACAACATCAGAGGTAGCACTAAGAAACATATAGCGCCTATTATGTAGAGCCATTGCAATCCCCAGTGCTCAACTCTCACTATGGCAACCCCAGTGCCAAACTCTCAGTATGGCATCCCCAGTACCCAACTCTCATTATGGCAACCCCAGTGCCCAACTCTCAGTATGGCATCCCCAGTACCCAACTCTCATTATGGCAACCCCAGTGCCCAACTCTCAGTATCGTAACCCCAACTCTCATTATGGCAAACCCAGTGCCCAACTCTCACTATGGCAACCCCAGTGTCCAACTATCATTATCACAACCCCAGTGCCCAACTCTCAGTATCGTAACCCCAACTCTCATTATGGCAACCCTAGTGCCCAACTATCATTATCACAACCCCAGTGCCCAACTCTCAGTATCGTAACCCCAACTCTCATTATGGCAACCCTAGTGCCCAACTCTTATCATGGCAACCCCAGTACCCAACTCTCAGTATCGTAACCCCAACTCTCATTATGGCAACCCCAGTGCCCAACTCTTATCATGGCAACCCCAGTACCCAACTCTCAGTATCGTAACCCCAACTCTCATTATGGCAACCCCAGTGCCCAACTCTTATTATGGCAACCCCAGTGCCGAACTCTCAGTATCGTAACCCCAACTCTTATTATGGCAACCCCAGTGCCCAACTCTCAGTATCATAACCCCAACTCTCATTATGGCAACACTGGTACCCAACTCTCACTATGGCAACCCCAGTGTCCAACTCTCACCATCACAATCCCAGGCCCAAACCTCACTATCAAAACCCCAGTACCCAACTCTCATTATCACATCCCAGTACCCAACTCTCAGCATCACAGCTCACAACCCTGTCTCCAGGCTCCAATGTATTTCTCAGAATGCCCCACAATAATGACCTGCTAATCAACTGCAACCTAACTAGTCCTAGCCACAATCCCACTGTTTTTTCTTCTGGTGCCACAACCACACTAGAATATAACAACCCTTCACTACAACACTTCCATTAACCCCTTAGTACTGTGATAGTCATACAAGGAGTTCATGTGAGTTACAGACTCTGTAAAGCACTGCTCCCTTAGAAGGACTGACAGAGTTAACTTTCCTGCTCAGTTGATTAGCTGAACATAAACATACCTGATTTAAGACTGTTCCTTAAGTAATGTTTGGGCTGCTTATGGACTGAGTGTTTGTAATTTGTCTGAACTGGTAAAAGACACACACACAGTGAGACAGCAGCCTGCAGATTATGATCACTTGCAGCAAAGTGGAGACCTGGAAACCTGAAGAATACCAGACAATGATTGTTAACAAGCTATCGGACTGTTTGTTTTGCTCCAGCCAGGTTTAGCTGGATGAGAGACAATGAGAAAAATGAATTTTTAATGTATCATTGATAACATTTTAATAAAACTTGGTAAAATATATACAGCCTCTTGTATTGTTTTCCTCCATAGAACTGCTAGAAAGCAAACCCAGAACAGACTAGGTCGCACTACATAGTAACATAAAGACGAAGGTTGAATAAAGACGTTTAGTTTATCAAATTCAACATTTTTAGATCTCTTCCAACACTTGTAATATGTGAATTGTTAATAAATCCAGCGGAAGGCAAACACCTGGCCTGGCAATTGGATTACTCCCTGGAACAATACCCCTCCTTTCCTAGATATCCAACACAACCCTGAATGCCCTAGCCAATCAAAAAATATATCTAACCCTGTATGCGTTATCTATTGACTCTGCTGTAAACCACCACCTTTGGTAGCGTGTTCCACAGTCTGACTGCCCTTACTGTGATTAATATTTTTTTAACGTTTTTTTCTTTTATCCTCAAGGGTAAAAAGTCTTCTTGTCAGTTGAAAATCTCTTGGCCCAGAAAGTTCCCCTGACGAAGCTTTATACTGACCCTGGATGTATTGATATAAGGTAATCATATCCCCTCTAAATACTCTAAAGTGTAATTTGGTTAGTCTTCATAACTTAGCCCCTACATTCCCCTTCTTAGCTTTATTGCCCTTTTCTGTACCTTATCCAACTCTAAAATGACCTTTTTAGGACATGGTCCCCAAAATTGTCCTCCATATTCCAAATGAGGGCGTTCTAGGGATTTGTATAGAGAGGCAGAATTATATTTGCTTCCCTTGCTTCTATACCCTTCCTAATACATGCTAATATTTTACTTGCCTTTGCAGCTGCTGCTTGAAATTAAGCACTGCTACCTAGGTGGTTGTCCTGCCAAAACGTTGCGCCCCCTCCCCTCTCACTAAACCGAGTCCCTGAAAGCTCCTCTCCCTGACACTGAATCTCTCTAAACCTCTCTCACTGACCGTTAGGCTCTCTCAGCTCCCCTCACTGACTAAGAGTATCTCTAAGCTCATCTCACTGACACAGAGTATCTCTAACATCCTCTCTCTCTCACTGACCCCAAGTCTCTCTAACCTCCTCTTTCTCTCACTGACCCCAAGTCTCTCTAACCTCCTCTCACTGACCCAGAATCTCTCTAACCTCCTCTCACCGACACAGAGTATCTCTAATCTCCTCACACTGACCATGAATATCTCTAACCTCCTCTCACTCTCACTGCCCATGAGACTCTCTAACCTCCTCTCTCTCTCACGGACCCATGAGTCTCTCTAAGCTCATCTCACTGACCCGGAGTCTCTCTAACCTCCTCTCACTGACCCAGAGTCCCTCTACCCTCCTTTCACTGACCAGGAGTCCCTCTACCCTCCTTTCACTGACCAGGAGTCCCTCTACCCTCCTTTCACTGACCAGGAGTCCCTCTACCCTCCTTTCACTGACCAGGAGTCCCTCTACCCTCCTTTCACTGACCAGGAGTCCCTCTACCCTCCTTTCACTGACCAGGAGTCCCTCTACCCTCCTTTCACTGACCAGGAGTCCCTCTACCCTCCTTTCACTGACCAGGAGTCCCTCTACCCTCCTTTCACTGACCCGGAGTCTCTCTAACCTCCTCCCACTGACCCTGAGTCTCTCTAACCTCCTCCCACTGACCCTGAGTCTCTCTAACCTCCTCCCACTGACCCAGAGTCTCTCTAACCTCCTCTCAGTGACCCTGAGTCTCTCTAACCTCCTCTCAGTGACCCTGAGTCTCTCTAACCTCCTCTCAGTGACCCTGAGTCCCTCTACCCTCCTTTCACTGACCCGCAGTCTCTCTAACCCTTGCTGACCCTGAGTCTCTCTAACCTCCTCCCACTGACCCTGAGTCTCTCTAACCTCCTCCCACTGACCCAGAGTCTCTCTAACCTCCTCTCAGTGACCCTGAGTCTCTCTAACCTCCTCTCAGTGACCCGGAGTCTCTCTAACCTCCTCTCAGTGACCCGGAGTCTCTCTAACCTCCTCTCAGTGACCCGGAGTCTCTCTAACCTCCTCTCAGTGACCCTGAGTCTCTCTAACCTCCTCTCAGTGACCCTGAGTCTCTCTAACCTCCTCTCAGTGACCCTGAGTCTCTCTAACCTCCTCTCAGTGACCCTGAGTCTCTCTAACCTCCTCTCAGTGACCCTGAGTCTCTCTAACCTCCTCTCAGTGACCCTGAGTCTCTCTAACCTCCTCTCAGTGACCCTGAGTCTCTCTAACCTCCTCTCAGTGACCCTGAGTCTCTCTAACCTCCTCTCAGTGACCCTGAGTCTCTCTAACCTCCTCTAACTGACCCTGAGTCTCTCTAACTGACCCTGAGTCTCTCTAACCTCCCCTCACTGACCCTGAGTCTCTCTAACCCTCACTGACCCTGAGTCTCTCTAACCCTCACTGACCCTGAGTCTCTCTAACCCTCACTGACCCTGAGTCTCTCTAACCCTCACTGACCCTGAGTCTCTCTAACCCACACTGACCCTGAGTCTCTCTAACCCTCACTGACCCTGAGTCTCTCTAACCCTCACTGACCCTGAGTCTCTCTAACCCTCACTGACCCTGACTCTCTCTAACCTCCTCTCGCTGACCCTGAGTCTCTCTAACCTCCTCTCGCTGACCCTGAGTCTCTCTAACCTCCTCTCGCTGACCCTGAGTCTCTCTAACCTCCTCTCGCTGACCCTGAGTCTCTCTAACCTCCTCTCGCTGACCCTGAGTCTCTCTAACCTCCTCTCGCTGACCCTGAGTCTCTCTAACCTCCTATCACTCTCACTGACCCTGAGTCTCTCTAACCCCTTCTCACTGACCCCGAGTCTCTCTAACCCCTTCTCACTGACCCTGAGTCTCTCTAACCCCTTCTCACTGACCCGGAGTCTCTCTAACCCCTTCTCACTGACCCGGAGTCTCTCTAACCCCTTCTCACTGACCCTGAGTCTCTCTAACCCCTTCTCACTGACCCTGAGTCTCTCTAACCTCCTCTGACTGACCCTGAGTCCCTCTCACTGAGTTTCTCTAACCTCCTGTCACAGACCCTGAGTCTCTCTAACCCATACTGACCCTGAGTCTCTCTAACTTACTCTCACTGACCATGAATCTCGCTTACCTCCTCTCACTGACCTCGAGTCTCTCTTACCTCCTCCCACTGACCTTGAGTCTCTCTTACCTCCTCCCACTGACCGATTCTCTCTGACCTCCTCTCACTGACCTCGAGTCTCTCTTACCTCCTCTCACTGACCTCGATTCTCTCTTACCTCCTCTCACTGACCTCGAGTCTCTCTTACCTCCTCTCACTGACCTAGAGTCTCTCTTACCTCCTCTCACAGACCCCAAGTCTCTCTTACCTCCTCTCACAGACCCAGAGTCTCTCTAACCTCCTCTCACAGACCCCGAGTCTCTCTAACCTCCTCTCATTGACCCTGAGTCTCTCTAACCTCCCCTCACTGACCCCGAGTCTCTCTAACCTCCCCTCACTGACCCTGAGTCTCTCTAACCTCCTCTCGCTGACCCTGAGTCTCTCTAACCTCCTCTCGCTGACCCTGAGTCTCTCTAACCTCCTCTCGCTGACCCTGAGTCTCTCTAACCTTCTCTCACTGACCCTGAGTCTCTCTAACATCCTCTCACAGACCCTGAGTCTCTCTAACCTCCTCACACTGACCCTGAGTCTCTCTAACCTCCTCTCACAGACCCTGAGTCTCTCTAACCTCCTCTCACAGACCCTGAGTCTCTCTAACCTCCTCACACTGACCCTGAGTCTCTCTAACCTTCTCACACTGACCCTGAGTCTCTCTAACCTCCCCTCACAGACCCTGAGTCTCTCTAACCTCCTCTCACAGACCCTGAGTCTCTCTAACCTCCTCTCACAGACCCTGAGTCTCTCTAACCTCCTCTCACAGACCCTGAGTCTCTCTAACCTCCTCTCACAGACCCTGAGTCTCTCTAACCTCCCCTCACAGACCCTGAGTCTCTCTAACCTCCTCTCACAGACCCTGAGTCTCTCTAACCTCCTCTCACAGACCCTGAGTCTCTCTAACCTCCTCTCACTGACCCTGAGTCTCTCTAACCTCCTCACACTGACCCTGAGTCTCTCTAATCTCCTCTCACAGACCCTGAGTCTCTCTAACCTCCTCTCACAGACCCTGAGTCTCTCTAACCTCCTCTCACAGACCCTGAGTCTCTCTAACCTCCTCTCACAGACCCTGAGTCTCTCTAACCTCCTCTCACTGACCCTGAGTCTCTCTAACCTCCTCACACTGACCCTGAGTCTCTCTAACCTCCTCACACAGACCCTGCGTCTCTCTAATCTCCTCTCACTGCCGCCTGTCCACTCTGTGTATTTCCGGTCTCATTGCTTCTCTTCCTGGGTCCTCTCTTCCTCGGTGTTCCTCTCCTCTAGTGTCCCTTGTCCCTCTCTCTCTCTCTGTGTACCTCTCACACGCTCTCGGTGTGTCTCTCTCTTTGCCTATGTCTCTCCCACTCTGTGTCTCTCTCAGCCAATCCCGTGCCAGTCCCGGGAGGTGTGCGCGCGGATCACTCTACGTCACTTCCGGTGCTGTCACTGAGAGACAAACAAGGACGTGCCGGAGAAAGACAGAAAGAGACGGAAAGAGACACAGAGTCCGAGACAGCACCGGGACCGGCGAGAGACAGCCTGAGACAGAGGTATGGGAGATACTAGAGTACTATTAACACCTGCAGTGCCGGGGCTAGTAATACTAATACATACTGATCAGTGCTATAGTACTTATACTGTAATGTCAGGGGCTGATTGTAAAGTGAAAGCTTGTGTCACCTGAAGGGTTAATAGTATTGTTGTATTTAACCCGTGCAGTGCCAGGGAGAGTGTCCAAGGATATTAGTGTCACCTGAAGGGTTAACAGGATGCATGGTCATGGGTTGCCAGTAGATTGTAAGCTCTTAGTACTAGTAGAGTGCTTGGTCCTAATGCCAGTAGATTGTAAGCTCTTAGTACTAGTAGAGTGCTTGGTCTTAATGCCAGTAGATCGTAAGCTCTTAGTACTAGTAGAGTGCTTGGTCCTAATGCCAGTAGATTGTAAGCTCTTAGTACTAGTAGAGTGCTTGGTCCTAATGCCAGTAGATTGCAAGCTCTTAGTACTAGTAGAGTGCTTGGTCCTAATGCCAGTAGATTGTAAGCTCTTAGTACTAGTAGAGTGCTTGGTCTTAATGCCAGTAGATCGTAAGCTCTTAGTACTAGTAGAGTGCTTGGTCCTAATGCCAGTAGATTGTAAGCTCTTAGTACTAGTAGAGTGCTTGGTCCTAATGCCAGTAGATTGCAAGCTCTTAGTACTAGTAGAGTGCTTGGTCCTAATGCCAGTAGATTGTAAGCTCTTAGTACTAGTAGAGTGCTTGGTCCTAATGCCAGTAGATTGCAAGCTCTTAGTACTAGTAGAGTGCTTGGTCCTAATGCCAGTAGATTGTAAGCACTTAGTACTAGTAGAGTGTAAACTGTTGTGCTATTTCCTGCAGTGCCAGTGGTCACCAGTGTGCCAGGCCATGCCAGCTCTCATAGTCCCACAATGTCTTAACCTATAGTCAATCACACAAGATGTTATTTCTAAGTTGACCATCTCGCCTGGTGAGTGAATAGAGCTGTATCTGACATTATCCAGTTAGTAGATATATCCCTCACTCTCCAGAAATGTCCATTTTCTATGTTATTCTCCGATCGCCATTCATTTTACTTGTAAGAATACGTTTGCCTTAGTAAATACAATATTTAATTTTGCTGGAAGACTGAAACGGAGACCTACGATAGATAAGAACCAGTGTACGCACCTTCCATGCCTATCGTATCTACCTAAAACCTTGTCCATAAGAATCCTCATAGAGACCTGGAACTGATACATTAAATATTTCGTTTCATGGTCGCATCAGAGTGAGGGTACTTGATAAAGTATCACAGTGTGTTCTTTTCTTCAAAAAGGTCTCTGAACACAAAAACTGCCCTCTGCCAGCAATGAGATCTACAGACTTAATGCTCGTTAAGTTTAAACAGATTTGACTTAATATTTTTTCAAACAACATTTTTTTTTGCAAAAAAAACCTACTTTTTAAATGTTTAAAACTTGCTATTTTACATGCTTTAAAACCAGTTGTACCTTTTAAAGCGTATACATAGACATGTTTGAATACCTTTACTGTGTCCCTACCGGGTTCCACTGGTGGTCCAGTGGTTAGGATTTGGTGCTTTCACAGCTTTAACCTGAGTTCAGTTCCAGTCAGGGAACCAAGAGATCACACCACCCTGTAGCCAAGCGGGGTTGGGTCTGGTCAGTACTTGGATGGGAGATCACCTAGGAATACCAAGAGCTGTATGCTATGGCCCACTGGAGAAGGAACTGGCAACCCACTCCAGTATCTCTGCCATGAAGACAAAGTGGATCAGCATGACCATGGACATAAAAATGTGCCTGGTGGGTTCCGGTCAATGGGGTCACGGAGAGTCGAACACGACTGAATGACAAAGCACTGTGTCCCTATCACCATGTATCAATTACCCTTTTTGTAAAGTAGTGCATTTCCCATAGAACATATAATCATCTATTTTGGGTATTTTCTGGAAAATAAATATGGCACTTCCTGCGCCCACGCCCGGCTCCTTTTTGCACAGGTTTTTCTTTAGTTCCCTGTCTCATTATTTGCCCTTTAACCCTGGGCTATAAACACAGGAAAGCCCCCTGAACACCACTGGTGTGTACTGGTGATTGTGGAGGGGGGCGCCTGCATGGGGGGGGGGGGGAGCGCAGGGTCAGCTGACACAGGATTCAAGTGTGTTGTGCTCTGTAATTTACCATCTGTGCGCACCCTGCTTGTCTCGGTCATTATGCTGAAGAATGCGCTGGAAAATGAGGATCACTCGCAGCCAGTAACCACAACAGTCTCCTGCCCATAATGAGGGCCATGTGTACTAAACAGTGCTGTTATACAATATCGGTGTTAAAGGGACACTGTAATCACATTGTTAATGTTTAAAAAAAATTAGGGCCACTGTAACGCCCTAGTAAGATAAGCTTCTTGTGTTAATTATGCATTGCTCATTAATAAAATTACTGTTTAATAATTTATAATCTCAATATTCAATTCATTTTCAAAGATTAGAATATAAACTGAGTATTTGTCTCCACCCTAATAAGGTCATTAAAATGATATGGAGGTCGTCTGGATACTACTAGGTGTGTGTGTGTGTGTATATATATATATATATATATATATATATATATATATATATATATATATATATATATATATATATATATACTTTATTTTATTAAGAAGGGCTTATAAGCTCTATTTTTCTTTATAAAATCAAACCGTTCCTAATTGGTTTCTCCCCTCTGCAGCTCATGAATACAGTGAACATCTAAGTAAAGGGGTTGCACTGTCTCGCATTAACCAATCAGTGGCAACATTCTGCAACATGCTGCTTGAGAGAGGTCACTAATTGGAAACGCTGCACTTTGTATTCATGAGCTGCAGGTACAAACTGTATGCTTTTATGCACTTCTTAATAAAATACATTTCATAGAAGTAAATAGTAAAACTGGGAATATATTGTACTAGCTGTTTGTCTTTGCAGGGAATCATTACCGAGATATTCAGCAATGTTTGTGCTGAATAATGATGTTACTGTGCAGCTCAGTCAGATAATTTGTGCTTGGCAGGGGTGGGTGATGGGATGAAACTGCTAATAACACTAAGGGGTGCTGCACTTGCTGGTTTATGTGTTTGCCTCTAATTAGCACATCAAAGCAGCTAATTAGTATTTGCGTGTTGCAAGTTTGTGTAATAATACAGCACAAACAATAATGGATATCTAAGCATTGTTTGGTTTTGGAGGTCTTATTATAAGATAAGCTCGCATATAGGGGAGATATTATAAGAACATAAGCTCGCATATAGGGGAGGTCTTATAAGAAGATAGGCTCACATATAGGGGAGGTCTTATAAGAAGATAGGCTCACATAGGGTACTTCTTATAAGAAGATAGGCTCACATATAAGGGAAGGTCGTATTATAAGATAAGCTCACACATAGGGAAGTTCTTATTATAAGGTAAACTCATAAATAGGGAAGGTCTAATTATAAGGTAAGCTCACATATAGAGGAGGTCTTATTATAAAGTAAACTCACACATAGAGGAGTTCTTATTATAAAGTAAACTCACACATAGGGGAGTTCTTATGATAAGGTAAGCTCACACATAGGGGAGGTCTTATGATAAGGTAAGCTCACACATAGGGGAGTTCTTATGATAAGGTAAACTCACACATAGGGGAGGTCTTATGATAAGGTAAGCTCACACATAGGGTAGTTCTTATGATAAGGTAAGCTCACACATAGGGTAGTTCTTATGATAAGGTAAGCTCACACATAGGGGAGGTCTTATGATAAGGTAAGCTCACACATAGGGGAGGTCTTATGATAAGGTAAGCTCACACATAGGGGAGGTCTTATGATAAGGTAAGCTCACACATAGGGTAGTTCTTATGATAAGGTAAGCTCACACATAGGGGAGGTCTTATGATAAGGTAAGCTCACACATAGGGGAGGTCTTATGATAAGGTAAGCTCACACATAGGGTAGTTCTTATGATAAGGTAAGCTCACACATAGGGTAGTTCTTATGATAAGGTAAGCTCACACACATAGGGGAGGTCTTATGATAAGGTAAGCTCACACATAGAGGAGGTCTTATGATAAGGTAAGCTCACACATAGGGTAGTTCTTATGATAAGGTAAGCTCACACATAGGGTAGTTCTTATGATAAGGTAAGCTCACACATAGGGGAGGTCTTATGATAAGGTAAGCTCACACATAGGGGAGGTCTTAAGCAAAACAGCTCTAAATGGGGCAGTGTAACATGTGGTAGATAGGGATAGGGGAACGTGGGGAAGATAGGGATAGGGGAACACAAAGAAGATAGGGATAGGAGAACATGGGGAAGATAGGGATAAGGGACCATGGGAAAGATAGGGATAGGGGAACATGGGGAAGATAGGGATAGGGGAACATGGGGAAGATAGGGATAGGGGAACATGGGGAAGATAGGGATAGGGGAACATGGGGAAGATAGGAATAGGGGAACGTGGGGAAGATAGGGATAGGGGGACACGGGGAAGATAGGGATAGGGGAACACGGGGAAGATAGGGATAGGGGAACATGAGGAAGATAGGGATAGGGGAACATGGGGAAGATAGGGATAGGGGAACGTGGGGAAGACAGGGATAGGGGAACGTGGGGAAGACAGGGATAGGGGAACATGGGGAAGATAGGGAAAGGAGAACACAGGGAAGATAGGGATAGGGGAACACAGGGAAGATAGGGATAGGGGACCATGGGGAAGATAGGGATAGGGGAACATGGGGAAGATAGGGATAGGGGAACGTGGGGAAGATAGGGATAGGGGGACACAGGGAAGATAGGGATAGGGGACCATGGGGAAGATAGGGATAGGGGAACATGGGGAAGATAGGGATAGGGGAACATGGGGAAAATAGGGATAGGGGAACATGGGGAAGATAGGGATAGGGGATCATGGGGAAAATAGGGATAGGGGAACATGGGGAAGATAGGAATAGGGGAACATGGGGAAAATAGGGATAGGGGAACATGGGGAAGATAGGGATAGGGGAACATGGGGAAAATAGGGATAGGGGAACATGGGGAAGATAGGGATAGGGGAACATGGGGAAAATAGGGATAGGGGAACATGGGGAAGATAGGGATAGGGGAACATGGGGAAAATAGGGATAGGGGAACATGGGGAAGATAGGGATAGGAGAACATGGGGAAAATAGGGATAGGAGAATATGGGGAGGTAGGGATAGGGGAACGTGGGGAAGATAGGGATAGGGGGACACGGGGAAGATAGGGATAGGAGATCATGGGGAAAATAGGGATAGGGGAACATGGGGAAGATAGGAATAGGGGAACATGGGGAAAATAGGGATAGGGGAACATGGGGAAGATAGGGATAGGGGAACATGGGGAAAATAGGGATAGGGGAACATGGGGAAGATAGGGATAGGGGAACATGGGGAAAATAGGGATAGGGGAACATGGGGAAGATAGGGATAGGGGAACATGGGGAAAATAGGGATAGGGGAACATGGGGAAGATAGGGATAGGAGAACATGGGGAAAATAGGGATAGGAGAATATGGGGAGGTAGGGATAGGGGAACGTGGGGAAGATAGGGATAGGGGGACACGGGGAAGATAGGGATAGGAGATCATGGGGAAAATAGGGATAGGGGAACATGGGGAAGATAGGAATAGGGGAACATGGGGAAAATAGGGATAGGGGAACATGGGGAAGATAGGGATAGGGGAACATGGGGAAAATAGGGATAGGGGAACATGGGGAAGATAGGGATAGGGGAACATGGGGAAAATAGGGATAGGGGAACATGGGGAAGATAGGGATAGGGGAACAGGGGGAAGATAGGGATAGGAGAACATGGGGAAAATAGGGATAGGAGAATATGGGGAGGTAGGGATAGGGGAACGTGGGGAAGATAGGGATAGGGGGACACGGGGAAGATAGGGATAGGAGAACATGGGGAAAATAGGGATAGGAGAATATGGGGAGGTAGGGATAGGGGAACATGGAAACAAATACACAATTGCAATGTAAACTTTTTTTGTTTTATTTGAACAGCAAACCGAACACTAACACAAACTGACCATTATCAGAAGTATAAACTTTACATTATTGATGTTGAAGCTTCCGGGTCATCCTGGATTCTGTTGTTTTTTGTTTTTTTTTGAGAATCGGAGCATTAGAAAGGGTTTGGCAGCAAAACCAGCGTTATAGCGAGGCAGCGCGTTATACCTATAGATGTGATCCTAGAAGACCAGGCGCTAAACAAAACCGCCTTAAACGGGTCAGTTTTAGCATAGGGTATATTACAGGTAAACCCGAATATAAAATTCCTTCCATGGGCTCTTGGTGTTTTTGGATGATACCCAAGCATCAAACCAGTGTTACTCTGGGATGTGTTACGGGCAAAAACAGATTTATAGCGAATCGGTGTTAAGCGGGGTTTGCCTGTGTCTTTTTTTTCTGCTTATTATCATACAACTAGAGAATTGCCCGTCAAAAAATGACGGCAATGAAATTGTAAGGTAGCTAATGCTGTTTGGTGTGTAATAATGAAATATCTAATACATTAATAAATGAATATACTTTACGTATTTTGAAGCATTGTGTTGAAGAGCTGCAATCTGTTTTGATGTTGCTGCAGCATTAGTGGTGTGGAGCTGCTGTGTAAGCGTGCTGAATGTGTGCAGTGTAATAGTGTGCGTGGGCGAGACGAAACCGTTAGCGTAGTTGTGTACTTCCGCATTGTCGTAAAATGGCGGGTAATGTGCGGGATGCGTCTTAGCGGAATATCCGTAGGTGTTTTGTGGTGTTTTGCGAGTTTCTTGTGGTGTTTTGCGTGTTTAGAGTGCTGTAGCCTTGTTTTTTTTTTTTTTCGGCAGCCATTTTTTCTCTCGCTTAGAGAATTTTTTATTGTCGAAACATTTTTATTTTGAGTTAAATGAAGGTGTAAGTTGCATTTTTGAGGTCCTGGGTGCTTCCTCTTGCTGTAGGTAAGCATTTTATGTATGTGCTGTGTGTATTTATTGTGTTTTTATTTTTTTCATGTTCGCGAGTTGCGGACGATTTGTGCGAGGTCGTAATGAGTGTTAACGTGTCTCGTGTGTTGTTTGAGTCGCAGTTGGTTTGTCGTGTTGTTTGCGTTACAAAGTAAAGTTTGCGAGGGTTGCAGTTGCTGGCAAGGAGCGCCTTCGGCGCTCCATGCCAACAACTGAGGCCCTCGCCCGCGGCCCACGCTATGCGATCCCGCAAGCGTTAGCAACAACTCGTGCACTCACAACTATATATATGATTTGTAACCAATTGGGTCTGTCTTCTGCAGCTTCTGAGTACACAAACTGTGAAGTGCAGTGTTTTAAATTAGCCTGTCAGTGACCTCTCTTAATGAGCATGTTGCAGACTGTTGTCACTGACTGGTTACTATGAGGCAATGTACACCCTGTACTTAGAAGTACTCTTTCTTCATGAGCTGCAGAGGGCAAACCCATACAGGGACAATTTGTTTGATTTTAGGCAGAAAGAACAGAGCTTTTAACTACGTCTTGGAAGAATAAAAAAGACGTCAGTATATAGATACACATGGATCACATAAAACTAAAACATAGTTGGCGGCCTTGCACATGCGCAATGAGCGTCAAAGGCACTTATTGCAAGGCCTGTAAAGTAGAGGAGGGGAAAGAGGCAGAGGGCGCTCATAGCGAGGCCCACAAGTTATAGGGGGGAGAGCCTCACATTCTGTGGCAAACAGCATTGCCGGGCTTCAAATTTTATTGCCGTCATTTGACAGTTGATTGGCTAGGACACAACTCCGCACAGCTCATTGGCTAGTAGTATGTTAGAGCAGAAAGACCAAATTTACAGTGTTTGGACATGTTGGTGGTAATCTTCTCCTTTTTTATATAAGGTTAAAAATAATATAATCAGATCACAATAAAAATAATAATATCACAATAAAAATAATATAATATAATAATATAATATATATATATATAATAATAACACAATACAAGTAATATAATATTATTTTATTGTTTATTATATTATTATGGCAATAAAATTTGAAGTCTCGTAATGCTGTTTGCCAAACAATGCAGGGCTCTCCCCCCTCTAACTTTTGGGCCTCGTGATGAGCGCCTTTGGAGCTCATTGCTAGCCTCTAGTGAGCGACACAATAACAAAAAAAAACTAAACAAGAAAAATGTCAAAAAAGCAAAATAAGCATTTGACCCCTTCGTCTTAGTACTTGTGGCAAAACCAGCTTTGCACACATCTCAGGAGGGATTTTGTCCCACTCCTCTTTGTAGATCCTCTCCAAGTCATTAAGGTTTTGAGGCTGATGTTTGGCAACTCGAACCTTCAGCTCCATCCACAGATTTTCTTTGGGATTAAGGTCTGGAGACTTGCTAGGCCACTCCAGGACCTTAATGTGCTTCTTTTTGAGCCACTCCTTTGTTGCCTTGGCTGTGTATTTTGGGTCATTGTCATGCTGGAAAACCCATCCATGACCCATTTTCACTGCCCTGGGTGAGGGAAGGAGGTTCTCACCCAAGATTTGACTGTACCTGGCCCTGTCCATCGTCCCTTTGATGCGGTGCAGTTGTCCTGTCCCCTTAGCAGAAAAACACCCCCAAAGCATAATGTTTCCACCTCTATGTTTGACAATGTGTCTCGGGGTTATAGGCAGCATTCCTCTTCCTCTAAACACGGCGAGTTGAGTTGATGCCAAAGAGCTTGATTTTGGTCTCATCTGACCACAGCTCTTTCACCCAGTTCTCCTCTGAATCATTCAGATGTTCATTGGCCAACTTCAGACGGGTCTGTACATGAGCTTTCTTGAGCAGGGGGACCTTGCGGGCGCTGCAGGATTTCAGTCCTTCACGGCGTAGTGTGTTACCAATTGTTTTCTTGGTGACTGGTCCCAGCTGCCTTCAGATCATTAACAAGATCCTCCCGTGTAGTTCTGGGCTGATTCCTCACTGTTCTCATGATCATTGAAACTCCACGAGGTGAGATCTTGCATGGAGCATCAGACCGAGGGAGACTGGCAGTTATTTTGTGTTTCTTCCATTTGCGAAAAATCGCACCAACTGTTGTCACCTTCTCACCAAGCTGCTTGGCGATGGTCTTGTAGCCCATTCCAGCCTTGTGTAGGTCTACAATCTTGTCCCTGACATCGTCAGGGTTAGGTTATAAAAAAATATCCAAATCTTTGATGATCCCCAGGAGCACCATCAAATCTATCATAACCAAATGGAAAGAACATGGCACAACAGGAAACCTGCCAAGAGACGGCCGGGCAAGGAGGGCATTAATCAGAGAGGCAGCTCAGTGACCTAAGGTAACCCTGGAGGAGCTGCAGAGATCCACAGCAGAGACTGGAGTATCTGTACATAGGACGACAATAAGCCGTACGCTCCATAGAGTTGGGCTTTATGGCAGAGTGTCCAGAAGAAAGCCATTACTTTCAGCAAAAAACAAAATGGCACGTTTTGAGTTTGTGAAAAGGCATGTGGGAGACTCCCAAAATGTATGGAGGAAGGTGCTCTGGTCTGATGAGACTAAAATTGAACTTTTCGGCCATCAAAGAAAACGCTATATCTGGCACAAACCCAACTCATTACATCACCCAAAGAGCACCATCCCCACAGTGAAACATGGTGGTGGCAGCATCATGCTGTGGGGATGTTTTTCAGCAGCCGGGACTGGGGAACTGATCAGAGTTGAGGGAAAGATGGATGGTGCTAAATACAGGGATATTCTTGAGCAAAACCTGTACCACTCTGTGCGTGATTTGAGGCTAGGACGGAGGTTCACCTTCCAGCAGGACAATGACCCCAAACACACTGCTAAAGCAGCACTTGGGGGGTTTAAGGGGAAACATGTAAATGTGTTGGAATGGCCGAGTCACATCCCGGACCTCAATCCAATAGAAGATCTGTGGTCAGACTTAAAGATTGCTGTTCACAAGTGCAAACCATCCAACTTGAAAACAAAACATGCCAAGGGGGGTGAATACTTTTGCAAGGCACTGTATATGTATGTATGTGTGTGTGTGTGTGTATATATATATATATATATATATATATATATATATATATATATATAATATAGTAAAATGAACCGCACAGCACTATTGAACTTGATTTATGTTGATTATTTTTTTTTTTTTTCAGTTAGTAAATAATGGCAAAATAATATGTACAATTTTTATACACAAACTTCTTTTATGTGTTTGTGCTGAGAAATGTATACAGTATGTGTGTGTGTATATATGTAAATATATATATATATATATATATATATATATAAAATCGTACAAAGAATAAATAGTACATTTGTGATTCTATTTGAAAAATAAGTTAATAAACTTATTTCCTGCTTCGGTTTCTCGGAAATTGTTACACTGCAGTTTTTGGAGGCGGAGACATGCAAATGAGTCCACAATGCACACTTACTCTATTAATCCAAAAATACACTATATCCGGCTTCTGTTAGGCATACGATTGCTGTATATCTATATATGAAACCTTTGAGTCTAAGAGCATAATAAACAAATGTTTTGATATATCTGTTGGACACTAGAGGCATCCATGATGTGGGGATTCTGTATGTGGGGTGTTTACATTCCTGGAGAGCTGTGGTTGCATCTATTGATGCAATGTTTCTGCTTCTGGGTCTGTCTGGATTTGACTGAAATGGATACCACCTCCTTAATCCTATTATCTAGCAAATCCTTCTGACCTCCTCGTCTTACACTAATAGATAAAAAAAACATCCTCTATTGATCCAGCTCTCAGGAAGTGATGAAATAGAGGCAAGATGGATTCCTTTATTCATAAACAGTCTATCCAAAAATGCTGACTGTTTTTTTTTTATTTAAAATATTTCTATGTACATAATGTTGTTAGTGTGTTACATACTTCACAAACAAGTGCCATTTTTCTTGAGATGTAGCAGCCCTTTATCATTTTATCTGCCTCCTACAGGGTGTCGATCATGCATATCCCACGCCCGCTGACAGTCATATCTTATCTAATGTACTCGGCTGGTGCAACTAGTCTGACTTATGTCATGTTACATTACAGAGCAATGTGAAATGATCCGTTGTCTTGGCATTATGGATTAAGTACAAGCCGGGAAACCTGTATGACTGTTGTGTTCTGTATCCGTTTAAAGGGCCATACAAAAGGTTTCATTTATTTAGTAACTGGTTATCTATAAAATCAGTATGAAATTAGCTTGCAAAAGTTATATTTGAACAGAGATGTCTCTGTCCACCCCATATTTGATATCCAGGAGATGATCTGCCCAGGAGGCTGCTCTTGTTTTTTTTTTTGCAGTGGCAGCTGCAGGATGCACATTCCACTTCTCGGGACAGCCTTTCTAGACAGATCCACTCCTACCATATGGACACTCGAAATGGAATGGAGAGAAGGAAACCCTAAAGTATAAATTGCTTGTGTTAAAGTTGTTTCTTATTTTTTATTTAAATACTGATATCTTTTTTGCTCATCAATCAATTGATAAATGAATTACCTGCCGTGTAATGGCCCTTCTAGTTTTTGGTTATCATCCATAACCTCAGTGCACCAGATTGGTCACATACCCATTAATATTATTGGTATTATTATTATTATTATTATTATTATTATTATCATAATGACGATGGTGATTATTACCCTTTATTAACCAAATAATGGATAATAATAAAATACCTCTGTGTGTTTGCCTTACGCTCGTTTCGCTTTTCGGCATCCAGTCCTATAAACTTCACGACTGGAAAATATTTTGGGAATGTACATTGCGTTTTTTTCCTCGGTTATTTAAAATACTAGCGACTTGCCTGTCAAAAATGACGGGGCAATAAAATTGTAAGGCAGGTAATGCTGTTTGCCACAGACATAATTTTTTTTGGGTGGTCTGAGATCCTTCGGCGCTCGTTGCAAGCCTTGCGATGAGCGCCTTTGCCGCTCATTGCGAGGCTTTTGCTGTCATTGTAAGGTCGGCGCTGATCTGCTTTTTATGCTTATTGCAAGGCTGTCCCCTGGTGTAGTTTGTGTGCTATGAGCAGTGTTGGCGCTCGTTATGAGGCGCGTGGTGATTGGCTTTTGTGTTTATTGCGATAGTGTTGTTTTTTTTCCCGTGTATATGTACTTTTGTATGCTAATTAAATAATTAATAAATTAATATACTTATACCTATTTGTAAGTAATACAGGCAGGAAGCATTGTGTCTTTTTTTATGGTAATTAATTAATTAATGAAATTATAAATGAATATACTTTACCTCTTTGTAATTAATATATGCAGGAAGCATTGTGCTGAAGAGCTGACAATCTGTTTTGATGCTGCTGCAGCATACAATGTCGGTTTGCACTGTTGTTGAGCTGAGGTGTAAGTGTCAGCAATGTGTGCAGCGTGTAGTGTAAATAGGCTGCGTGCGCGAGGGGAAGCATTAGGTTAGCTGTGTACTTCCGCATTGTGTAAGTTAGTGTTGTAAAGTGGCGGTGAATGTATGTGGTACGCGGGTGTGGATGATGTAGCGTCCTTGGTAAAAGTGTATCTTGTACCTCGTACGGCCGTATGTGCTTGGAGGTGTATTGCGGCCCTGGGTAGTTTTATTATAAATAATAATTATCCCTCCTTGGTCTTGTGAAGGAGCATCGGGAATTAGATCAGTGAAGCGATGTTATGGTCCCAATGGTTAAGGTCAGCTTATTGGTAATAGAGGGGTAGATAACACTGACGTGTTTGGAGAGCAAGAGAGTCATTTGCTAGTTGAGGAGAGATAAAGTAGACAAAATAGATACAATTGGGGGGGGCATGCTCTCACATTCTTATTATTTTTACGCATTAGCAATTTTAGCTTTTTAAAATAGCTAATATATATATATGTTTAATGTTCCTTTAATGGAAGGTTCCTGGATTTTGTGTGTTTGTGTTGTTCAGTCATGTCCCACTCTCTGTGACCTCATGGACCGTAACATCTTTATGTCCATGGTCACGCTGATGCACTTGGTTTTCATGGCAGAGATACAGGAGTTGGTTACCAGTTCCTTCTCCAGTGGGCCACAGCATACAGCTCCTTGTATTCCTAGGTGTTCTCCCATCCAAGTACTGACCAGCCCAACCATTCATGGCTTCAGGGTGGTGTGATCTCTTGGCTCCCTGACTGGAATCAAACCCAGGTTGCAGCGGTAAAAGCACCGAATCCTAATCTAATATTCCCTCTGTATCTATTTATTTTTACTGCCTAAAATCAAACAAATAGTCCCTGTATGGGTCTACCCACTGCAGCTCAGGAAGACACAGCCTCTGTGGGGCTGTTTGTGTGTTGTCTCATACTAACCAATCCGTGACCATCTCTCAGTAACATTGTGCAACATGCTGCTGGTCCCCGATAGGCTAGGACCCTACACAGCCCTACAGAGTCTGTGTCTGCATACACTGCAGTGCGGACACCCATACAGGGACCATTTGTTTTAGCCAGTAAAAACAAAGCTTATAGTCACTTTGTAATAAAATAAATTACATAAAAGTAAATAGATACCCAGGGATATTATATACCTAGTAACACCCAGGAGCCTGCCATATCCCTTTAAATTCATCCTATATCTGATGCTTCCAAGTTCCAGTTATATTTTGTTCTTTTCCTCCGCCCCCCCCGTGCCCTTCTGACCTCCATAACATTATAATATTTATGTGTGTCCAGATACGGTCCTGGACCTTGATCTTATCTTTATTAAGACATTCGGACCTTGGTGAGATTTTACAAATTTAAACATATTTTCTCTGCAAAAATGCACCTAAGAAAGAATCTGCTTATCTGGTAATTTGTCACGCAAGCAGGATATTGATTTAATGTTTAAGATTATTAAAAATTGGCTATACATTGTACTAGCAGTTTTTCTCTACAGTAAATCATTTATGAAATCTTTTGAATTCATTTTGCGGCTCCTGTATCATTTGTTAGCAGACTCTGCTTGTATCATGGATGCTCTCATTAGAGTTAAAATGCTGTCTACATGTCATCTCACCTTCCTAATCCTGTTAGAAGTAAAACCAAATTCCTGTTGTCCCCCCAAAAGGGAGTTGATTTCGTTTTAAACCGCATAAAAAAATGATTATACATTGAACTAGCAGTTTTTTTCTACAGTAAATCATTTATGAATTATTTAGAATTGATTTGGCTGCTCCTGTATTCTAATGTGCAGCTCAAAATACCTGACAAGGGTGTGAGAGGGGTCTAACTACCAGATAACAGTGGAGGTCTTTACTTACCACTATAAAGACAGACAAGCAGACTGTAATCCTAATTAGCATATCAAAACAGCTAATTAATATGCACCAGCTACTTATTTGCATATAAATACAATAGCAACATGGCATTTCCCAGGATTGATTCACTTTAGAAAACAAGCACATAACATATGGCCAGGTTTTTATGCTTTTTAAGAATAAACTCAACAAACAACTTGATTTGGGGGTGACGGAAAGAAAAGGCAGTCACATTGTGGAACTCACTACCAAAGGAGGCTCTGACAGCAGATACAATATATGCATGTGTAAAAAGGTGTTTGATGTATTTTGAATTAAAAGGGCATACAGGGTTATATGAGGAGAGTGGTGACCCAAGGGGTGGTCCAGTTGGGGTCAGCGGGGGATGTTTTTCCCTTATGACACAATTGGCAATGCTTCTGTGGATTTGTTGTTTTCTTCTCTCTAGACCAATTAGCAGGTCACTAATTACAGGGATCAGAGGAGATGGAAAAATTGTGAACTTGATGAACTAAACCAATCAATCTGGATTACTCTGTAACTGGGGGCGCCTGGGTTTGTTAAAGGGGAAGTTTGCAGTGTCCAGTGAAACATGGAGTCCCACTATTCATTTTACAAGTTTGTTTCTTGGCTCTTATAGACGTTTAAAGGGACAAAATCAGACGGACGCTTCATTGCTTAACCCTATAATGGGGTTAATAACTAACCTGACGGCTTAACTCTGATTGTTGTCCAGTAGATAAATATGTCAGAGTGCACCCGCCCCCCCCAATTCCTTTTCTCTATGAATCCCATTGGCAGCTTATCAGTTAACGTGACTACTTTGTGTGCCGCACCTTTAAGGAAATATATGAACCTCGCTGTATCTGGCTAAAGAGATTGTCCTAATAATTAGTTTATATGTATGTGGCTGGGATTCCTGGCTTGTGTAAAATCCATCCTTAGCTTTGCTCAAAGCTGCATAATACACAAGGCATATGCTTAAAGGAAGCCATGTATGGAATGCTATTGTATTACAAGAGCGAAGCCTTTGTGGGCACATTTGCATGTCCCTGCCCAGGCTCCCAGAATGCAGTGCAATAACTGTAATTCTCAGAATTCTGAACAGGAAATGCATATTTTAATATTTTAACTTATTTTAGACGTTCAAATGTGAACACAAATGTACTATTTATTAACTTCGTATTTAAATGCCCACTGTAGTTCAAGAAAAAAAACACCTGTTTGTGAAGCAAATCCTGTTTATGAATATAGGAAAAAGGGGAAAAAAATATATATTTATATATATATATGGGGGGGGGGTGCGTTTGTGTGTGTGTATATATATATATATATATATATATATATATATATATACTATATATATATATATATATATAGTATAAAAATAGTACATTTGTGTTCACATGTGAATGTCTAAAACAAGCTAAAAATCCTGCTTCCAGCTCAGAATTCCGTGAAATACAGTTATTACACTGCATTCTGGGAAGCTGAGCAGGGACATGCAAATGTGCACACAAATGCCTCGCTCTTCAATCCATAACCATTTTAAATATGGCTTCCTTTAAGCTTATGCCCGCTGCATTACACAGGCTTTATGCAAAGCCAAGGTTGGATTAAACACAAGCTGAGTATCCTATCCAGCAGTTTCAAGCTTACTGGCTCTCATCAGCATGGGGTGGGATCTCAGCTTGTGGTGTGGATCTTATGAGTAGGTAGTTCACCACAACAATCATTTAATATAGAGGGCAAAAGAGCGATAGAAGCCTCCACCGTAAGGTAAATAAATTGTACATCTGTGTGCACATTTGAATGTCTAAAACAAGCTAAAAAACCTGTTTCCAGTTCAGAATTCCGAGAAAAACAGTTATTACACTGCACCCTTTTTCTTCATTACAGGGGGGTCCTTTAAATGTTTTGCGCGCTGGCCCATTCCAGTGATATTTAATAGTTTTATATCAGACTGTAAACACGATCACATTGCTGTCGCCTGTTGGTTATGAAGATGTTTATCAATGGGTTAAACATTGATAAGAACATGTCAGTGGGTGCAAGCGAGACCTTAGGACTCTGGCGTTGTGATGAGGCAATGAGGTGGCGTGTCTCATTGTAATGTCACGCCATTAGGTTATTCCACATGGAAACGCCCACAGAAATAACCGTTTATTACTGAGACAAACACTCGCTTTAAAGGGATTTGTTGACAAGTTGAACATAATTATAGAGTTTCTGCCCCCTCTAATCACTTAAAGGGATATGAAGGTCCCCGGGTGTTACTAGTTATATAATCCTAGCGAATTGCCCGTCAAAAAATGACGGCAATCAAATTGTAAGGCAGGTAATGCTGTTTGCCACAGACATAAATTTTTTGTGGGGTCCGAGATCCTTCTGCGCTCATTGCGAGGCGGTTGGTTGTTTGGTTGTTTTTTCTTATAGGCGCTTTTGCTGTTATCGTTTGGTCAGCGCTGATTTGTTTTTTGCGCTTATTGCAAGCAACAGCCCGCATGCTCACAACTATATATGTGATCCCTGTGTATCTATTTACATTTATGTACTTTTTTATATTAAGAAGTACTTATAAGCTCTGTTTTACAGTGCAAAGTCACACAAATAAACCCTGTATGGGTCTGCCCTCTGCTGCATATGCATACACAGACTCTGTAGGGCTGGATGTGCAATGTAGTGTCCCTGCCTATCAGGGACCACGTCTCACCAGCATGTTGAGACACATCACAGCGAGTACAGGACAGTCAGTTACAGGTGGAATTTCCAATATATTACTGATGATGCTCCTTGTGCTAAATATTATTCTTGAAGGAACACTTTGCAATACACTTTTTAAATGCATTTTTAGCAAAGTATCTGTCCCAGTATGGTTTTATGATTTAGCTCTAGTAATAGCACATTGATACAGACTTGTAAACCACAATCAGGGCATTTACACAGTTGGTAAAATCTCCTAGTGATAGAAGTTGGTAAAATAGAATCTGACTTCCTGAGGGTGGAGTAAAATGTATCTTAAAGGTATATGAAAGTTCCCCTGGTTTAAAATGTTTCTAATGTAACAGCCACTGATTAACAGAAAAATATTTTATAAATGGAAAAGTTCAATCTACTTGCAGATTTATTTGCAGCAAACTGAAATCTGTATTTCCACACCCCCAGAGTTGTCTGTGTCAGCAACCTGTACTAGCCTATAGCAGCACAGCATTCAAGTACGGATTTTAACCTGTTTACTGAATGGATGTGCAGTTCAAGCTGCCTGTTGTATGGGAGAGAGAGATAAAGGTGGAGAGAAGTAACCAAGGCTGCAGCCACTCTGCAGCCAGTGTTTGCTATAGCAGTATGATTGTATTTTATAAGTAAACTCTTCTATGTTATTTTTTGCCGCTGTGGGAGAGCTACCTCAGCGGGGGGTTCGTTAGTGCTGCCAAACACAATCAGCCCCTCCCACCATCATAATTGAGAAAACCTGCAGCGGTATTTGATACGTAGAATTGCCTTCCAGCACGTGTGGTGGAAGGTGCGGAGAAGTAACCAAGGTGGAACCCATGCTGCAGCCAGTGTTTGGTATAACAGCATGATTGTATTTTATATGTGAACTGCAGGAAATGGGATGGAATGTGCTGCATAGGCTGTGAGAATGTGCTGCATATACTGAGGTGGAATAAACTGCTGAGTGAATGTGAGAGTTGAAATGAGCTGCAGAGAGAGAGACTCTTCTATGAAAATACGTAGCACATTCTTACATGAATATGTACCAGACTACAAATCCCATGATGCTTTGCTTCAGAGACAGGATCCCCATACTTTGCTACAATTATACTCTGATTGGCCAGAACAAGTTAGGAGTTTTATGCTAATTTAACCTCGTTTTTAGGGGGCGTCTACTCTCAAATTCAGCTGCCAAAACATGGCATGGCTTTGCAGATCCCTAGATTCTTATTTCTTTTTTTTTTGTCAGTTTTATCACATTTCTTTAAGCACATTATATGCATTACAACATTTTCATACCTTAAAAAAATTATATTTTCCATCTGTACAATGGAAAATGCACAGAAGAGCATAAATAGGTGAAAAAGCGCTGCTGCGGTCCTGAAAAGTCTTAGATCTCCCGGCATTCCAGGAATTAATAAACACCCCAAAAAAAACATCAGGCTCCTAGTTGATTGCACTAGGTGACTTTTGTGTGGCTTTCTATATACAGAAAGGGTTAAACACAATCTAATTTAGAATTGGTATAATTGCTACTGGAGTTTTACAACCAAACCTGTGTGACAGGAATGGTGACTATGGATTACCTGCCCCTCAGACGTGTCTGTGTTGGTGACCTTGGCAGGTGATCGATGTGCGGGGCCACAAACAGGTGCACGTCCTGCAAATAGTGGGCCAAATAACTCCATAAATATCATATTTACAAGAGCTAAAAGTGATAATATACATCAAAATAATCATCTTCTGCATGCAATTATTGTGTAACCGAAGCCATTTTTGTTTGTGTGAATCTACTTCCACCAGTGAATGGTGGCTGAATGTAGCTGTTTCAATTGAAATATAAGTATGGTTTATAGTGTAGAAAACTTACATTGAAGAAAGACGGGGCATGATTACTTTCTCCTCCAGTTTTCCTGACCTGTTCTATGATGCAGTGACAGGATGCGTGTGGACAAACACAAACTGAGCTAAGCAAAGACAAACAAGAGGCTTACTGTGAGTCCAACTTTATCCTGCTTAGTGAACTAAAACACACTGCTCTTTATTTCTGAGTTGCTTTGTTTTTACTTTTCTTTTATGGGGTTTACTTTTCTTTATATATCTTTTTTTTTTTTTGCGACATTCAGTCGTTTTCGATTTTCTGTGACCTCTTGGACCGTAACACACCAGGACATCTTTATGTCCATGGTCATTCTGATCCACTTTGGTATTTATGGCAGAGATACTGGAGTGTGTTGCTGTTCCTTCTCCAATGGGCCACAGCACCTATTCCTAGGTGGTCTCCCATCCAAGTACTGACCAGGCCCGACTCTGCTCGGCTTCAGGATGGTGTGACCTCTTGGTTCCCTGACTTGGAATCGAACACAGGTCATATATATATATATATATATATATATATATATATATATATATATATATATATATATTAGCAACTTGCCCGTCAAAAATTACGGCAATAAACTGTGAATCCTGGCAATGCTGTTTGCCATACAATGGGAGCCTCTCCCCCTCTACTTTACTGGCCTAGCGATGAGCGCCTTCGGTGCTCCTCATGGGTCTCGCAATGAGCACCTTTGGCTACTTCCTCTCTTGTGTCTCATTTCCCCCTTCCTCTCCCTCCCTTTTGTCTCCTTCCCCCTTCTGTGTTTTTACCCCCTGTCTCTGTTTTACACTTAATGTTAGGCAGGGCTTAATTATAATCGAGCACTGAATAGGAAGGCAAGCAAACAAACAAACAGAAAAAAACAGTGAATCTTGCCACATAATAATACAAACAAAAATTATAATTCTAGATTGCACATTTGTTCCTCTGGGACTGTTAAGCATTATTTTCTATGTTCTTGCATGCATTTATATGATTATTTTAGTACTGTTGCAGTTCTTAAAAAGGCTTTTAGAACCATTTGTGGCTTCACTTCAGTGCACGTAATTATTTTCACTTATATTACGAGTTATACTTAATTTGCGAGCGCTCAGTAAAGTTCCATTTAAATAGTGACTTTTAAAAATAAAAGTCACTCGTAATAATATGGATGTCAAAACCTCTATGGGAAGCTTGCAGATAACTTGCGGGTCTGACTCTGTTCTATGATGATCATGAAACACAGGGTCACCTGAACAGGTACGGAGGTTACTGACCACTTTGTAGGGTTACTTTATTTAAATAGGGAATTGAAGAGGGTTGAGGATTTTTTATCAAAATACTACAGCAACCCTTTCAGAGCAGAGGGGCCAGCAGTGACATGAAAGGCTTATTAAAGTGTAAGCTCTGCATCCAAAAAATAACGTGCACCTGAATTATTATTATTTATGTAAATGTATTCTTTTAGCGGCCTCCATATAATTTTATACATAAAGTGACAGCCTCCGATCCCAGATTTATTCGCTGGGGGTGTTTGTGTTGGGGATTAATATAGACTGGATTAGAGTAAGATCTTTACTGGGCCACAGTCAGCACCTGAGTGATTACAATGGGATTAGAGGACGTGCTGCGTGGTCTGGCGAGAGGTCCCAACATTACAAGGAGTGGGCTTCTGTCTAACACGAGGCTGCAGATGCTGTAAAGTGACACAGTGAAGGTTACAATTGTGGTATAGTTTAAAGCTAATGAGAGATCATTGTTATTTATTACTGGCAAGTCCCTAAGGCATTGGGTCCCTTGTTGTCAGTGCAGCTATTTGTAGAAAAAGATTCAGCATGGTCAGTGTGAAGGAACTGCACTGAAGATAATAGGCCCAATGTCTCAAGTATTTATGTTTGTGATTGTTTATGAGTAAAAGGGATATGGAAGTTTACTGACTGCAAATCACATAAAGTAGATTGTGTGTTGTTTGCAGGGAGGAATGGTCCTCTTCAGTGTAGTTACCCCCTGGGGTCTTCACACTGTCCTTTATATTTGGAATCTGTGTGACAAAAGCTCTGTAGGTTTCCCAAGTATAGCAATTATTGCTGGATACAAGCTGGGCTGTATATTCGGCTGTGTGTATATATATATATATGCAAACAACACACAATCAACTTTATGTATGTGTGTGTGTATATATATCCCATGTATATGTATATCCCTAGACACACTTATAGGCTATAACCTCACAAGTATTTTTGCTTATTAAGGAGAATCAAGAGGGAGTATATAGCCTGAATAAAAAAGGCTGGACGGTCGTTTCGCCACTGCTGTGGCTTTGTCAAGCCTAACAAATATGTTTATCAATAAGCGTATTGACACACAGAAAATATCAAACAATATCCTGTATAAACCTTATTTGTATAAGAGAAAGAAAAGATGGGAGCATCCATATAAGTTTT